>NW_021011549.1:66732-123185 GCF_003987935.1 Bombyx mandarina | reverse complement strand
ATTAATATTTTTTTTATTCTATGCACAGATCCGCAATAAGGTTGCAAGATGGCAATCAAATATTATAATTGTAGTACGATAAATTGTTATTCAAAGTTTATAATATCAAGTTCCTTTAATTATGATTTTTTTTAAATTGAATTTGATCTCCCGCCCTCGGCGGTCGACTACTGATCAACTATCAATCGATCAGCTATCCCCGCCAGGTGTCACCACTCATCCAGCAAACATCACGTAGTAGGGATGAGGACGAAGCCGGTCTCCTGTCTTACGTACTCACTATACATCATAGATTATACACCTAATATATTTGAGAGCTATACAATACTATACATTTTTCAGCCATGTTTTTTTAGTTTTATTTGTGTATCAATAGTATGTTCAGTAGGTCTGAGAATCGGCTACTATCTGTTTTTCATACCCCTAAGTGAATTTTTTTTGGATATTTTTTTTTGTTTATAATGAGGTATTATGTGGTTAAAGAAGGTTTTTTTTCTACAGTAGAATTTCCCTAGAAACTTATTTAAGGCAACACAACGTTTGCCGGGTCAGCTAGTTTTAATATAAATTCGCATGAATTAGCTACGATTTGAACGACTTAACGTTTTTAGACATATTCATGATGTGTGTGTCGGGTAGCCATCATAACATACCATAAAACATTGGACAGATGCCTGAATCTCGCTTACGACATTTTCAAGATAAGCTTGCATATATACAAGTTCCAAACAACATTCGGACCGTCGGTCTACCGAGCAATATCACCCGCTCGGTGGAAGATCTACCCTCCGACGTATATCTCCACGTGTGTTCTATTTCTCTCTATGGTATTATACCTAAGTGTAACGCATTTAATTCAACGGTTTGTAAGCAGCATGACCCATACCTAATACCACCATTAAATTATTCTTAAACAAATACGAACCTGTACTAGGCATTGTGTAGGAGCACTAAAATACTTATAGAACCTATCTCCGCATAATAGATATTATGTAGCATGGACGTAATATAATGTTCCACTTTTTGTTTATTTTATTGCTTATAACAACTTAGTTTGAAGAACAAAATATTTTTTATTGGTCATAATTTCAAAGATATTTTAATGTTTTTTTATTTATTGCTTAGATGGGTAGACGAGCTCACAGCCCACCTGGTGTTAAGTGGTTACTGGAACCTACATCTAAAACGTAAATGCGCCACCTACCTTGAGATATAAGTTCTTAGGTCTCAGTATAGTTACAACGGCTACCCCACCCTTCAATCCGAAACGCATTACTGCTTCACGGCAGAAATAGGCGGGGTGGTGGTACCTACCCGTGCGGTCTCACAAAAGGTCCTACCACCATTTAATCCACCAGTTTAATCTCCTGTTTTTTTATACATACATCTCTATCTCTTGTTAAGAGCCGTAAAACAGCTATTTACGGCTTGACGGGTAGGAATTCAGTTACCTCAAGTTAAAGGCTTGGTCTCTTGACTTGAATTAGGTAGTGACATCCACGTTATCGTTTACACGGGGTTCGCTTTATATACTCAGCAATGCTCATGAAAAGAGTCCTATAAAAGTTTTACGTCCATGTAAGCAGCACGTACGACCAATACAGTGTCTTCACGTTCAATATAATGTTTGTTAGTAAGTGCGCTTTGGCCGGAGGTAATTCGATTTTCATACTAATGTTCCTAAAGTTGCCTCTGTCTCCTATCTACCGGAAGAGGTTAACTAAGCGAAACTCCGTCGCAACTGTTATTATAAATGATCAAATATTTACAATAGTTGTCGCTACAATTATATGTAAGTTGACGGCAATTTATTAGCTAACTATTCCGAAGTCATTTCGCTATTCGATTGTCTGTTGAAAAGTTTTTATTAAGATACAATCTATATATTAATACGTGAAGCAAAAACTTTGTATACATTTTTACGAAAATTGCGGGGACGGAGGAGTATGAAATTTTCCACACTTATAGAGAATATACAGAAGAAGTGCACAATGCTATTTTTTTTTGAAATAATGCATAAAAGATACATAAAATCAATAAAGAAAACATTATACACACTACATACCATGTATTTGACGCACACACGCATGCATACTATTTATTGTCAAACTTTTGTTCTTGACGTCTTTTTTTATTTTATTTTATGACCTGGTGACAGAAACCTTTATCTTGACGTCTGTGGTCAAATTGAGAATAGATTAAATATTGTTTGTCTTTATTAATATTTTTTTATAGAGTAGCCTTGGCGAAATTTGTGATTGTAGAAGTATAAAATACAATCATAATAGTGTACAAACTTACAATTCCAATTAATTATAGTCGAATTTCGACTACTGCGGGACAGTAATTTATTGATAGTTCAAACATCTGAATTGTTTCATCCTTAGTTCCTCGCGAGTCGTAAATGTAATTAAAACTAGTTTTACGGTTTAATTTCGTCTATTTATTGTAATATCGACGTTTTGAATAGTTTACAATTTTCGTGGTCACGGGTGACTGCACCAGTGGTACTAATTAAATTTCGATTGGCTTGCAGTAATACATAATCGTTATTCGAGCGATATATTGCTTGTAATTTAAATGAATGAAATATCTAGATATCTATACTAATACTAGCTGACCCGGCAGACTTCGTGTTGCCTCAATCGATCGATATATAAAAAACCTAGTTTTGTATAAAATAAACTTAAAACAAACAAACGGAATCCTTCCGACGGGGGACACATGAAAGGAAAAACAAAATTGTTATTTTCATTTATTAATTTCGAGAATTTTGATATTTATCTAGACTAACGAACAGCAATTCATTTTTATATATATAGACTAGCTGACCCGGCAGACTTCGTAGTGCCTCAATCGATAAATAAAAGACCTAAACTTTTGTATAAAATAAACTTAGAACAAACAAAAGGAATTTTCATATTTATCTACCTTTTAAACCTTCTCTGGACTTCCACAAATAATTCAAAACCAAAATTAGCCAAATAGGTCCAGCTGTTCTCGAGTTTTAGCGAGACTAACGAACAGCAATTCATTTTTATATATTATTATATAGAATATAAAGCTGAAGAGTCTGTTGAAGAGTTGTTTGTACGCGCTAATCTGAGGAACTACTAAAGAATGGTCGTCGAATTGGTAGCCTCCTCTTTTGAAGTCCATTAAAAAGCGTGATTTTAGTACCTTAAATAATAAATCCTTAACATTCTATTTTTCAAAAATATTTTCACTTTCTACGGAAATGAAGTCGCGGCTAAAATTTAGTGTTACGTCAAAGTAACGAGGACGAAGTCGTGGGCAAAAGCTAGTATATAATATAGAGGTGAAAAAAATTTGATAATTTTGTTCACGATTGGCTTCCACGGTGAAGGAATAACATCGTGTAATAAAAATCAAACCCGCAAAATTATAATTTGCGTAATCACTGGTGGTAGGATCTCTTGGGAGTTTGCACGGGTAGGTACCACCACCCCGCCTATTTCCGCCGTGAAGCAGCAATGCGTTTCGGTTCGAAGGGTGGGGTAGCCGTAGTAACTATACTTGAGACCTTAGAACTTGTATCTCGAGGTGGGTGGTGCATTTACGTTGTAGATGTCTATGGGCTCCAGTAATCACTTAACACCAGGTGGGCTGTGAGCTCGTCCACCCAATACCGTCTTTACCATAAGAGCACACGGGGCCCGTGCCCAGGGCCCCCATTCTCAGGAGGCCCCGAAAGACCGACAATTTCTCTCACACGCTTATTCTCAAAACATTTTTGTCGGGCACATTACACTTTTTTCACAAATCAGTAATCAGAAGGTATTTAGAAGGCATATACTATGCCTATAATAGAAGATTTTGCTCAACAGAAATCCCGAAAGAAACCGTTATCGAAATCGTAACCAAAAAACCAGCAGCATTCTAATATCATTAATGACATATTATATCATACTATATTTGATTACCTATAATAAATGGTCATACTCAGTTAAAAAATGTTATTATAATTCGCTTTTTTTACTTTCCAAATGGCCTCAATTCTTGTGTGCCCAAGGGCCCATCCTAGCTTAAGATGTCCCTGCGTCCACTCATCTAAGCAATAAAAAAAAAACAAAAAAAAGACAAGTGAAATAATACGTATGAGTATAGATAATTGTTAGTTTATTAGAAACTAATCATTTTATTAAAATATGTATGAAAGGTAAATGAAATATTTTAGAATCTATTCATGAATTTTAAAAGGTTATAACGCGAGCTTCATTTTGTTTTCCCGATCCTTTTCAAAGTTTTCGTACTGAAATATTTTCGCTTGAATACTACTCAATTAATTGAATTCCTTTTTCGGATTATGTTCGATACAATTAATATAATATTTACTTAATAATTATAATAAAATTTATACCTTTGATATTTTCAATGAAGCACTCAAGCAAATTACTAGTAATTTTTCGTGATTATTATTTTAATTAGTTTTGTATCGCAGTAATTGTCACAGCCCACCTCCGGTTTATTGGTTATTAAAAATCATAAACCAACTAGTACTGTACGTATAGAATATATATATATATATGTATATATATAAATAAACCTAGTATAAATAGAAATATTGTAACAATTGTAAACATTGATGATATTGTAGAAAATATACTATGTTCATATATATTTTTACTGGTGGTAGGACCTCTTGTGAGTCCGCGCGGATAGGTACCACCACCCTGCCTATTTCTGCCGTGAAGCAGTAATGCGTTTCGGTTTGAAGGGTGGGACAGCCGTTGTAACTATACTGAGATCTTAGAACTTATATCTCAAGGTGGGTGGCGCATTTACGTTGTAAATATCCATGGGCTCCAGTAACCACTTTACACCAGGTGGGCTGTGAGCTCGTCCACCCATCTAAGCAATAAAAAAAAATATAGTAATTTAGCATTTTCTTGTATATGACAGCAGCTATCATTGAACAGAATTTAATTGGCAGGTGCCTGAATCCCGCTAAAACATTTTCAAGCTTGCTTATACTCGTATATAAGTTCCAATCAATAATACATTCAGACCGTCGGTTTACTGAACAACTTTACCCGCTCAGTGGAAGATCTCTCCTTTGTTGTTTCCCCCAAAGGTATTCTGGGGAATCTTCAATGGAAAGCGTATATAACAATATTAATCGCTACCAGTGTATTCATATTTTTTTTTAAATTAGTGTATGATCCGTTGAAAATATAAATGTCTGTGTACCTCAATAGTAAGAGTTTTAAAATGTAGACATTATGCGTACAAACTTATACTTGAGTCGTCTATTATCAAAGGTGGTAATCTGTGCATTTGGACAAAAAAATGTTATTGATATGTCAATACAGATTGATTTGAATATAATCGTCTCTTTCAAAGAATACGGTTCAAAACCTGCATTAAATAAAGGTTAATAGTTAACCTGTTATTTATCTAAGATGTCGTTCCGAAGAGTTTTGTGACTGCCAATGGAATACAAAGTCAATAATTCGTTTTTCTGATTTACCAATAATTATCCAAAAGTCAGATTGCCGGCTTTGATAATAGTCGACTCACATATTATACACGAATTAAATTTTATTTTGTTTTTTTTTTTACGAAAATAAAAGCTACACAGGAATATGGATATTAATCAAAACTTTATATTTACGATTATTATGTGTGTCTTATGATCGAATTCCATCCATCATTTGCGTGCCATGCGGTGATGGTTGTTCGCTTATGTGCCCATCTATATACGGTAGGCAGCGGCTTGGCTCTGCTCCTGGCATTGCTGAAGTCCATGGGCGACGGTAACCACTACCATCTAGGTGGGCCGTACGCTCGTCTGCCTAAAAAGGCAATAAAAAATAAAAACTTATACAATATGTGTTTTATTTTTTACAGATATATGGGGGAAATCGAAACAGCTATTATTAGCTCTTAAAGAAGCATTAAAACAGCACTTTAAAGGTATTTCTTTCGTTTTTGTCAAACGTTTTTTTTTGTTTAATTGATTGACGAGGTTTATTTGTATCAATAACAAAAATTACAGCTTTTTTTTTAGGTTGATTTTAATTCATGCATTTCATAATACAGATTTTAGTTTTTATTTGTTTGCCATTGGCGGTTCTTTTAACAATGACGTCAGTGGAACGATATTAAGGTTTTGGGAAATGATCGAAAAAGTTCTGAACTATCATTCACAAGTATTAAAGATACCCCTAGCCCCTTTTACAAGAACAATGTTCCTAGCAAAACTAATTAGTAAATACTCAATATAAATAAAGTCTTAAGTGAAGTGTCAGAGATTGTCGTTGAGATAGAAATATTTCTCAAGGTTTCATCGCTTTGTGAGTAGCTCACATCTATTATTTTGAGAAGATAAGGCAGCAGCTTTCTATGAGCATTAAACTAGCATACAGAGACCGTTAATACTTTTATATTTGCATGGTTCTGACATGATTCCATGATTGAGGCTTAAACCCTGCCTGCCATTGCTGTGATACAGCTAGCAGTATAGTAGTATACTGAAAATTTTGCGCGACTGGTAAAGCTATTTTAATAATCTCGCATTTATTATTTTCGCATTCGCCAGGCCACTGAACCAAAAAAAATACCTAATTTTAACATAAATAGTTAGCAATTATCTAAAACCTGGACTGCTTGGATCGTGTTTAAGATAACTCAAGTTAGACTGCCAGAGCTCAAGACACTATTAGTGCTTTCTGTGCCTTTAACAATGCAAAATGTCAATATTATTTATTACTAGCTGTACCCGTCCGTTTAGCTGGGCATTTAAAATTAACATTATTATTTCTCACCCCCACAAAGATTATCATCACTAACGCCCTCGCAACCGGTGTAGGGAGTCCAACACTCATATAAATATTAGCCTATCCATTAAGCACATGTATTTTCTACATGGATACCAAGTTTCAAGTCAATCGGATGCATTGTTCAGTAGTTAAAACGGAACATCCGTAAAAACCACTGTAGATTTATATAGGTATATTAGTATGGATATATAATTTGACAGTAGACACAGTAGATACAGCATTCAAATGTCGAAGAATAAAACCTTAATCCTCTACAAAAACCTTAAAGTATTCAAACTATTGCCATAAAGAAAAAAGAAAAAAAAAGTATTCGAAACGTCAGAAATCATAAAATGAAAATCACAAAACGCGAAATTAAGCCGTAAAAATAACTAGGAACACATATAAAAACTTCATTGACATTTATTTTGCGGTCTTCATTTAATTGAGAGAAGATACAGTCCGTAACAATTGAAACTTAACGTAATGGATTGTACCATCTGGTATAAAAACAGCCTGTCCTAGAAATAAGTCAGCTGTCAGTCTGCGGTACTTCGTATTTCCTCCGTACATTTTTTGTGATTGATAAGATTTTATGGGCATGTTTTATCCGTCTCCAATCGGACTTGAACCTCGGAAGTGGAGTGGCGTTGCATCAATCATTTTTGATAAAGTGCGAAAAAATAATGTTTAAGAAGAAAATATCATATTACGTTTAGGCCCCTAGCACACGGCGTATTTAAAACGCGCCGTAGATGCCGATTTTTGAGTTTGTGTGAAGCGCGTTTTTATCGCCTATGAAGTGCGAAGGAAGGGGCCTACGCCATTATACAACTTTTTTTTTATTGCTTTGATTGCTGGACGAGCTCACAGCCCACCTGGTGTTAAGCGGTTACAGGAGCCATAGACATCTACAACGTAAATCCGCCACCCACCTTGAGATATAAGTTCTAAGGTCTCAAGTATAGTTACAACGTCTGCCTCACCCTTCAATACGAAACGCATTACTGCTTCACGACAGAAATAGGCAGGGGGGTGGTACCGACCCGCGTGGACTCACAAGAGATCCTGCCACCAGTAATTACGCAAATTATAATTTTGCGGGTTTGATTTTTATTACACGATGTTATTCCTTCACCGTAGAAGTCAATCATGAACATGAACATATTTGTTGAGTACGTATTTCATTAGAAAAAATGGTATCCGCCTGGGATTCGAACATCGGTGTATCGCTCAACACGAATGCACCGGGCGTCTTATCCTTTAGGCCACGACGACTTCTAAACTGCTCTGTTCAAAAAATGGAAGCTACGAGCGACTACAACGCGTCTGTATCGCTGTATCTGCGCGTATACGCAGAGCAGACGTAGTAATTGATCGTAGAGGGGTGATAATTTCAGAGTAATATGATTTTTTTTATTCTACGTCATGACAAAATAAAAACAAAATTCTCGCAAAAAAATTTAAAGTTTTTAATTAGCAAATAAAAAATAAGGGTTGATCGTAGAGAGGAGAAAATTTAGGGTTGTATATATTTTTGTATGCTGTATCATAAAAAAATAAAAACAAAATTTTTTGTCTAAAAATGGCAAATAAAATTTAGGGGTGGACCCTTAACATTTAGGGGGATGAAAAATAGATGTTGTTCGATTCTCAACCCTGACCGATATGCACGCTAAGATTCACGAAAATCAGTCGAGCCGTTTCGGAGGAGTATGGGAACGAACATTGTGACACGAGAATTTTATATATTAGATATAATCTAAATCTCGGAAACGGCTCTAATGATTTTCATAAAATTTAGTATACAGGGGATTTCGGGGGCGATAAATCGATCTAGCTACGATTTATTTTCAGAAAATGTTGTTTTGTTCGTGTTTTCAATAATCAACTTTATCGATAATGAACTTCATGACTCTTCCCGACATCTATTGGCGAATAATAATACTATTTTTCTTAATTGAGAGCCACTAACTGCTTTAAAGACACAACAAGATGGCGTTATCAAAAAAAAAATCATCGCCTAGTGAAGATTAAAGGAAAAATTTCGAGTTGTAATATGTATGTCTTGACTTTGCAGTGTCAAAAATGGTACCAATCCATCTCATAGAGATCTAAATACTGCGTTGCCGAGTCAGTCAAATCATTTAAACGGATTTGGTACAGATTTCAGAATCAAACTGTGTTGATAAACTCTTTGTTGTCACAGTCCAGTAGGTTGTAATATACCTACCCTAGTTCCATGTAATGTGCCGATATGCAATAGGAAATTTACCACACATATACATTGGCGTACGTGACCGTCGTGAACGCAGAGACAGCGTTGCAACACTCTAGAAACTATGTAATGACGTAAATGGCACATTGACGCGGGGGATGCCGATTCAGCACCTTTACCTCATGAAGCCTCGACAGGAGTTGCGCACTTTTGGACTCACATCATCCGAAGACAGACCATTTTTTCATTTTCGACCTTAAGCTCCGGCCTCCGTAGCTTTCTTGTGGTAGAACCTCTTGTGAGTCCGCGCGGGTAGGTACCACCACCTTGCCTATTTCTGCCGTAAAGCAGTAACGCGTTTCGGTTTGAAGGGTGGGGCAGCCGTTCTAACTATACTTGAGACCTTAGAACTTATATCTCAAGGTGGGTGGCTCATTTACGTTGTAGATGTCTATGGGCTCCAGTAACCACTTAACACCAGGTGGGCTATGAGATCGTCTGCCCATCTAAGCAATAAAAAGAAAAAAATAGGTCAGGCGCTTACAGAGCATTAATGTAAGTGAAATTACAATACTTATAAAGTTTACAGATCGAATGCAAGTCATTTCTAGGATAACATGGACCAGGTGCTTATTTAACGAACAATACTTTCAAACGATCATTCCACTTCAGCAGCTTGTCATAGAAATGGAACTTCAACTAAAATTATAGTTTAAGTCTCAAACGTGAAATTAATAGACTTCGGTTAAACTTTGATTTCTAGCAAATATCCTCCGCTGCTACAGGTGAAGTTATTTTGGCTGTTTGCCAACACCCAATCCCGGATTTTTAATAAGTAAGTTTCTTTTGGTGACGTCCAGAATTCTCTGCGAGTTTGATGATGGCCAGAAAGATAAATTCATTCACGAAATTAAAGAACGGCGCAGATTTGACAAGATTTTTAATTTATTTCGTATTCAATTTTCGGCTTTGATGTTACAAGACATAAAAAAATATTCATGTTTCACTTCCTTTATACCTCTGAGCTTGCTTAATATGATTTTAAAATTGATGAGTTGCGAAATCTTTTTTGATTCCTACACATAATAAAATACCAATTAATATTAATGTATTGTTTTTATGTGTTATTCTTTGTAGCCGTTACTGGCGCGTGATATGCCTTGCGTTGATGATGCTATACCAGAAACTACACCCGAAGTGCTAAACAGAAGTATACAAAGTTTCCGTTGAATTCAATGAACCATATCCGAGTTTATCAATGTCAGACAAATTATACATTAAAATGACCTACCAATATTCTTTTGGTGTTAAGATCTAAACATTACTCACCCACGGCGTCTTTCCAGAAATATTGTTTAACTTTTACCTTCATGCTTTGAAATAAACCTTCCTCCAAATACATAGATAGCGTGTTCTTCTTCTTCAGACGTGGCTTGAAGCATACATGTGATAGATAACAGTTTAATTGTGTTTAATTAACATGAGCATTGGCAATACACCTAGCTAGGTGAGCTGTATGCGTATCTGCAATCAAAAGCAATAAACGCGGGAAAAAAGTGGTTGAAGAACCAAATTTCACCAAATTAGATTTTTCGCTGCCTCCCTGAAAACGGCGCCTGAAACGCATCACGAAATAAATAGAGCCGCGTCTGATTTAGTAAATAAGCGTTCCTTTGAATGGAATAGTCTAGAAAGTCTCGAGATGTCGGAAATGTGCCGGCTAAGTTACGAAAACGACCCGAGGAAATGTCTGCGGATAACAAATTAGACAAGTTAGATCATCTTCGTATCGAGTAATGTTAGTTTAAAGTTAGAAATCGTGTTTGATTTTATTAAATTGCCTCGCAAAACGTACGTTACTTAAAACTTTTACTGGTGGTAGGACCTCTTGTGAGTCCGCGCGGGTAGGTACCACCGCCTTGCCTATTTCTGCCGTGAAGCAGTAATGCGTTTCGGTTTGAAGGGTGGGGTAGCCGTTGTAACTATACTGAGATCTTAGAACTTATATCTCAAGGTGGGTGGCGCATTTACGTTGTAGATGTCCATGGGCTCCAGTAACCACTTAACATCAGGTGGGCTGTGAGCTCGTCCACCCATCTAAGCAATAAAAAAAATAATAAAAAAAACTCTCGAAGTCACGCGATTATAGCGTGTTTCATCTTTGGATAGGCACACATTTTTTTATGTAATTTTATAACTCTGGGTTGTAAAATATATATAGGTTCTGAGAACCTATTAATTGGGAAACTTACGAATGTTTTTTTAAACATTTATATGACTGCTCTGATAAATTCAAATGTTTCCAGTCCAACATTTTATTTTTTATACAATCCCTGCATACCAATAAACATGAGATGGACTACGCGACCAAAACTCGTCCGAAATCCAATTCCTTTACTACAACACAGAAACGTACCTAAATGGCCAAGAGCATTCGAATAGATCCTCATTTCGGGTGATGGCATTAAAGAGGTCGAACAAAAGGAACCTCAAGGGAGGCAGCAAAAAAATCGGCATCTCGGCATTGACTTTTTCACGAAATGGACACGGGCCTTCTCATCAGTTCCTTACGTGACTGCTTATAAAATATTAAAGAGGGCATTTATTTTGGCCGGTCAAAATCACGTATCGGTCTTCGTCTTGTAGGATTGAGAGCTTCTAGAAATACTTTCTGCGTAACGTCATTTAATTATCGTTAGGTTTTTCAGCTGTCCAGTTGGGTGGGATCCTTCGAACAAAAAACAATATGGAATAAAGAAATACTAAAAAATACAATGCCTTCTTTTAATAAATCTACAAAAAAGCGATCTCAAAATTGAATTTATCATTTTCCAATAAATGTCTCCGCAGTTTTAATTAACGACACCGCCCGTCATCTCGGAACTTAACTTCGAATACGATGCTGTAGGAATGTATAAGTTTTATTGGAAAATTAGAAAAGTTCGCTGACTTCCCTCATTTCAGGTGCTTTGCCGAGGAATGGAAGGTATGGCCAACTTTATAGATGAAACGGATCCGGATGAAAAGTTTAATAGTCATGTCGATGATTTATCCAAGATGTGATTTATGTACATTTTAACTTTTGTTTTTTTTGGCACTTTTATAACTATATTTTAATACCAAAATTTGGTGGCGCCGTATAACTGAGTACCGACATTTTTATAGTATAGGAGGGATCGTTTACACATACTGTACTATGGATTCCCATTTGAGGTGTGGATTGAGATTCCTAATTTTCTATTGATGACTGATTAGTTCTCGGCCTGTCTCATAGTACGCGATCACTGACATCGTTTGAAGTCAACTATACCGGGAGCACAGTTGCTGCTAATGACACTTTTTAAGCCAGCTCTTTCAGCAAAAAATACTATTCATAGGCCAAGTATTTCAGTTCTCCTAATTTTTTAAATTCACCTAAATCATTCTAAATTAAAAAGTTATGAAACAGAAAGTTCTGAACAGCACTAAAACCATTTCAAGATGTCCCTTTACAATATGCGGAGTTGAAAAAGACCTGTTGAATTATCCGAGACAAACCATAATCGGACTTAGAGCCTTGTAAATGTAGCTCAGTTTTAATTAAAGTACGTCTTAAAAATCAAGTTTTTATGTCCGTTCGAAGGTCGGTAATATATTTGTCGCGATTTTTTATCAGAAATATTTTTTGTTAAATTTGAACTATCGTAATAAATGTGAATGCCTCGTAAGGGCGCACGACGACCCCATGTATTGTGATAATCATGTATTCCCATTTAATCAGGGGGCCGTAAGTTTGCCCATTAATATAGGCATTTTTTTTATGTTATGTTTAATTTATTTCCAGGAGCTATTTAAGTGACTGGGATAGGTCAGGAGTCAGTGAAAATGACGTGGTTCACACAGGACTGATTATAAAAAAAACGTGAATATGTCAACTCTGTCTTGGGTCGGTCTTTAAATGCCTATAAGTAAGTATGAGATGTCAATTTTAACTACAACTAACAATATAAGTAATTAAAATACAATACATAACTATTTGGTTTAGCCATCGGAATATATTCATATTACCTATGTTATTGCATGCATCAAATTTGGATATTTCTTTGTGTTAATTCAATTCTGCATTTTAAAATTGAATAGAAATAGGTATCGCTTACGGCGCATTCGATTTTAAACGTTGTTCAAGTGCTTCGTAAATTGTTGTTTTATATTTTTAAATGATAATTTAAATGATATGATAGATAATTTTAATGATATTTTATTAATGAAATTTAATTTATTACACTGTGTTGTAGTACTATTTGTTCAAAAATTGGGAGTTAATTAAAATTAAATTTAATCTAATTTATGATAAATCTATTGATAATAATTGAATTTAATTAATTAATTACATTTAAGTCCTTGTTCTTACAGTACAAAAAAATTTTTACTACGGGATGTGCTTTTCGGTTTGACTTCTGTAATAAATTTCTAAATAAAAAAGAACACAACACATAATATTATATACAACAAATAATTTATCATTTTTTTATTATACACAAATCAATTTTTAATTATAATGTCGTCCACATTATTATAACAATTTTTTCCGTTTTAGTGGGACGATGTTGATGTGCTTAATTGTAATATACATTGTGAGCTTCAATACTGCAATGTAATCTAGGTTTATATTTGGAAAGCATCGACCGAAATAGAGAACAGCAATTTCTGAAACCGCTTCGTTTTCTCTTTAAAATGTTTACAACGTAGTGTTGTTACGTATGGTAACACAGTTTGAACAACTTCTGTAGTGACAAATTCCATATTTTTTCAACTTTATTTTTTATTGCTTAGATGGGTGGACGAGCTCACAGCCCACCTAGTGTTAAGTGGTTACTGGAGCCCATAGACATCTACGACGTAAATGCGCTACCCACCTTGAGTATAAGTTCTGAGGTCTCAAGTATAGTTACAACGGCTGCCCCACCCTTCAAACCGAAACGCATTACTGCTTCACGGCAGAAATAGGCGGGGTGGTGGTACCTACCCGCGCGGACTCACAAGAGGTCCTACCACCAGTGAGCTGTTATATAACACAGCTTTATAGTAGACAGAAGTACCACTTCATTGTGTAAGACTAATCAACATAATGACGTTCTGGATAGAACTCATAGCGAAATACAATTAATAGATGCACACACTACGTAATACTTAATTAATATTATAATAATAAGTTATTGTTAACTTATTTTAGTATTATTGGTAAACATTATTGATATTACCAAATAGAACTCAAGTTTCTTGGAACGTGCTCCGATGTGAACTAGTTAATTGCGAATAATGAAAATACTCGTAGCTTGTAGCTCGTAGCTTTAAGGTGGGTGGCGCATTTACGTTGTAGATGTCTATGGGCTCCAGTAACCACTTAACACCAGGTGGGGTGTGAGATCGTCCACCCATCTAGGCAATAAAAAAAATTATATGATAAACAACCATGACACTTTGTTGTATAAACAAATTAAGCAAAAATTACTCATAGTTGCTTATTTGTAATAACCATAATTTTTTATCTGGTCAAAGGATTATAATAAGATTGATAGGATAATAAAGATATAATAAGATTAATTTAGTCATGTAACAGAAGATGTGAGACTTTTCTCTGCACGTGTTATGGCGGCAACATCGTCAATATTAATAATAACTTCATCCTATTTTCAGGTAATTGTGCATTCTCATTTGAATGGTAACACAGCTATGGTACCAGTTTGGTTGAGATTTCGATTTTATATCTCCTGTAATTAATTAAAATCAAATGGGCTGTGAAAACAGTTATCCATTGTAACTATCTTTCATCATAATCAAAATAATAAGAACTAGTTAATTTGCTAGCTGTCCTGTTAGATGTTCGTCGTTGCCGTGTGTCACGTGTTTTGGGGACAACCAACTATTTTCCTTCGAACCACTATCGGAAATTTTTGTAATAGTGTTTGGATTCTTTCTTTCTCAAATACGCTGTGAAAAGTTTTATATAATAATATGTTCTTGTCTTTTCATGTAAAATTTTTGAGTGTGAAAGAAAATTGTAGATTGCAATTTGCAATGTTCAGTGCAGCCGTTAGTTTAATCATATACTTACCTAATTGTTGTTGGCGGTTTTCACTGATGTGCCATCTATTGATCATATGTAAATGCGCCACCCACCTTGAGATATAAGCTCTAAGATCTCAGTACAGTTACAACGGCTGTCCCACCTTTCAAACCAAAACACATTACTGCTTCACGGCAGAAATAGGCAGGGCGGTGGTACCTACCCGCGCGGACTCACAAGAGGTCCTACCACCAGTAACGTATCAACGTTTAATTCATAAGTGTCCTTGTAAAAGAAAACTTGAAATGATTACGTTCAGTTTTTTATGAGAAAAAAATACACCGCGAGCGATATGGCATACTTTTTGCGGGATTAATTTCAAAGTTGCTTTTAAGGTTTTTCATTGTAGACGGAAAAAAATGAGATTTTCTCGCAGGGCCATCTGGTTGCTTTGTGCAAGAGATACTGTAATCGGGTTTAAGCATCTATGCATATTTCAGTATACACGCGAAAATCCTTGCTCATTTTAGAGTTTGAAATTAAAATGCTTTCTGTACGTTTCGCATTTTTAGAACGAAAGCGACGAAAATGCTTAAACTTTTTTCGCTTTCGACTTTGCACATTAAAATGGAGCCAATTAACTATTTCTCAGTATCCGAGGTGAAATGGAAATGTTTTGGTTTTTTTTTCCGCATTTTCTAAAGTTTTATTTTCACGAATTTTATTAAAAACTAGCTGACCCGGCAGAATTCGTAGTGCCTCAATTGATAAATAAAATACATAACCTTTTGTATAAAATAAACAAAAGGAATCCGTCCGACGGGGGACACATCATAGGAAAACCAAAATTGTAATTTTTATTTGATTCCGAGCATTTTCATATTTATCTACCCCTTAAACCTTCTCTGGACTTCCACAAATAATTCAAGACCAAAATTAGCCAAATCGGTCCAGCCGCTCTCGAGTTTTAGCGAGACTAACGAACAGCAATTCATTTTTATATATATAGAAGATACATCGTATTGTTTATGGTTGATATGGCATAGTATCCGTACTGATTTTCCTAACGCGAAAAAGCATGTATTCTAGTTCGAAATGCCATAAAACTGTTGTATTATATGACCCTATCTTATATCAACCGCTTGTGTTTCGAGATCTCTTAGCCTGTTTTCTTAAATTTTGATTAAATAGCTCACCGACAATTACAGTTGATTTACAAAAGCCGTACGAGTTTTGAGAATTCTGCTTACGTAATTATTTATAAGGCACGGTCAAAACTTGAAACATGAAGTCAAAATACTCCAAGATTTCAGGGAAGTTTTATTTTTCTAGTGAAGCAAAACTGCAGTTGTCGATGTGAGTGAGTTTGGATGAAGTTGCACGGTAATTACTTTCGATTCTTATTTAATATTCTTGATACGAAAACTTGATCTTGTCTTTACACATGCATTTTCAATTACTTGTGGTCCCGCAATAGTCGAAATTCGACTATAATTTATTGAAATAATATAACACTCTTATGATTATATTGTCAAAGACTATACTTCTATAATCACTTTCACTGGTGGTAGGACCTCTTGGGAGTCCGCACGGGTAGGTACCACCACCCTGCCTATTTCCGCCGTGAAGCAGTAATGCGTTTCGGTTTGAAGGGTGGGGCAGCCGTCGTAACTATATTTGAGATCTTAGAACTTATATCTCAAGGTGGGTGACGCATTTACGTTGAAGATGTCTATGGGCTCCAGTAACCACTTAACACCAGGTGGGCTGTGAGCTCGTCCACCCATCTAAGCAATAAAAAAAAAATCACTGATTTCAGCAAGACTACACTATAGACAAATAATATTAAAGACAAACAATATTAATCCATTCTCACTTTGACCAGACTTTAAGCAATAAGAAGAGTTTGACAATAAACAAACAGTATGCATGAGTGTGTGTGTGTGTGTCAAATACACGGGGTAGTGTGTGTTATGTTTTTTTTTATTGAATTAATGTATTTTTTATACATAATTTAAAAAAAATATTAACATTCTGCACTCCTTCTCTATATTCCATATAAGTGTGGGAAATTTCATACTCCTCCGTCGGCACAATTTTCGTCAAAAGGGGTACAAAGTTTTTGCTTCACGTATTAATAGATAGATGTACCCATGAAAATATTTAAGTTCATCATAATCCTTTACATTTCATTGTCCATATTCAAAGCCAATGAGACAAAAACTAATTATTATACACTAGTAACAAGTAATTAGTTAGTACGATAGGCGATATTATTACTAAAAAGATTTTTTTTACAAATAAACACTTAAAAAAAGTTGCCTAGAAAAGTTTTGTGTAATTCAAATTCTAAGACGTAAATATGAAATCTCATTTATATGTTGTTATTATAATAAGCATTTACATGACTTTCATTTTACAGTTTACAGTTACAGTTTACAGTTACAGTTTACAGTTACAGTTTACAGTTACAGTTTACAGTTACAGTTTACAGTTTACAGTTACAGTTTACAGTTACAGTTTACAGTTACAGTTACAGTTTACAGTTACAGTTTACAGTTACAGTTTACAGTTACAGTTTACAGTTTACAGTTACAGTTACAGTTACAGTTACAGTTACAGTTACAGTTACAGTTTACAGTTACAGTTTACAGTTACAGTTTACAGTTACAGTTTACAGTTACAGTTACAGTTACAGTTACAGTTACAGTTTACAGTTACAGTTTACAGTTTACAGTTTACAGTTTACAGTTTACAGTTTACAGTTTACAGTTTACAGTTTACAGTTTACAGTTTACAGTTACAGTTACAGTTTACAGTTTACAGTTTACAGTTACAGTTTACAGTTACAGTTTACAGTTACAGTTTACAGTTTACAGTTTGTAATTCCAGTCCAGTCCCACATAAGCTTGCCCTCTCCCCCGATGATAATGGCGATGATAATGAAGAATTTCAGTTACAGATTTTGCAAAAATAGAAGAAAAACAGACATTTTTTTACTAGTTTATACTAGTCAAACATTAGCACGTTTTGCTGTGGTTTTTGATATGAATAAAACTTCTCTATATGAATTGATTGACTTGCTCCTAATTTCATGGACTGTCATTATTGCGGAAACCGAATAAGTTTTCTAGATAAAGCTTATTCTAAGTTACCCAGTATAACATTAGATAACTGTCAAAGAAAATCCTCTCAATATCGGCCCAGCCAGTCCGGAGATTAGCCGACGCAAACAGAATCAGATACAGATGGAAAAATTTAATTTTTTTTTATAATATGCACCATTTGTTTATTTTATATCAAAATGGATTTAGTAAAAAAAACTATGACATTTCTGACAGACACTTCAATTTTATTTATTTATACTAATTTGGGGAGTGCTCTGAAGAATTGTTTGAGATGATCCCCTCATCTCCTTTTTATCTTCGCACCTCCGCCATTGGAGCAGAGTGCATCCATATCATCTGGAATCGCTGCGTTCATCGACAGTGCGTTTCCAGAGGTCTTTTTTGCCACGTACCATCCGGCTATAGAATGAGCTCCCCTCCACGGTGTTTCCCAAGCGCTATGACATGTTCTTCTTTAAAAGAGGCTTGTGGAGAGTATTAAGCGGTAGGCAGCGGCTTCGCTCTGCCCCTGGAATTGCTGAGCTCCATGGGCGACGGTAACCACTCACCATTGGCTGGGCCCCATGCTGGTTTGCCTACAAAGGCGAAAACAACAAATTAGAACAATCATTAAAGAATGTGCCATTTGTCAAATGTTACAGTTATTCTAGGCCGGATTAGGCTGCGAACATTTTGCAATGCCTGTAGGTTTATTTCGAAAATATTTGCCTTCATTCAAACGAAACAAAACGTAAGTCTTATAAAGACAATTTTGATTGAACTATTAGAAGATTATTCAAATTGCGAGAGCGTGAAGTGCTCTCCGCCTATGACAAAAAAAAAAAACTGAATTGCCAGTAACGATTTCATTCATGTCTTGTATTTTTTTAAAGTTCCATTTCTGTGTTGCCAGTTCTTTTATGTGTCCATTTCTTTCACTACAAAGGCTTTGTTGGATTGCTTCATTTTTATGACGAATGTTAATTTTTATTTTCCTCAGTTTTTATTAGAATTCTATACTCTAATTAATGCAACTTTAAAAGTACCATTAGCACTTCTTACGATAAATTGTATGGGATCTGAGTTAATAATTTATTTACGAAGACTTAAAAGATACTATGTACTTATATTAAAGATATACTTACATCGAAATTCGCTGAATGTGGGCTTCATAAGACTGGTCATTGTGGCGAATGTCAGGGAAGGCATATCTCCAGCATTGGATATCTGTGTGCTGATTTTCATGATGTTTTAAAATTAATTAAACTTTTGCAAAAAAGCAGTCTCTGTAGCGGTAGATGTCACTGAATATAGGCCATTTGAGCAAATCCCGAATCGCGCTACTTACATTTGCAAGTACCGAACATGGTTTTTTTAAATTTTTTTATTGCTTAGATTGGTGGACGAGCTCACAGTCCACCTGGTGTTAAGTTGTTATTGGAGCCCATAGACATCCACAACGTAAATGCACCACCCACCTTGAGATATAAGTTCTAAGGTCTCCAGTATAGTTACAACGGCTGCTCCACCCTTCAAACCGAAACGCATTACTGCTTCACGGCAGAAATAGGCAGGGTGGTGGCACCTACCCGCGCGGCCTCACAAGAGGTCCTACCACCGTAAGGACCGTTTGGACAGTTGGTGTGGCGTGCAATGACACTCGCTCCCTGAAAGACGGATTTTGTTTTCCCAAAATAATGGTTTATTTAATTAAGATTCCATATAATAGCTTTTCGATTTGCTTTGGTCTCAGTGCACGGTTGGTTCAATATTGTTTTCCATCAGCTGAACAAGTTTAAAATCATCAATAACACGTGCTCCTGTCAGATTCATTCAGAGCACTCAAAGCTGTTTCGCAAAGAGGATAACGATGGTAAATAAAAAATAAAAATTACATGTGTGCAATTCACACGTGGTAGAAGTGAAACCTTCCAAAATTAAAATACAATTATCCTAAACGTCTTAAGTATATGTAAAATTTTGTCATTAGTAAATAATTGTAAGGTAACGCCCTCTGTGAATTGATATTTTAATTTCACGTATAATCCTAAATTAAAATTCACTACAAGAGCTTTCATACACACGTTAGTATTAAAAAATCTCGCAGATGGCGCTGTATTAAATAGAATGTATATTTCTGTCTCATTCTTTGTTGGCTTCATCCTACACATTTTTGTATTTGTGTCTCTTACCTGTCGTTTTTTCCGTTGCATCCGGTTTGAAATCACAACGATTCTAAAGAAGTTTTCACTTCAAAAAAAAAAAGAGTCAACAAAAACATTAACTCGCAACGAGAGAACATCGTAATTGACGAAACGTTCCGACCTAAAATTTAACGTAAATTAAAATTTATTCACCCGACTGTACGTACGGTACGGTCGCTCACAAAAATAAAAACAATAGAACCGAACACCGAAATAATCCCGCTTCGTTTCGCTACGAAGCTTAAATCGTTTGTAAAGAGGACTGGAATTCGTCCAAGCATGAAGTTAATTTTTCACGTTACTAAAAGCCTCCTCCGACTCGCGATGCTACGAATTGTTAAATGAAATGCTACTTACCCCTTTGCCGCGACAGTTAATTCAAGACAATAGTGTTTAATTTCTTAAGTAGACTAAAGTGTTTCGATTCTTTTAAACGATAATAGACAGTTTGAGTTGTTAGCTAGATTTAAACATTTTTAGAACACTTACGGCTTTATTTCGTATTTGATTACAAAACAAGCCTGATTACTTATGCGGGATGTACTTGTTCATATCTCGTTTGTGGTTTTTTTGGCATCCATAACGCAAGAGGCATTCCTTTTTTTTTTCCGAGGCCTTACGAGGTCCCCACACCTAAAGGGCGTGTGGGGTATGTGGGACTCGACGATCCGCGGATTGGATTTAGGTTGGGTTTAGGATACCAAGGATGCTATTTTGGGCCCTGCCCACTGAACAACTCCCATGCATTCTCGGCCAGGCATCCAATCCCCCCTGAGGTCAGAAGCCGGAGAAGGGGTAAGGAGGTTACCGTGGTCAATACTGCAACCAGACACATGACCAACGATGCCCAGCCGATAGAGCCTTCGGGGCGAAACGAAGACTTTGGAATGTCGGCCATCTCAGTACGGCGGAGGAGGCCATCCCAGTTTGGCATAATTTTTTTTGGCGTATGATCTCGTTTTTATATAGAGAGCAGTTAAATTTATAAATAAAGTTCACGTCCCAGTCGCAATAAAAATCGTCTTGCAGCTTACAGATGTCTTAGTTTCTGGAAATTACTACAGTTACTGCTATATAGATTCTATTGGAAGTTTTAATGTAAATAATATCCCAATTATTATTATTATTATTATTATATAATAAAAACCATCCTGTCATTATTACTTCTACCGCGAAGAGATCGTCTTTTTGGGTTGAAAAGGTAGGATAGCCGTTTTACAATAAATATTGAGTAATGTAAGTGAAGAGATCTATGTTGCTATATATGGATACGAATATATAACACCAGGTAAGCGTTGACGAATGCAAGAAAAATAATACTAGACTATTGTAGCTTTATTAGTTAACTTACCCCGGTCATTGCCAACGCAAGTCAAATTACCAGGATGAATCTTAAAAAGTTAAAGCAACTATTTCTGTTGTGTTCTTTTGATAGATTATTCTTGTTACCTAACTAGTTGCGGCCAGCAGCCGTATAAAGAAAAGGCAATCAAAATAATTTACTTTGTACCCAATTGTTCGTTAGCTTGGAAATTGATGAAAAGCTAATTTGAATACTTGAATTCGTCGGAGTTCTCCTTTGATCGATTTCAAATTGTTTTACTTTTGTAAATGGCGGGTAATTGAATATTAAAAGTTATTGCAGCGAATCGACACGTTCGGAAGCAAAAATAGAACTTCGTCAATTAAGTTAAGGTTCAGTTTGTTTTGTGATAGAGCCCTACGGGAAATTGGGTGTTGGAGAAGCGAAATATAATTTACAATATTGACGCTGTGTATCACATTACATTTGAATTTACTCTCACAAAATTGTATAGGATATTCAATGATGTTACAAGTATTGAAAAGTGTTAACTGAATATGAATAGCTATTGATTAAAACGAAATATTTTGTTACACGTACTCTTTAACGTTAAGTGACGAAATAGTCAAGAAAGAAGTTTTGTCATAAAAATCAAACCCGCAAATATTATATTCTGCGTAACTACTGGTATTAGGGCATCTAACTAGGCTAGGTCTAACTCTTCGGACTACCACCCTTCCTATTGCTGCGGTGAAACAGCAATACGTTGCGGTTTGAAGGACGGGGCAGCCGTTGTACTGTAATAATTGAGACCATAGAACTCATATCGCAAAGTGGGTAGCAGCATTTACGTTGGTGATGTCTATGGGCACCGGTAACCATTTAGCACCAGGGGGGCTGTGAGCTCGTCAATCCATCTAAGTAATAAAAAAAAGTGTGATAAATTGGAAACAGTTTGACAGATAATAATGACAGATCAAAGATAACAATCAGCGTAAATTCATACAAAACAATCGGTAATTTCTATGTTGTCTAAAAATAAACACTAGGTAATTTTCTATATTTCCACCAATATCGGATATTTAAATAATGACGACGACAAAATTGTAAATGATAAGAAAAAAAAAAAAAAAATTAAACTTAGATTTCCTAAGTTACAGATACAATATCTAAGATTATTCGCGTTGATCCTGTCTATCTCTGGCGCTACGTACTTAAGCATTTTTATTTGAAGGGTGAGGCAGTTGCTGTACTAATTAAGATGGAATTTCGACTTAACATTATGTTTCAAGGTGGGTGACAGTGATGGCTCCATTTACCACTTAATTTTAAGTGAGCCGTGACTTGTCCTAATAAAGAAAATATAAAACGAAAAACCTTTTTTTAATTCGACGACGACGACGACGGTGGACGAGCTCACAGCCCACCTGGTGTTAAGTGGTTACTGGAGCCCATAGACATCTAGGACGTAAATGCGCCACCCATCTTGAGATATCAGTTCTAAGATCTCAGTATAGTTACAACGGCTGCCCCACTCTTCAAATCGAAACGCATTACTGCTTCACGGCAGAAATAGCCGGGTACCTATCCGTGCGAACTCACAAGAGGTCCTACCACCAGTAATTATGCAAATCATAATTTTACGGGTTTGATTTTTATTACACGATGTTATTCCTTCACCGTGGAAGTCAATCGTGAATATTTGTATCCCTATGTATTGTATTTCCCTATTTACAAATTTTATCATGTGAAATGTACTTACTACCTTGAATTTGAAAAGGACACTACAATGTAACAGAACAAATTATGCTAATAACTACGAAAAGAGTTCTCAGTTTGATGCAGTATGAAATAAATTTCATAAATCAACTAGTTATTGCGTAATCTTGCCTAGAGGGTGTTATTTTTACCGCCGTGTCACGTGGTGCCTTTCACAGTGACTCCGCCAATATCAATTTCGTGTTCGATCGTTGCCCGACAACTGTCCGCTCTGAAATGCCTACGTTGACCTCTTTTCGGAACGTAAGCTTGCAACGTAATATGTAGATACTAACCCACAACGTACGCAGGACTGATTTGTCAACGGAGTTAAGATAGCCGATACTTAAGAAATTATGGAAAGCGTTGATATTACAAGTGAGTCGTCTATTATCAAAGGCGGCAATCTGTGCATTTGGTCAAAAAAAAATTATTGATATGTCAATACAGATTGATTTGAATATAATCGTCTCCTTCAAAGAATACGGTTCAAAACCTGCATTAAATAAAGGTTAATACTTAACCTGTTATGTTGTGACTGCCAATGGAATACAAAGTCAATAATTCGTTTTTCTGATTAACCAATCATTGTCCAAAAGTCACATTGCCGGCTTTGATAATAGTCGACTCAAGTGTTGAAAGGGTTGAAATTACACTTATTGACGGCAAATAATAATTTGCTAGTCATAATTTATTAAAATCCTTGACATTTTTGGAAAGAGAGCTAAACAAGACTTTGGGTTAGTAAAGAACGATTCTTTGAAATTGGCGTGGTTTTGCAAACGAACCGTGTACCTGGTATTAAACGGGTGCCAAATCCAACAAATATCTAGAGAGAATATATATAAGTACTGCTGGTAGGACGCGCTTTGAACCAACCCGGGTAGGTATCAAAGTCCGGCCTGTTGCGGTCACGAAGCAATCTTGCATTTGGTTTGAAGAGTGTAAAATTCAAATTAGTAGAGATTTTGACCTCATGTCTCAAGGTGTCTGGTGGCATTCACGATTGAACATATTCAACGTCCACTTGACACCCAATACGATAAAAAGTATAATTATAATTGGCAGTATATTTCCATTTTCAAACTATGTGGTATGTATAACTTGCACTCCATAACGATTCTTATTGATTTGCAACACATGTCACAAATAGTCTCCTCAACTAATGTGCTAGAGCTGTTCTGAAATATTATCTCAACGATTCACATTTTGAAAATAGCATTGTCAAAGTAACGTTTAGAGGCATAGTAAAATAATAACGTGTAAAAGTTCTACATAACGATGCGTTACGGTTGCTTCATAAACCCGGGTTGGATAATTGAGCAAAAAGTTTCACAGACACACTCAATTCCGGGCTTAACTCAGAAATCCGGGCGCATCTAAACTCGTGAATACTTTTGTTGAAGCTTCCGTTAGTTCAGCCCGCACCATAAATGATTTCTGGTAATGAAAGTGGCGATGCATATTTTGGCGTGTTCATGTTTAAAAATGTTCTAGGACTGCTATAGACTACAATTGCTAATATGGCTATAATTGGCTAATATAACCAAAGCTATGGAGACTAGATTAGTCAGATCTTTGGTATTTTCTATATTTTTATGCGTTACAGAAACCTGGACCCTGAGAGATAGAACGAAACGTAGGACAGACGCATCTGAAATGTGTTGTTGGAGAAAAATTCTCGAAATGTCGTGGACTGATTCTCGCACCAAAAAATATAAAAATTAATTGCTGTTCGTTAGTCTCGCTAAAACTCGAGAACGGCTGGACCGATTTGGCTAATTTTGGTCTTGAATTATTTGTGGAAGTCCAGAGAAGGTTTAAAAGGTAGATAAATATTAAAATGCTCGGAAATAAATAAAAACCACAATTTTCTTTTCCCTTTGATGTGTCCCCCGTCGGATGGATTCCTATTGTTTGTTTTAAGTTTATTTTATACAGAAGCTTAGGTCTTTTTGCTGGGTCAGCTAGTTCTTGATAAATTTAAGATTATTAATCGTTTCTCCTGCGCGGTATAGTCTCCCATATAATTTTTTTGAAGAAGATTAATAATTGATAATAATATTTAACGAACAAAAAATAATAATTGAATGAAATTAAATAAAAAACGAGAAAAAATAAAATACATGCAAAACACAACTGAAACGACAACATGGGCATCGCATGTGTAGTTCTTAAGATAGTGCACTCCTGAGAAGTGTTCACTGGGATGGAACGTAATACCTTTTTAACGGCCGTCTGGTGTAGTGGTAAGTGACATGGTCACTACACAAGGGGGTCGCGGGTTCGAATCCCGCCAAGGGAAGATATTTGTATGATAAATATAAATGTCTTTTCCAGGGTTATGGATGTATAATAAATATATGTATGTGTATAATAAAAAAATCTTACATTTATATCCGTTATCTGGTACCTGTAACACAAGCTCTTTACGAACTTATCACGGGACCAGTTAACGTGGCGTGATTGTTAGTAAATATTTATTTATTTATTTATTTATTTATTTATTTATTTATTTATTTATATTAATTTCATAGATCGGTAGCTGAGTAGATTAGAGAATTATGGCGTATACTACAGTTTTGAAATTTAAAGCTATAAATGAGTAGTTGGGTACGGTCCTGCTAGTTTAAGTAGTTATTCGAGTCCATAGACGTCAATAAAAGTATAATATACAAAAATGCTAACGCTTTGTTTAGAGCAAAGATTAAAAAATGTCTCAGTAGAATATTTATTTTAAATTATAGTTCAATAGTATTCGATTTCATAAAACTACTTTTACGAATTTTTATTGTTGTTATTTCCGACGGTTAGCCTTTACAGTTTTCGTGATTGGAACACGAAAACTTAAAAATCTAAACGTAGTTATAATTAAGTCTACGACTTGCGAAAAAAGAAGAAAATACTATTGTGACATTTAATTTTGAAGTAGTAATTCTCAAAGATTAGTTTCCCGATGTTTTAAATTTCGCTGAGGGCAAGAAAGTTGTCTAAAGAAAAATACGATTTAGAGACATCGTCATGTAATAAAATATTCATAAATTTGTATAATTACTGGTGGTAGGGTGTCCTGTGATTATGTGGGTTAACTTTTTTTTCCTAGCTATTTGTTGGTAGCCTCGAGGGGTTATGCCAGCTTCGCCGAACATTAACGTCGCGCTTATTTAAAGTCGTTTATTTATTTATTTATTTACACACAAAAAAGAAGACATAGTACAGAGTAATAGGAAAATTGTGCACTGCTTATTTCTTTAAGAAATCTTTTCCAGCAGACCTGCGAGAGGATTATGAGAATAATAATTAAAAGTGATGAGTGTGTGTAGAACAGCTAAAATAACAAATACAACATGAGAATTATAGTAATGCACATACACATAGCAAATATTGTTAAACTTGAATACAAAATATTATAAGTAACACAGTATAAATACGAAGAGTATATAACAATGATCATTCGGTTGTTGACCTTGTATTTAAAAACAGAAACAGACTTGCAAACTTGTTATATGCAATAAAAAATACCCTTACTCCAGTCATCGAACTGAAACACAAGAATGTATCGCCTCAGAAACAGATAGGTTGAAGTTACACGTGCGAGTTTACAATACCATCAAAAATATATGTACGGCTATATATTTCTGCTGTTTTCTATAGCATTAGCAACCTTTAATGATTATTTTCAAATTTGGTGTATGTACCTTACGAAATAGTGGCATGAACACAAGCCCGTCGCTGGGGGTATTGTGAATGGAGCAAATCGATCGGTCCTGCATCAATTATGAAGGGTTTCCGGCCTTGTTGTTGACAAGTACTCGAACGTGGTGTTGCGAAACTTGGAAATGTCAAGATCGGGATCATCTGCGTTCTATTGTCTTTAACTGTAAGACTATTCTGGGAAACTGCTCGAGATTAAATCGAAGATAAAAAAATTTACGACGACTAATTTAGTAATGTAGCATGATGTATACGTGAGTAAGAATTTAAAAATGTTCCCAAAATTATCTCAAACGTTATTGAACGCCAGAACATACGCGCAAGCACGCCAGACCAATAAACAAACCATCTATAACAGACTACAGTCCAGAATTGAATCCAGAATCTGGTCAGAAGTCAGCGTTTCCCCTAGATCAATGAAAATACTTAATTACAATCATTAATAGCCATGATATATATGTAGATAATAATTAAATAAGTGATGAACGGATTGCAACCGCAGCGCCTTAAAAAGGCAAAGCCAAAACGACATTCAAATGATTCCGAAGAGACCTATTACTTTCATCAAACGATTCTGAACATCAAGTTTCAGTTCAAAGCAACTCAACGATCCGAAGCTTGAACAGACATAATCTACGACGGCGTAGAAAACGGAATCAAAATAGCCAATTAAAAAGTTAGCACAGAGGTGAAGCCCCGTGGGGAATATCGCATTTCGAACAAACCCTCTCTGTCGCTTGTATCAATTACGGGCCGGTCCCAACACAGTTGTTGACAAGCACTCGAACGTGCAGAACGTGTGGTACAAGCCTAGTAATTAATTTTAACTGAGGAAAAATACGGGTGTAATTAATTTAGAGGGAACTGCATCGGGAGGATACGGAGGGTAACTCTAGTCGTATTTGAACAATTGAATTCTAAGTTCGTATGTAGACCGATTTTAATTGAAATGAAGAGATAGTTATTACTTTTTTTATCTATCGATTGGAATTAAAAAATTTTGTAATACCTATCGACGGTCTTGTTCACTGACTTTTCGGATTTTTTAATGGTTTCCGTTATGAGCTTAGTGTACTAAACTCTTAATGATTATTATCGTATAAACAATAATTAATTATAAAATATAAACTAAATATTCAAGTTTTAAATTCTGTTGGCTTAAATCAATAATTATCCTCTTGTGATGTTTAATATAACAGTTTAATCGGAGAGGTTGTTCGATTATTATTATCAGAAGGAGGATGTGAATCCGGCGTGATTAAGCTCTATGTTTCCCATTTCTTTATGATCCATGTAGTAGTTCTACCCTAATAATAATTACCCTATCTTAAAATATGTTTTACCAATTAGTAATGTGTTATATATACATATATTAAAATATAATACATACTTAGATAAAGATAAACAGCTGAGTTGCGATTCCCATGGGCATTTCCAGATTAATCCTCGAAATTTATCTTTAAGCATTGTATGATACATTTTCACATAAAGTGTCGAATTTAGTTGCGATAGTCACTTTCAACTCAAATGTACAACGTAATATAAAAGAAAAACAAATCAAAATAGTGCCGTATCATTTTTAACCGAAGGCTGAAGAGCATCTTCGTGGGAAAGAAAGTCATTAGTGGCCAAACAATCATGAGAGTCGGCAGAATTTGAGCCGTGCGCGTTCTTAACGAATCCGGTCTGTTCCGGGACGTGACGGCGGAACCGCGTGCCGGATTAAACAGGTTCAGACTGTAAGTACATGTAACTAACCGCAGTACTGTTATGCGTAGAAATTCATTAAGGCTTCCATCGTATGCATTAAGAATAGCTTGAGAACTTATTTCTTGGTGTTAAGATGTTTTTTGCTGATTTGGGTGTAACAACAACGGTAAGATCTTCCATCGAGCAGGTGAACTCACTCCGTAGATCAACGGTCCAGATGTTATTGTCCTGAACTTATATAACGCGAACATATCTCGAAAATTTCGTTGGTGAGATTGAGGCAACTGTAAAAGTTCGGTAACAGTTACATTGAAACATTTGTTAACATTTAGAAAAAAATATAAATATTCTGTAACGCTTTTCAGTGGATTCTCTTAAAACAAATAAAAGTACAACTTAAAAACCTTTTAATAACGTATACGATCAACAGTTATAAAATATAACGATGTTTTTATTGGATTTGTACAACTTGATAAATTATATACACACATTGTAATTCAACTAAAATTTAAAACTATAATCTCTTGAAATTATTCCTCTGGGTATTCTAATAACATGCACAAAAATGGAAAGCTAATAGTTAAACTTATTAATAAACGACAAATGAAATCTATACCTTAAGCGGGCTACCATGCCATTGAAGAAATTTTTGCCCATACGATATAAAGTATGTCTACTTCACGTAGGCGAAGCTGTAAGCGAAAAGTTAATAGAATAAAACATAAAATACAATAAAAATATTATGAAACCTCGAGACACGTTAAACTGAATTCGAACTACGATAACATTATAAATGTTTCTCATAAATGCAACTCAGTGCACACGAAATTTCTTTCGGCATCAATTGTAAACTTTCACGCAATTTAAACAATTTGTAGATGTCTGAATCCTCGGAGACTCCTTGACTGTTAGAAAGCGTGTGATTCGGATGATGCTCGTCCAGAATCTCTCATAGACGATCGGTAACAACTTCGAACATAGAATCCCCCGTTAGCTTCCTAGCTCCAATGTAATATCCCCCGGAGTTTAACTTTCATGAAATTAACAAAGTTGGGACTTCGCGCACCGGGATCTCAGCGAACATAAATTGTGATGAAATTTGAAAATAAAAATAGGCCCTCGGAAATTTTAACCGGAGTGGATTGTTTAGTTTGTTGGTAACCGGGGTGAAATTAAATTGCCGTTAAAAGTTTAGGGTTCCAATATTGTAGGTGAAAATTTATTTTTTTGTTATTTTAATTAGGTTTTAGTTGTATTTTCGGAACGAAGTTTCTTATGGGACGTTGCGGAGGGGTACCCTAACCGGGAAAAAACGTCCGTAACGTAAGATTTTTATTACTAATGCACACAATGTAGGACTTAACTTTGTAATAACGTACAAATTAGTAATGCACACAGTGTACCACTTAACTTTGTAATAACGTACAAAAAATAACATATTTTTTTATCATTCATTGACCACGATCTCAGAGCGTTTGCGCAATACACTAACTCTTATGCAAACAACCGTGAATGAAGTGTACCACAATAAGTTCGCACGTTACCGAATGACCGTGGGTTGTTGCGAAACCTCCAGTTTTATTTTCTTTATACCTCGAATAGAACTTAAAATTAATATTTTTATAATAAGAAACTTCATTCCTATCCCGTGTCCCACGACGCCACACATTTTTTTATGGCTTGGTACGTTTCACTATAATATAGAAAAAACCACATTCTAAATGATTTTCAAATTCACGATAACTAAGATAAAGAAAAGAAGTATTTAATAAAATAAAAAAAATATATATATCTTCTAGTTTACGTTTATTTGCACAACCTTTAATTACCAAACATTATCTTCAGAATTGTTCGTATTTGTCCCAAACTATTGTTTGTACCCTTGGCCTGAAGTACGTGGGCCTTTAATTAATTTACCACGATACCAATTAATGAGCTTCTACCCTTCTACTTATTTAAGGACCTTTGTCTCCGAATTTCGTATAGATGGAGCTCGGAAATTACGCTTTGTATAACAGAATAGGTGCTTATTTACTATCAGTTGCCTATATACCTTTTGGGTCTGGTGAAATTTGGTCATTTGTTCCCAGGATTTTGGTGAATGTTAATGGAATTCGGTTTTGGAATGAGCAATTCACGATGAGAGAAACGAAATACAATAAATATATCTCGGCCTTTATATTTAGAAGCCCAGTAGGTCATTGTCCACTATTATTATTTGTTGAGTTGTTAATGTCTCAGCTTTATTAGATACGCAAAAATAAGGATATTTTTCGTTATGTAGTTTATATTATTTGAAAACAATTTGTATCAATCATACGATTATCAGGAAAATGAACTTAATTCGTAACTTAGTATTGATTTAAATCAAGTTCATCATTTTTGTCTAATATACTGCTGCTTTCGGAAATATTATATTAGGATCGTGTCTTACTTTAGCGACACATAAACCTGATGGTATCATTTCTTATAAAGGATCACGATGACATTGCTATCTCCAAGATTAATGGCGATGCATCATCCCATGTTACTTGTGTTCCACAGCACATTGAGTGAATTTAGGGTATTAATGAAATTAGCGCTAAATTATCGGTAGATAATGCTCAAAATTCAGAAACATAAATTTTAAATAATGTTGGCTGGTTCTGTAACGGTTTTGATTATTTCTTTTCAAGTGAGTTTCAGAAACTCTATTTATTCATATCATTTTTACTTCATCTTTTTGAGCCGACAATTTCAAATTATTTCCTTCTTTTTTCCCTATTTTTATCCCTTTTTTTCTTAATAATTTTTAATATCCATCGAAAACCAAGGCTTACTACTAACCAAGGCTTGGTACTTCTAAGTACTTAGAGCTGCCATAAGATTTGTATGCACGCGTTGTGGAACAAAGTATGATTAGGAATCAACGCTTAATAAGCTCTAAGTAAAATTTACAGGGTACACTTTGGTGTCAGATGATATGTAACCGACTTTGTAACTAAGCTTTTTGTCTAATTTTTATAATAAAATTTCATAAAGAAATACAGTAAGATGGACGATAGACGCGAAATGGTAATTCATAGATTGCAAATCAATGTAACAAAGTAATTAGGCTTCTCGTCGGCTACGCCATTCACATCGATCTTAGTCCAAACTATGACCCCGTTGTGACCATACGACGTATAGAATAGATGAAGTTTAAATCTAAGTCGGGTCTAACGACCGCAAAAACATTTCATCTGTACACAAGTACCTCGATATATTCAGGCTATTGCGGGTACTGTACAGCAATTTGCGGACCGATATTAGAGCGCACTTAATCGTCTGCGGCCTCTGATGAACTTTAGTGATCCGTTACCAATTAAATTGATTACAAGGGACACGCGATAATGGGTGTCCTGGATCTTTGATAAATAACTTACGTAGAACGCCTTTAGATTAAAAGCCGTAACGGTGTCATCGAGAAATAGTTGAATTATTAACTATCCCTTCACGCTTTACTAAAGCCGTTTAGTATATAGTTAGGTATTTTCCTGAGGTCAAATCGATTTTCAGTAATTAACACGATATACATTTAATACTTTACATAACTACAATTAATTTAATACATTCTCTTACTGGTGGTAGGACGTTTTGTGAGTCCGCACGGGTAGGTACCACCGCCCCGCCTATATCTGCCGTGAAGCAGTGATGCGTTTCGGTTTGAAGGGTGGGGCAGCCGTTGTAACTATACTGAGACCTTAGAACTTATATCTCAAGGTGGGTGGCGCATTTACGTCGTAGATGTCTATGGGCTACAGTAACCACTTAACACCAGGTAGGCTGTGAGCTCGTCCACCCATCAAAGAATAAGAAAAAAAAAATTCAAAAAATTTTTAACTTTTAATCTGAGTTTTAAATAAGAATTTAAATTTGTATCTGTAATTGAGGCCGTCAGAGCAAAAGTGACCTAAGTTTACCTTAGTTAGTATGGAGATAATGAAGTTTGAACTTACTTTAACACTGCTTTGTAAGCAAAAACAACACGCGCAAAAATAATGTTTATAAATCCATAATAAAATGATCTATGGATGAAATTAAGGATTAGTATAGGGTTTGGCATGAAAATTTATTATGTTTTAAATACATTGCAATATATAATAAGTAGGAATATAAAAAATTGTGGGTTAAGCCACTTTACCGCTCACGGCCTCAATTGTAAATTGTTGTCGTATGTGTTGTATTGTTCTAATGATTCATAAATTCTAAATGTCAGGATTTATATATATATTTGGATGTTTTTAACGATACTAGTGGTCCCGCAGTTGTTGAAATTCGACTATAATTAATTGGAATTGTAAGTTTATACACTATTATGATTGTATTTTATACTTCTATAATCACAAATTTCGCCAAGCCTACACTATAAAAAAATATTAATAAAGACAAACAATATTTAATCTATTCTCAATTTGACCACAGACGTCAAGAACAAAAGTTTGACAATAAATAGTATGCATGCGTGTGTGCGTCAAATACATGGTATGTAGTGTGTGTAATGTTTTCTGTATTGATTTAATGTATCTTTTATGCATTTTTTTAAAAAAATATTAGGATTGTGCACTTCTTCTTTATATTGTGTATAAGCGTGGAAAATTTCATACTCCTCCGTTCGCGCAATTTTCGTAAAAAGGGATACAAAGTTTTTGCTTCACGTATTAATATATAGATATGTACCTGATTGGTTCGGTGGTGCAGTAATTAGCGGGCGTAACTGTCGCGTCGAGGGTCGTGGGTTCGATTCTTATACTTAATGCTATTCTTGTAACTGGTAACAGAGGCATTTTTTTTAATTAAAAACAATATCTACTTAATGTATAAATAAATATACAAATCTATACATATTCAATTAACTTTTAAAATTTGCAATCACAAGTAATTTTTTTTCGAGGAGATACAGCTGTAATTTTTTTTTATTGCTTAGATGAGCTCACAGCCCACCTGGTGCTAAGTGGTTACTGGAGCCCATAGACATCTACAACGTAAATGCGCCACCCACCTCGAGATATAAGTTCTAAGGTCTCAGTATAGTTACAACGGCTACCCCACCCTTCGAACCGAAACGCATTACTGCTTCACGGCGGAAATAGGCGGGGTGGTGGTACCTACCCGTGCGGACTCCCAAGAGGTCCTACCACCAGTGATTTGATGATGTTTGTAACGATATATGTACTTGGCTTGGTGGTGTAGTAGTTAGTGGGCCTGAATGTGGCGTCGGGGGTCCTGGGTTCGATTCTCATACTTAATGCTATTCTTGTAACTGGTAACAGACGCATTTTTTTAATTAAAAACAATATCTACTTAATGTATAAATAAATATACACATCTATACATATTCAATTAACTTTTAAAATTTGCAATCACAAGTAACGTTTTTTTCGAGGAGATACAGCTGTAATTGTGCCACAAAAATATATACAAACAACAATGTATATTCAAGGTCGCGAGCGGAGCTTAAACACACAACCGGAAATCCCGTCCCGTTGCTTGATGTGTACAAATCCAGCCGTCGACACTTGATTGATCGATGAGGCTAGTTGTGGCCCCTTCGTGTCCCAAAAAGTTTTTGTTTACAGGACACTGGCAATGGGAAATTTGCAAAGTTTCGTGTTGATTTTGTCGGGTTGCCTTCGCGTAAGATATAGTTGAAGTTTTGAAGGCTGAAATAATGAAGTGTTTGTTTGCGAGAGTTAGTTTTTTTTTTGTTAAGATTCGATAGTACTTTTTTTTTTTCAATACAAAAAAAACGAAACTTGTCTAATTTGGGTTATTGATTAATTATATAAATTGACGTTTGTGCTTCATCTTTCCTATGGGACAGAGGTTTTTTTTTATTCTTTTAGATCAATGCTTCTCAAAATTTTTTGTTCCTCCATTTATCATTGTCCCTCCCCTGATAATTATATACAAAGTCCTTTACCGACCTACTCCTTTTCCTATTTTACCAACCCCATGCTCTTTGTCTTGTGCCTTACTAAGTTATTTATTTATTTATTACACTTCATGTAAAGTTTACATTGGCGGACTTAATGCTTAAGGCATTCTCTACCAGTCAACCAAAGGTAGTGCTGTGAAAATAGTGATAGATGCAATGAAATTAATTTATATTAGATTACAAACCTATACACAAAACACATATAAGCGTAAATATAGATACACAAATACATATACACATCATACAAACACACATATAATAATTTATACAGTATTATCAGATATAAGGGTAGATTTTAGGTGTTAGGTATAAAATATATCATTAGCATAGTTAATTCCTAAGGTTAATACGTGAGTATATAGGTTTCCTTTACCAAGTTAAGGAAATAGATTTTATTCAAATCGTCAAAAATCGGCACAATACTTGCGGGAGATCTTGTTTTCAGTGGTTGTGGAGTCCATACAACAACGTCAATGTGACCCATCTTGAGGCATGAGGCTAGAGATCAATTCCATTATATGTAGTAACGGATGTATTACTGTTCAAATATAAAAGCTCGCATCATCATTCGACGTCGCCCAAAGCACGTGATTACGGATCCTCCCGATCCATTAACGATGGTTTTAGGCACCACGAGCACCGATCATCGTCCTCGTGAACCCTTCGCTTGCGACGAAGGGCTCGACGAGCGAATTAACCCGTAGACATAGCCCACTGAGTTTCTCACCGGATCTTCTCAGTGGGTCGCGTTTCCGATCCGGTGGTAGATTCTGCGAAGCACTGCTCTTGCTAGGGTCAGTGTTAGCAACACTCCGGTTTGAGCCCCGTGAGCTCACCTACACACGTTAGCGTGAAGCTGAAATAGCCTCTCAAGGCTATGAGCATAGATAGGAAAAAAAAGTAAGATAAATTTGCGTGAGTTCTTAATACACTAAATCCTTAGTATGTTAGCACAGCGGCTTATCATCGGCTTAATAAGTTCTAGATAGCCATATATAAACCGTTTGCGGTATAAAACGCCGCTCAGGAGTTCAGTCGCTTATAACTACAGTCAAGTCATGTTGACACAGTTCATCCGGCATGGCAGTCGGCGTAGCTCAGTTATAAACTAAATTTCTGATTTCAATGAATTTCAAATTAAGCTGACAATGTTTTTGAAGCAGATTTAGAGACCCGTCGTAACAGTACCAGTGCCACAAAATATATGCAGATATTCTTTTATTCGTTACTAGCTGACCCGGCAAACTTTGTTCCGCCTTAGAGGCAATAAATGAGCAGACTTTTGATTTTATCAAGGTCAATTTTTTAATTGGATAATTAATGTAAATGAAAAAAGCAAGTATTTTAACGATTCTTTATTGGCCATGTATTTTATTTAATATTATTATATTTTCTTGTTCTTCTTCATTCGAAACAAACACATCAACCGGTCAACTTCAAAATTCTACTATAACTAACCATAGACTACATTACGTTTAGCTGTCAGTTGCGTTTTGTTATACCACATTTTATGTCACGTCTCACGGGAACGTGATAAAAAGTATCCTATGTCCTTTTCCTGATTCTAAGTTACCTCCCCACAAATTTTCAGCCAAATCAGTCCAGCCATTCTTGAGCTATAAATAGTGTAACTAACACGAATTTCTCTTATATCTAAATAGATTAGGACTCGGCAGGTAAGAGCACACCGTTTTTCCCTTAAGACCATCAGCTCTACACTGTAATAAAAATGTTAATAAGGTTAATGCAATGGCCTCAAATTTAATGTTAGACGTATGAGAATTCCCAGATGACTCTATTTAACCTTCCACTCAAGACATAACTCAAGCTGAGCGCTCATTGCACCTGGGTTGAGCTCGAAATAAACATTAAATACACTTATTACATTATTCATGAGTGCTAGTCTCCGTAGAGGCATTGTAAATTTAAAACTGATTCACTTTCAGAATATATTTTTATTTTTTAAATATAACAATCACGCCACATTTACTGGTCCCGTGCTAAATTCGTAAAGAACTTGTGTTACAGTTACCAGATAACGGAAATAAATGTAAGATTTTTATTATACACATACATATATTTAATATATATCCATAACCCTGCAAAATATATTTTATGTTTATCATATAAATATCTTTCCTTGGTGAGATTCGAACCCGCGACCCCCTTGTGTAGTGACCATGTCACTTACCACTACACCAGATGGCCGTTTGCATATGCGTAATGCATTATATCTAAAGCGATTTCCAAGAGCGATGGTGTTTATTTAAATTCAATATCGCATAACGAATGCTAGGTGGTATACTGGTGGTAGGACCTCCTGTGAGTCCGCACGGGTATGTACCACCACCCCGCCTATTTCTGCCGTGAAGCAGTAATGCGTTTCGGTTTGAAGGGTGGGGTAGCCGTTGTAACTATACTGAGACCTTAGAACTTATATCTCAAGGTGTGTGGCGCATTTACGCTGTAGATGTCTGTGGGCTCCAGTAACCACTTAACACCAGGTGGGCTGTAAGCTCGTCCACACATCTAAGCAAAAAAAGAAAAAAAACGTAACTCTTAAGAATATTCTTTACCATAAGTAATTTTGAAAATTCATCATTTTTACCGCAAATTTGTTCTTTAAGTTTTTTGCAAAATGTGAACTACTTCATCGTAGAAGTCACATAAGGTAAATATTTGGTTAGAAGAATTAACTGCTTCACATAGCTCTCGATACACAAGATTTTAGAAGCGGTCTTTAATCATTCGCGCATTAAAAACTTGTTTACGTAAGATTTGGACTTCCTTTTTGAGCACATATTAATCGTAAGCCCGAGTTGAATGTTCGGATGCGTAAATATCTCCCATTTTTCACGAAACCTTCTGACCTCTATAGGTAGTCGACCTACGGGGGATATTTATGTGAAAGTAACCTAATGTTTCCGCAAGTTTGCTACAATGTTGCGTTCTGGTGATTTAGTGATGGCATTAATCAAATACGCATCGCTACGGGACGCCGCCTATTCGTGAATGCCTTTATATTAAAGAGTTGATTTCTTGACGTCATTAATAACTGAGCCAGTATCATGCTCGGGTCCGCGACGGTTTGTCATGTGAATTACGTAATGAATAATGGAAACGGCAATTCTTGTCGCGAATTTTATGTTTCTCGATGTTACAGGAGAAATGTCATGTTCATAGTCTTTTTTTTTGTAATTTGTTTTTCTTATATTAATCTAGTTATGATTAATTAAGTTGTTCTTAATATCAAATTTATAATAAAGGACATTAGTTAAATAAATCATAATACTTTATTAATAAGTTAGTTAGTGGTAGGACCTCTTGTGAGTCCGCACGGGTAGGTAGCACCACCCCACCTATTTCTGCCGTGAAGCAGTAATGCGTTTGGGTTTGAAGGTTGGGGCAGCCGTTGTAACTATACCGAGACCTTAGAACTTATATCTCGAGGTGGGTGACGCATTTACATTGTAGGTGTCTATGGGCTTCAGTAACCACTTAACACCAGGTAGGCTGTGAGCTCGTCCACCCTTCTAAGCAATAAAAAAAAGTATGTAATTAAAATCTTTACACCAAGCGTTTGAGCAAAAACTCTACATTGAAATATATTAGTATATTAGTATCCGAGGCACGTCCGGCTGGATTGCAAAGTTCGTTACAAAAATTACAACATTTCGTGTTTGTTGACTTTTATTCGCGGAACTTCTGTTTGGTGTGATTTTTCGAAGTTTAAAAGAAAGAAACAAAATGCGTATCTTCATTAGGCTATGAAAGTTTTCTTTCTGTATTAAATTTTTTCGTGCGAAAACATACAAAAAACTTTGGAACTATTTCACAACATCAATTTCTTCATAATTACCAATTACCATTTTACTATTCTATCATCAAATTAAGTTGCTCCTCGTACTGAGAAAAAAAAACTTTTTAAAGAACCTCTCAAGAATTTATTCGAATCGAATTTAAAAGAACTATTTTTTTCTGCACAGAACATCTCAAACAACCTCAATTAACTACAAACGTTCAATATTAAAAACTAAAGACTTAAATTCTTAAAACGTTCCACGCTGTTAATTAACGTAGTCTCATCAAACAGCTGTGCTTTCATTACGGAAGAAAAAATCTCATTAATACAGCAGTATTTGCGTCCGTCGCCTTTGAAGTGTAATATTTTGGAAGTTGATTTAAGCCGTTCTCCATTAGTCAAGCGATGCGTAGCCAAGAGATAATTAACTCTGTATGGGGTTTTCATGCGTCCTCGGGACGGCTACGAGCCTCGGTCGCCTGCCGACTCTCTCCCTGTCATTGTAAGTCCGGACATAAGTCCCCTAATGTAACATTGTCGGGATTTATATGATATCTTTTTCTTTCCTTTTCTGTGAACCTCAAACTCATCATCAGACGTTCAGTCTTCTTTATGTCAGTTTATTTTAAGCGGTGGGCAGCGGCTTGGCTCTGCCCCTGGCATTGCCGACGTCCATGAGCGACGGTAACCACTTACCATCAGGTGGACCGTATGCTCGTCTGCCTCCTCGAGCAATAAAAAAATAATAATAAAAAATTCAAATGACAATTTAATTTTCAAACACATAGAAACACTGAGCACTATTTAATCCGACTCGCCTCGTCTTAGTCAATGGAGAGCTAATACAAACTTTTAAGTTTTGCTACGTCATTATTTCAATGACTCGATATTAGGTCTTTATTAAGCTTGGTGACAAAAACACTAAGAATACCTTTTTTTTTCAGGGAGAGATAAAAATATTAGAGTAGCATGTAAGTAAGGAAAATGAAAAAAGTTTATCGCATGCTTTGCGTTGCGTTAAGTGTAAAATCGTTCGAGTTCGTTTCATCTTATGTATTTGTGCTTAGGAAGGCTACGGATAGCCGACTGAGAGGACTGGTGGTCATGGCGCCGACGAACGCAAGTTCGGCGTCCCGAGGGGGAGAGTGATGGGAGAGATGTGCTCTGCACTAAATGCTTGATTTTCCCCCCTTTGCCTTTTCATGAGTTCTGCCTCATGCGAGGTTCAGACGTGGGTTGTTGAGCGACAGGGGGTTTTAGTCGGTTCGACTTCGACATGCCCCGCTCGCCATCCCCAGTGAAGGACGGAAGTCCTGCGATTTCCTCCTGACAAAAAGGAAATGTATTTGTGTTGCGAAATACTTAATATTAGTTTGAAAGGTGCAATATTCCCCTCATTTATGGGCATGTAGTCTTCAGACTTCTTCTTCTATCTATTTGTGTAATCAAATGAACGTTTATACGTTTTTCTTCTGTGTTCCTAAAGCGATCATCTGATTATGACGAGACTTGATGCATTTGCTGTTCCAGTTTTGAAGAGTGACCGGTTGACGCGGCAGGCTGGTTCTGGTCCAACGGGGTATTTTGGTATTTCAGCACCATCGCCTGGACAGATTGACGGATTGCCGTACAGTGCACGTAGAATAATAGAACTCGGGTCGGTAGTCGGGTGGCTGGTTGCAGTGTTGACTACGGTAAGCCCTTTTACCTCTCTCGCATTTTGTCTCCTGCGTGGATCTGACTTCGGGATGAGAATACAAAGGAGTCATTTGGTGGTCTATAACATATTGGCAGTCCTATAAATCCCGCGTACTTACTTGGCGCGGAGCCACGTGGGAGTTTCAGACCCCGGCTCAAAATAAAAGGTAATCTCACCCATCCTAAGTACATCCCAAGTAGTAATCAGGCCTGATGTTCCTTGACTACGTTAATAGGATAACCGGTGTTCTCGATTTCGTATAGAGATTGGCCCGATTCAAGTTTTTGCCATATTCCTTTTATACTGTGATAGCTATCACTACAAAGTTTTACACCGGATGCGTTTTCCAATTAATCCGAATTTCAATTATTGGCTTAATTCTCCCAATAACGGATTATCGGATCACAACACGTCGAATTTTGGATAAAAGTTTTCGAACGAAATTGGTTCTTCTGGTTACTGTTTTTTGTATCTCGATATATTTTTTGAACAAGGAAAACATCTTTATGCCGTCTTTTATATCCGAGGATACTATGTGGCGAAGAAAAAGAAAGCTTAATGTAGCATAATTGTTTTTTTTAGTATCTGAATGTGAACACAAATAATATCGTTTGCTATTATTTTACTGGTAGAAGGACACATTCTAACTCGGCACGGATAGGTACTACCTTCGTGTCTATTACTACGATGAAGTAGTCACGGATTCTGGTTCCACTGTTGGGAGAGCAGCTATCGGTGATACTAAATCTTCAACTGTATCTATCCGATAGATGTAATAGAACTGAAGCGTTAATGCCGCCAATAGCCACTCTCCCAACCCCGTGTCTCAAGGTGCCAATAACGTTATGACACCTACGAGCTACAGTAAAAATTAACATTAGACGATTATTGACTTCCTTTACACTCCCATTTATGGCAGGTTGCTATACAAACCTTCCCTGAATTGTCAAGAATAACGAACTATACAAAGCTTCAACACAATCAGATGGATGGTTCGGAAAGCGTATAAGATAATCATATAAAGTACCCTTCGGTTTTATTGACAACAATAATTAAAAAAGGCGTACTTTAGCATGTATGTAGTAAAACGAAGTGGGTATGTAAACATTTCATGTGCTCATAAAAGTTATAAAGGCCTGCCTGTTGAATTCCAATACAGTAAACTAAAGAAAGTAAACTGGTAATTACATTAGGAAATTCACCATGATCTTTATTTTAGTAAGAAATAATTATTGTCCAGATTAAAATTGATTAAGTTAGGTATATTTTTGCTTATCTGTAAGCCAGTAGTCTCAGTGCTATGGTTCAATGGGGCTATCTATGGCTTTAACACGACGGAGAAGCAAATAGGGCTGAACCTAAAACAATTTGCTAATATCTGGCCTATCAAGAATGTTGATTTGCTGAATCTACCACCGGATCGGAACCGCTCTCTCGACTCTGTCTGGATTCTGACCGCAGGCGGAAATCGGACGTCGGGCGAGAGAGTGCAAGCGGAGTCTTTTGGTGGGTAGGACCCTAAAAACATCCCAGAGATTCCAGTCCGCTCACAAAATCTGCGGACCGTCAAGTATCACATACCCAGCGCACTCCCAAGCGCAAAAACCGTGCGGTGGTGACAGATGAGGTACTTGAAATGGGTACTTGAATGAGGTACAGGAAATACGCACTTAAGTTATGAAATATGTGAAAAAAGATGTCTTCACAATTGACCTTCACGCTTTAAGAATAACATCGTATAGTAAAACTGGGTTCCGCATAATTTACATATGCGCGGACACCAGCCTTAAAGATTCTTGGCATGTTACCATCGTAATACTCTTCATACGTTACAATTTAGATTTCGATCTCATATTTCATAGTCATATTCGTTAACGTTGTGATAGCTATCTGCTCTGCAAACCACATAGTGTGTTGCTTTGATGGATCGTAAAATTGGCTGCTTATCATAGCAACGCGCAGTTAAAGTATTTTTACCTAATGTCTTATTACTGAAGTACTCCGACACTCGACCGATTCGCGTGGAGCCTTACTAAAAGATAATATGAATGAGATAACTAATTTGAAACGGTTAAAAAAATTATCGGTTTACCTTTTCTACTTACGAAGATGTGCTTCTAAAGGAGAAGTATTAATAAATGATATTGCATGCCCACAGTATATCGTAGTTATAGGTTCCTCGGGGATTAAGCAGGAAATGTTGCGGGAACGAATTAGTTAAAAGCGAAGACTATTGAATAGAAACGCCCCAGCTATTCTACCCAACAAGGGTCTCCCTTGGAGGCGCTCCGGTAACTGTTAGCAAATTCCATCCCTCCTGGCTGAGCCCTTTCTCGCCCACCAGCCCTGGTGAAACTCGAAAGGTCTCCAGGCCATTAGTATTCTTTCAATCATAAAAAAAAACGCCCCATATTCTAGAACATGAGCCTAGAATATGATGTGCTATGTGTACCAGAAACAGTCTCAAATATATTTAGCAAAGATATTGACTCCAACAGAGAACCGAAGTCAGACTCTGCGATTTATTAGGCGTCAAATTGAAATTTATGAACTTAGCTTTCAATTACTGTTATACTATAATATGTACTCACAATACTTATTCAAATAGGTGTATATAATTAGGGTGATGATGATGATGATGATGGTGACTTGGACTTGGAATTGCTCACGTGCATGAGGGGTGACCACCGTTAGCTCATTGTCAGGTGGACCGTATGTTTGTCTGCCTACAAGCGAGAGACAAGGCTCATATCGCATATTGAGCCTTTAAAATGGAAATGATAATAGAGATCACACACGAAAATTTTTATAAGAAATACCCCAACGTGCCAAAAATAGTTATTAAAAAAAAAACTAGTTTAATTAATCATTTGGATGTAAATTTGTAAAGTAAGTAAATTATTATATTTTCTTACAAACGATAGACAAGTTTCTCTTAGACTAATTTATTGTTTCGGTAAAAAAAAATACTAGTCCAAAGTTATTATTAAGAGACTTTCGCTGGAAAACTATATTTTATTTATTTTATTTTTAAGCTTTTTATTTTATTTTTAAGCTTTCGACGATTATTTTTTTTGAAAAGGAAATTGAGTACTAATTTATTAATATCCGGTGATTATAATTATCTCTTACGATTTGAAGGTTTCCTGAAAAATGTACCTCGTTCTCTTCCAACCAAACTAATCTAGCAATTTACCTGTTAAATGAACCACTTAATTCAGCGGATTAGTAACGGAATTAATTAGTATAGCTTTAATTATTCGGCTTTGAATTTAATTAATTTCTTGTATTTGTGACGCATGCCCTCTATGTCTAGTTACAGTCATTCAATATAATGTTATTTACATTTGAAAAGTATAAAAAAGCAGCGATTTTTTTTAATAGATAGTATGGGTGGATGAGCTCACGGCCCGCCTAGTGTTAAGTGGTCACCAGAGCCCATAGACATCAACAACGTAAATGCCGCTCTAAGACATGTGTAGTGTAGTGGAATAAGTGTAGGAGGTTTACGACGAAGCGAACATCTTCCACTGAACGGGTGAAATTGCTCGGTAAAATAACGGTCTGAATGTTATTGTTCGCATCTTGTATGTAATAATATGCAAGCTTATCTTGAAAATGTCGTAAGCGAGATTCAGGCATTCGTCAAATATCTTATGTTGTATGATGTGTACCCGCCACACCTGAATTATGAGTCTTAGTTTTTACAGTACAACGGCTGCCCCGCCCTTCAAACCGAAATGCATCACTGTTTCACGACAGATATAAGCAGGGTGGTGATATCTACCCATGCGGGATTGTTTTTTTTTTTTTTTTGCTTAGATGGATGGACGAACTTACAGCCCACCTGGTGTTAAGTGGTTACTGGAGCCCACAGACATCTACAACGTAAATGCGCCACCCACCTTGAGATATAAGTTCTAAGGTCTCAAGTATAGTTACAACGGCTACCCCACCCATCAAACCGAAACGCATCAATGTTTCACGGCAGATATAGGCAGGGCGGTGGTACCTACCCACGCGGGCTCACAAGATGCCCTACTGCTAGTTAACTTAAATTACGTAGTTTCCGTTAAACTCAATTGAAATTTTCCTTCCACTAAATCGTAGCCATCCATACCGTCGGTATTTTGCATACTGTGTCTTTGGGTCGAAACGACCCCGCATCTGAGAATTTAATTGTCCAACTTTTCAGCTTTATGCAGTGCCGTGGTTAATAGCAGTCGGCGGGTTAAATATGAGCCGATGAGCGGAATTCAAATTTCAAGCGGGACTCTTCGGGTAGCGGATTTTTGTTTAGTTTCACTTTGTAGTAATTTTCGAGATTAAATTATTGTCTTACCTCCAGTATGATATGATTTAAAATAGCAAATTGAAAATTATTTTACTTATTACCATGCGACTTTACTGGACTCCCTTCTACGATGTGACCTATTCTGCTATTATATAACTTTCTTCCGACAAGGTTTTAGGCTAAAGCCAAAGGCCTCAGCGTAAGATCGGCCACATCCTCATCTTTTTTTTTTTTTTATTGCTTAGAGGTTGGACGAGCTCACAGCCCACCTGGTGTTAAGTGCTCACTGGAGCCCATAGACATCTACAACGTAAATGCGCCACCCACCTTGAAATATAAGTTCTAAGGTATAGGTAGTTACAACGGCTGCCCCACCCTTCAAGCCGAAACGCATTACTGCTTCACGGCAGAAATACGCGGGGTGGTGGTATCTACCCGTGCGGACTCACTAGAGGTCCTACCACCAGCAGTTCACCATCTGTGAACTAATAAAAGAAAAAAAACAAGATTATGGTTTTTTGCAATAAACAAATCCGCTCGTAACCAAACTCGACTTTACGTAGCGCCCGCACCTCCTCCGTAATGAGTGCAGTATGATAATACGAAAAATGTTAAAAGAGTGAGCGCGTATAGTGCGCTTTGTGCCTGTAATTATGTTAACCTGTATCTTGTAACATTGTTTCAAAGATCACTAAAACGTTGGCTCTGTAGTTTACGAGCCAAAGGACCGAAGATTAAAGGGCATTTTGAAACTACCTATGAAAGTAATTCTTTAACAGGTACGCTATCAGAGCGCTCAGTGAATACCGCCTTGGGTCATGAGGTCGATGTCTCAATTTTGTTATAATATAACAGTGGTGTCAACCATCAAATCGGAACGCATGACTGCTTCATGGAAGAAAACAGTCTGCAGATGTTGCCAAATTCTTTTTTCTTTTCCAAAAAGAAAATTTTGCCTATAAAACAATCCTTCTGCATAAAGCAGCGGTGTCGACTTTCTGTGGGCAACATACATGTAGGATAGCAAACATTCTCAAGCTCTCTAATAAAAATTGCTATTCTAAGAAAGCCATTAACTATACTTGAGACCTTAGAACTTATATCTCAAGGTGGGTGGCGCATTTACGCTGTGGATGTCTATGGGCTCCAGTAACCACTTGACACCAGGTGGGCTGTGAGCTCGTCCACCCATCTAAGCAATAAAAAAAAAGATGGTGGTTTCTAATCACGAGGGACACCAAGGTCTACTACCATTTAATGCCGGTTGGTCATCCCAGTACGCTGTTATAATACTCAATGAAACGCTCCTAGTTGCCTTTGATAGTACCCACGCGAAGAGATGTGGTGATGCAATTCTAAGCTGATAGATACCATAAAGCACTGAATTGATATTCGATTGGTGAAAGGCTATTCGGCTTAAGCGATATTTTGCAACTTTACAGGAGAGCCATTTAGAGCTTAATTTTTTTAAAATAATAAGAATATCATAGTAAAAAAACTTCTTCAGCTATTTATATGGGGCTAGCTTAATTGAAGTTCATTTAAAAACACCCGTCGATGTAATTTATTGATCAAATTGGCAAAAATATTACCAAAGACGTTTTACACGACTTTTTAACTATCTCANAGGTGATGTGTGACGTTAAGATGTCTATGGCTTCAGCGGTATCCTGAGGAGACGGGGTAGAGTCCGGGCTAAACGGGAGCGATGGTGGATCAGATTCAGCCAGGCTGATGCCCAGCGTGTGCCAATCCACCACAGTCCTCGTGACGGGAACGGAATCGGGAGCGCGACCGAGCTTCATAACGACGGGACGATGGTCTGAATTTAACTCTGAAACTACTTCGATCGAGTGTAAGCGCAGAGTTACGTTTTTTAATAACGCTATGTCGAGTATATCCGGGCGATGCGCGATATTTAGCGAGTAGTGAGTCGGGGTTAGCGGAGCGACGATATCGAAGGCGAGATCATCGACTAATGCGTCAAGCCGCCTGCCATTCGGGGTTGTGGTGTGCGAGTTCCACCTGACGTGTTTACAATTAAGGTCGCCCGCCAGAATGACAGAGCTATACGTTTTTTTACTTTGCTATGAAATGTATACTTCTACGGAATCTTTGTACTTAATTTTCACTGACTTCAAGAGGTCCCGAATAACAGAAAAATTTTGGTCATTTTAAGGGCTGATTATAATATGATAATTTATAATTTTGCTCTAACGTGAGCAGCGCGCAGACAACAGATTAAATTAAATAGGTATTTCTTCGATTCGTTAATCAAGCGTGTTTTTTTAGTTTTTAAGCTACATAATATTCTAGCAAAAACTTTGTATCCCTTTTTACGAAAATTGCGCGGACGGAGGAGTATCAAATTTCCCACACTTATACAGAATATAGAGAAGGAGTGCAGAATGTTAATATTTTTTTTAATTATGCATAAAAAAGTCATTAAATCAATAAAGAAAACATTACATACACTGCCATATATTTGACACAACACATATACACACACATACACTCTGCGTTTATTGTCAAAATTTTGTTATTGTTGAAAGTCTGTGGTCAAACTGAGAATAAATTAATATTGTTTTGTCTTTAATACTATTTATCTATAGTGTAGTTTTGGCAATATCTGTGATTATTTTAAATAAGTCTAATAGTGTTTGACAATAGAACCATAATAGTGCTTATAAAGAAAATTTCGATTAATTATAGTTGAATTTCGACTATGTACTGAGGGACCACTGGTACTATTAATTTTGTGAGTATTTTCTTTGTGTCAATTTAAATTGTTTAAAAATTATCATCTATTTGTTTTTATTTACATGTATTTAGTTGTTTCATGAGATTACTCCGCTGTGAAACTGATAAATCCAATAATACAGATCTTCCAAATTCGCATTCGCTAAAAGTACAATTAAACAAAAGGGAACATTAAGAAACTTTGTGTTTTATTGGTGTGTTATTTTAATGGAGTGCTGTAATTTCAAATTTTAGCTTATGTCGTGGATACGTCTGAGACGTTGTGCGAACGTAATTCGGAAAGTTTAAAGCTCATTCTAACATAATGCAAATTGTCGCGTGGATACATACACGGCACGATGTGATTAACTTTAGTGCTTTGTTTGTTTGAACGAAACGGCGTGCCGTTTTTGTGGGAGAATTTACTGTGTTAGGGTTGTCAAATTTTAATTTTTTAAAGTGCACATTTTTGAACTCATAATCTTTTTTTTTATATTTATTGCTCAGATGTGTGGACGAGCTCACAGCCCACCTGGTGTTAAGTGGTTACTGGAGCCCATAGACATCTACAACGTAAATGCGCCACACACCTTGAGATATAGTTCTAAGGTCTAAGTATAGTCACAACGGCTGCCCCACCCTTCAAACCGAAACGCATTACTGCTTCACGGCAGAAATAGGCCGGGCGGTGGTACCTACCCGTGCGGACTCACAAGAGGTCCTACCACCAGTTCCCGTTAAGACTGATTCATGATTACAGTTGTTACTTCTTGCGGTGTTATTGTAGTGACCCATCGAAGTGGTTGGCCATCATACTTTTACGTGTTTTTGAGGAGTAGGGCAGCAGAAGTAGGGTTGTATGCTTGAAAATGAGGTTCTAATCTTATATTTCGTATTCGTGTCTCCACATGCTTCGTTAAGTGGTTAAGGTCAAGTGGAACGCTGCTTGGTTGTCTATTTTAGCAGAAAAGAAATAGAAAGAAGTGCGAGAATGAAGTTGTACTTTAAATATTGACCGGAGAAGTATTAAAAGATTAGATCAGGGGAATTTCCATGAGAACTGTCTGTCTTGTTTATAATCAGAAGATAGCACACACCAGTGACTTCCTTGAATTGATTTTGATCATGCATGTTCTAACTGTTGATGCTAATATAGTATTCACTCAGTAGTAATTATGTAAGGGTAGGGAATGAAGATGTAATTTCTATCTTGAGTAGTAGTAGCAGGAAGTGAGCCTACAAATAGTGGTACTAATTACTATTCGAGTTTTATTTCAAGTAGATGTTTTTTTTTTTGATAACGCCATCTTGTTGTGTCTTTAAAGCGGTTAGTTGCTCTCAATTAAGAAAAAATAGTATTATTATTCGCCAATAGATGTCGGGAAGAGTTGATTATTTAAAACACGAATAAAACAACATTTTCTGAAAATAAATCGTAGCTAGATCGATTTATTGCCCCCGAAATCCCCTGTATACTAAATTTTATGAAAATCGTTGGAGCGGTTTCTGAGATTCAGATTATCAAGGTATATACAAGAATTGCTCGTTTAAAGGTATAAGATGTAAAAGATAAATTAGTATAAAATTCAAGCTTCGTATGTCGAAATATAAGGTGTGAGGTTGTTTGCACGAAACAATCACGATCAAATTTTGTATCGTATGCTTATTAACTTTTTTTTTTTTAAGAAAACCTATTGACCACCTTTTTAAGCAACAAAATGGTACAACCTTTCTCGGCTTCGCAGACTCAATTCCACCGATACAACGCCCAACATCTTGTTTATGAAGATTGTAATGTTGTTCGTAAAAAATCCTGTATATTTTTTTCGTTTTTCCGGTACCGGGGTGTTTCTCGCGTCGAGAAAAAATATGACTCTTAGCGCGGTTTCGGTGACAACGCGTTTTAATCCAAATTTTACGACCTAATGCACTTGTGCGCTTGTACTTATAACAGTATTTTACGTTTCGTTTTGTTCTATTTATGAGGTTGATTAATATATAAATTTTCTTTATTGTATTTCAGATTTAAAATTGTGGACGCGGCTCCGTTAATTAATAGGTAAGTTTCTTTATTTATAGGCTTTCTTTAATAGGTATTACTAGAGGCCGGAGCCCCAAACGTTGGTCCGACCAGATCTCCGAGCAAACCAGCGGACCACTTAGCGCTGCACTACACCAGGCAACTGACCGGAATCGATGGAGGCTGGCAGTCGACAAGCTAAAACGGAGTCACGATCCTCAGCAATGAGGGAGCGATGGAGAAGAAGAATTATTGTACTTCAAAGAAAATCTATCAATTTGTCTGATTTTACGAATTATTATGTGAACACGCCTAAGGTAATTTAGAAGAAAACATTGTCGACGAATTGTGGCTTAGAACCTAAGGCATATGTTTGCTCATAAAAAGTTTTCAAAGAAATGTCGTAATAAAAACACATGTTATGTTTAGAGAGGACTTTATGGAAGAGTTATCACGTAAAATTTCGACTCCTTTATCTTTACCAGACCCGTGCGAAAAGTTTTATTTTAGACTTTTTCGTTTTGAATTTGTCTGTTTTTTGCGAGTCGTATTTTTCTCACACCCTAAGCTTATCTTTAGTTAAAGTATGTTATAAAAGTCTTGCAGACGTGATCCATTTATATAGTCCAATATTCTTAGATTTCATAAATAATATTTTAATTTTATGTACGATATAATATAACGATATAATGTAAATTTTTTATTGCTTAGATGGGTGGACGAGCTCACAGCCTACCTGGTGTTAAGTGGTTACTGGAGCCCATAGACATCTACAACGTAAATGCGCCACCCACCTTGAGATATAAGTTCTATAGTATAAGTAGATATAAGGTCTCAAGTATAGTTACAACGGCTGCCCCGCCCTTCAAGCCGAAACGCATTACTGCTTCCCGGCAGAAATAGGCAGGGTCGTGGTACCTACCCGCGCGGACTCACAAGAGGACCAGTAAAAATTAGAAGCCTGGTGTAATCGTATTCAGAGCGATTCGATTATGACCTGGTTCAGACCCCGTGAGCAGGTAGAACTCAGAATCCATAATAATATGGAGTTAAATCTTTACAACACAATTCCGTTGCGACATCCCTAGCCGATGACTATGACCGTTAGTAATTTATTAAGATTAGGTGGTCGTCGGCTCACCTGTCATGTCATCTGTTGATGACGCTAAAAAATTGCATATTAGAGATTGCCCGAGCAGACTGACGTTCAACTTTGAGTGAATTTGTTCGTGATAGTTTGTGAATTTGCAAACTGGGAAAATTCAATTCAAATTATTTTATTCCTAAACTAGGATGTGTAATTTACACAAGCTACCCCAATCAGTGTTTTTTTCTTTACCTATTCGTTTGTAGAATATGCGAAGTCTGCTAGGTGGTGCGATGACCTCCGCACGGTGGCCGGCAAGAAGTGGATGAGGAGAGCCGCAGACCGGGCTCAGTGGTGTGGATTGGGAGAGGCCTATGTCCAGCAGTGGACGACTGTGGGCTGTTGATGATGATGATGATGATGAGGCTTAGCCTTAGCTTATTACCTTAGCAAGAGCAGTGCTCCGCTGAATGTACCACCGGATCGAAAACGTGACCCACTGAGAAAATCTGACGAGAAGCACAGTGGGAAAGCAGTTGACTCTTCTTCAATTGATGTGTTTTGTAAAATAATAAAGCTTTTAAATATAATTAAATGTTTTTTATACAATTAGAAAATTAAATCTAATAATAAATTTTAATTGAAATGCGCGGAGTAGGCATATCAGATGAATTTAAAAAATGAGATTATACTTAAAAAAATTGTACTGTAAAAACTGAGACTCAGAACTCACGTCTTAGGATGGGTGGTGGCATTTTAATTGCTGATAACAACGGGCTACGGCGACAACTTATCTCCACATGGGCTGTGAGCTCGTCCAACTATCAAAGCAATAAGAAATGAGCAAATAATCGTGTTCGTCACAGGACTTCTATTTTCTAGAACTGGGAATCAATGCTGTAATAAGTGTTGGGCAGCTGTATCTACTGCACAAGCAACCTTAAAAAAATTCAATTAAAAACCATTCAGAATTTTCAATTAAAACAACGGACAACATTTTCTGATTTATTCCCTAAAAATCCCGAAGGATTTACGGAAATCCGACAAAATCGTTCATTTGAATACTGAACGCTAGTTATGGATACCGTAATGAAATGAATAATGTAACGCCTTATCTTCATATTGGATTGTTCCAGGATCCTTGGACATTTAATAAGGTAGTACTTTATCTAGATTGTCATTTCAGAGTGCAAGAAGTAATAATTATTACCATAAAGAACTGCACAGAGAATTTGCCGATTTACACAATAGTGCTTTGGCATACAATTTTTTGTTGCACTATTTAGGTACATTGCATTTTACACACAGCTCCTTAAGTATTTGTTAAAAGAAATTATTATGGCTTTAATTTTTGAAGTTATTATTAAGGGGTTAAAACGTAATTTTAAAACGTATTCGCCGTTATCCAAACTCTTACGAAGTGAGCTATAACTAAGTCATTAAAATTCAAAAGCTTTACCTACATTGTAAATTCGACCCGACTTCTTGGAACTCTCAAGTGGTTATCGTAAAGTCCACCGTTTTAGGCGTTAGCTCTGATAAACATTTTATTTTTCAAGGGCTTTTAAGATTACACGAAGTTTGTATTAAAATCGTATTTTTTCGTAAATTCATTTTTTTTTAAATTAAGGTACCCTCTTTTCCCACAAATTTATGAATTCTTTTCGAAAACGTTAGAAATCCAGTTTTATTTTTTGATGGCGCCTTAAACTTCAGCACATTGATATGCAAAGATAACACAGGATACGACAAAATTCACTCATACATTCAGATCGGCGCGCCAAACATTCCCGCTGTCCGTATTTCTGTGAGCAAACAATCTACGTATTCGTGGATTGTTTGGGCGGCACGCGCGGCTTTAACCGCGTCCCAAATCTGTGCAAATCTGATGGCGACCTTATACGACTGTGACGGAAATAAACATAGTATTGACAATTACAGATTATGTGGTTTTTGGAACGAAGTTCCTTATGGAACGATGCGGAGAGGTACCCTAACCGGGAAAAAACGTCCGTAACGTAAGATTTTTATTAGTAATGCACACAGTGTTCCTACACTTGTAATAACGTAAAAAAAATAACATATTTTTTTATTATTCATTGACCACGATCTCAGAGCGTTCGTTTGCGCAATACACAAACTCTTATGCAAACATCGGTGAATGAAGTGTAGTACCACGATAAGTTCGCACATTACCGAATGACCGTGGGTTGTTGCGAAACTTACAGTGTTATTTTCTTTATACCTCGAATAGGACTTAAAATTAATATTTTTATAATAAGTGTCCCACGACACCACACATCTTTTTTTTTTGCTCAGACCGTCCGCATACAAAAGCCACTATCCTGATGATGAACCGACAAAAAAAAACCCTCGAAGGGTACGCCGTTTCTTCGAATAATTGGTACGAATCTTTAAACATCCCATGCCATCTTCTCACATTATTCCTGCTTCAGTTCGTAAGTCATCTAATCTTTAACTTCTATCTTAAGTACTGGTGATTCGACATGTTACAGACACGAGTTACTACTGCAGCCCTAGCAATTTTTACAACAAAGTGATCATTCCTTCTTTATCAAAGGGTAGGGCAGCTGTGATGTTAACGTTACTGAAATTTAGTCTAACGTTTCCAAGTGAACACATAGGTCTTGCTTGTGGCGTCTATGGACTTCAATAAAAGCTTATCAGGTAGACCGTGAGCTTTTCCGACGATTAGAGCAAAATTGAGTGCCATAACACCTAAAGAAACTTAATCCAGAACGTCGTGCGTAGTGTTCACGATGCTTAGGCACAATATCGATCAAGAAATATATTCAAAATTGACAATGTATAAAAATAATGTTGTAACATGCTATATTTTGATTCGGCACAAAAGTAAATTGTCGTGGTGTTTGTTTCTGTATCGGGGGTCCAACGCTATTTCGTGTAATGCGAGCGCTCTTGAGAAGTTAGCTTATCGAACTCAGACACACAAGGTTGAGGGCGAGATGCCCATAAAGATTTCCTCAATTTTTGCCTTTCGTCTTTCTCCTTGATTAACTAAGGGCCGCGGTTTATATGTTGAAAGGGCCATTCTTGATTTACAGACTTGATTAAATCTAATATGGTCAGCAAATTTTGCATTGTTATTGCCTGCCTGGCTTATATCGCTGGTACTTACTATCCCTGTATCTGTTTCTACCGCGCAACAGCTACAAGTCTTATATTGAAGAATCGGCAATCCGTTATACAATACCGGACCTCGACCTCATGTCTCAAAGTAGGTGGCAGAACTGACATTGTCATTTCAATGGGTTCTCCTATTATTTCACGATGTGATCTCGGCACTCATTCAGTGTAATAAAATATCCTCTCCGACGTACATCCATTTGTATTTAAAATATGTATATTACTAGCTGACCCGGCAAACGTTGTGTTGCCTTAAATAAGATTTCTAGGGAAATTCTACTGTAGAAAAAAAACCTCATTTAACCACATAATACCTCATTATAAAAAAAAAAATCCAAAAAATTAAAATAAAAAATTAATGTTTGGGGTGGACAACCCTTTGGGGTATGAAAAATAGATAGTAGCCGATTCTCAGACCTACTGAACATACTATTGATACACAAATAAAACCAAAAAAACATGGCTGAAAAATGTATAGTATTGTATAGCTCTCAAATTATATATTAAGTGTATAATCTATGATGTATAGTGAGTAAGTAAGACAGGAGACCGGCTTCGTCCTCATCCCTACTACGTNAAAATAGATAGTAGCCGATTCTCAGACCTACTGAACATACTATTGATACACAAATAAAACCAAAAAAACATGGCTGAAAAATGTATAGTATTGTATAGCTCTCAAATTATATATTAAGTGTATAATCTATGATGTATAGTGAGTAAGTAAGACAGGAGACCGGCTTCGTCCTCATCCCTACTACGTGATGTTTGCTGGATGAGTGGTGATACCTGGTGGGGATAGCTGATCAATTGATAGTTGATCAGTAGTCGACCGGCGAGGGCGGGAGAACAAATTCAATTTAAAAAAAATCATAATTAAAGGAACTTGAAATTATAAACTCTGAATAAGAATTTATCGTACTACAATTATAAAATTTGATTGCCATCTTGCAACCTTATTGCAGATCTGTGCATAGAAAAAATATATTAATCGGGGTGGAAAAATAGGGGTTGATCATATAAGAGTGAAAATTGAGAGTAATATGATTTTTTTTATTTTAAGTCATAACAAAACAAAATAAAAAACTTGCCAAAAAAATTAAAGTTTATAATTAACAAATAAAAAAATAGCGGTTGATCATAGAGGGATGAAAAATTGAGAGTAACATCAGATTTTTTATTTTATTTCATGACGAAATAAAAATAAAAATGAAAATCTTGCCAAAAAAATTAAAGTTTATAATTAACAAATAAAAAATAGGGGTTGATCATAGAGGGGTGAAAATTTCAGAGTAATATGATTTTTTTTATTCTACGTCATGACAAAATAAAAACAAAATTCTCGGAAAAAAATTTAAAATTTTTAATTAGCAAATAAAAAATAAGGGTTGATCGTAGAGGGGTGAAAATTTAGGGTTGTATGTATTTTTGTATGCTGTATCAGAAATTAAAATTTTGTCTAAAAAATAAAAAATAAAATTTAGGGGTGGACTACCCCTAACATTTAGGGGGATGAAAAATAGATGTTGGCCGATTCTCATAGATACCGGATAAGCACAAAAAATTTTATCAAAATCGGTCAAGCCGTTTCGGAGGAGTATGGCAACGAAAACTGTGACACGAGAATTTTATATATTAGAGATGTTCTACAATAATATTCTCTTCTGTCATTGACTACTTAAACATAAATATTCACGAGAACAAAATAAGTAGATTTAAAGTTCGAACCACAAATATATTTACCAAACAAATTGTAACGTCACTTTCTTCAGCTTTCTTTTTGCTTACCAGATATCTCACTGTCTTTATCATCCTTGGTCACAAGTCGAGTCCTCACATTTATATATTATGTTGCCTATTTTGGCGTGACGTACATTCCAGTAGTTAATTTAATGCAGTTGTGTCTTCGCCAAGATTTCTCAAGGTAGGATTCTTTTTCTTCTTAGTCGTACACTCCTGGCGGAGTGGTCGTGGTTACGTATGTCTTAATGTTTGGTTGCGGCTTTTGAGATACTTCTCCATTTTATGGGAATGTCTAAAAACATGGTACGCTACGGCACTCCCATTTGAAGGTAACCCAGTTAAAGGTTAACAAACTTCAGGTTGTCCTGACCACCTTTGACTTATCTAACGAAATCAATTAAAAAATATACATATAATCTATATATTAATACGTGAAGCAAAAACTTTGTATCCCTTTTTACGAAATTTGCCCGGACGGAGGAGTATGAAATTTTCCACACTTCTAAAGAATATAGAGAAGAAGTGCACAATGCTAAGATTTTTTTAAAATAATGCATAAAAGATACATTAAATCAATAAAGAAAACATTACACACACTACATACCATGTATTTGACGCACACACGCATGCATACTATTTATTGTCAAACTTTTGTCCTTGACGTCTGTTGTCAAAAATTTGTGATTATACAAACTTACAATTCCAATTATAGTCGAATTTCGACTACTGTGGGACCTTTAGTACTTAAAATCAAGTAAAGCAGCTTCACCTTTAATTGATTCAAAAGATTTTAATGCAATCGAATTTAATACTTATTTCATGGACACAAAAATTCGGAATCGTGCATCACTTTGCTCTCATGCCGTCCTTATAAATACTCTTCGAGATCGCGCAGCTGTTAATAAAGTCGAAATAACGAAGTATTACGTAGCACGTGCAAATTGAGAAGTTAGAAAATCACAAAAATACATTATAAGGGAATCGCGGGGTAACGGTTTCCGGACTGCAGGCGAGGGATGGTGATTGATCGCTGGCCCTAGATATCGGTAACCTCAGCATGATTTATGCGAACCTGCTGGGAAATTACACGGCTCGCCGGCTGC
>NW_021011549.1:0-66343 GCF_003987935.1 Bombyx mandarina | reverse complement strand
TAACTCGACCAAACCAGCGCAAGCTTGGCCTATCAGTGGGAGTAGGAAATGACCCCCACTAGCCGCAACCCTGTAACGACAGGATCGGCGGTCTTGGCTTCATTGTCTGGGCCACGAAGAAGAAAACTTCTATAAAAATCACCCCAAGTCCACGGTGAGACCTCGCGCCAAGGGACTGCATGGCTGATGGGAGATCAGTCGATAGCGATCGACCTCTACGGACATGGCAAACGTAGTTGTACTCTGCCTTCTTAGGGAATGGCGTCACCCCTAAGTGACCTTGTACTTCGTCCAATACTCGTGGGAACAAAATGAATGAAAAACAAAAAAATAAAACAAACCCTACTATGATTCAATCAACCTTGCACAAGAGCATGTTTACAAAAGCACGCAGCAACTCACTCGGTACTATACCGCAAGACATCAACGTNTTTGTATTCATGTCTATGATAATAAAATCCTTTTGTTTAAACTTTATCTAATTTAACTTTATTTAACCAATTTCTAGAAAGTTGCATGTAGATCATTTTTCGAAAAATAAGGCCATAAACAAGTTTCACTTCTTACGTGTGTACACTAGTACACGCACACATTTTTTTTTTGCTCAGACGGTCCGCATACAAAATCCACTATCCTGATGATGAACCGACAAAAAAAACCCTCGAAAGGTACGCAGTTTCTTCGAATAATTGGTACGAATCTTTAAACATCCCATGCCATCTTCTTACATTATTCCTGCTTCAGTCCGAATTCATCTAATCTTTAACTTCTATTCTGGTACTGGTGATTCGACATGTTACAAACACGAGTTAGTACTGTCTGCCTTAGCAATTTTTACAACAAAGTGATAACTCCTTCTTTTTCAAGGGTAGGGCAGCTGTGATATTAATGCAACTGAAATTTAGTCTAACGTTTCCAAGTGAACACATAGGTCTTGCTTGTGGCGTCTATGGACTTCAATAAAAGCTTATCAGGTAGACTGTGAGCTTTTCCGACGATTAGAGCAAAATTGAGTGCCATAACACCTAAAGGAACTTAATCCAGAACGTCGTGCGTAGTGTTCACGATGCTTAGGCACAATATCGATCAAGAAATATATTCAAAATTGACAATGTATAAAAATAATGTTGTAACATGCTATATTTTGATTCGGCACAAAAGTAAATTGTCGTGGTGTTTGTTTCTGTATCGGGGGTCCAACGCTATTGCGTGTAATGCGAGCGCTCTTGAGAAGTTAGCTTATCGAACTCAGACACACAAGGTTGAGGGCGAGATGCCCATAAAGATTTCCTCAATTTTTGCCTTTCGTCTTTCTCCTTGATTAACTAAGGGCCGCGGTTTATATGTTGAAAGGGCTATTCTTGATTTACAGACTTGATCAAATCTACTATGGTCAGCAAATTTTGCATTGTTATTGCCTGCCCGGCCTATGTCGCTAGTACTTACTATCACTGTATCTGTTTCTACCGCGCAACAGATACAAGTCTTATATTGAAGAATCGGCCATCCGTTATACAATACCGGACCTCGACCTCATGTCTAAAAGTAGGCGGCAGAATTGACATTGTCATGTCAATGGGTTCTCCTATTATTTCATCATGTGATCTCGGCACTCATTCAGTGTAATAAAATGTCCTCTCCGACCTGCATCCATTTTTATTTAAATGTGTATATTAAGTTCTACAATAATATTTTCTTCTGTCATTGACTACCTAAACATAAATATTCACGAGAACAAAATAAGTACATTTAAAGTTCGAACCACAAATATTTTTACGAAACAAATTGTAACGTCACCTTCTTCATCTTTCTATTTATTTACCAGATATCTCACTGTCTTTATCATCCTTGGTCACAGGTTGAGTCCTCACATTTATATATTATGTTGCCTATTTTGGCGTGACGTACGTTTCAGTAGTTAATTTAATGTAGTTGTGTTTTTGCCAAGATTTCTCAAGGTAGGATTCTTTTTCTTCTCAGTCGTACACTCCTGGCGGAGTGGTCGTGGTCACGTATGTCTTAATGTTTGGTTGCGGCTTTTGAGATACTTCTCCATTTTATGGGAATGTCTAAAAACAAGGTATGCTACGGCACTCCCATTTGAAGGTAGCCTAGTTAAAGGTTACCTAACAAACTTCAGGTTGCCCTGACCACCTTTGACTTATCTAACGAAATCAATTAAAAAATATACATAATATAATACTTAAAATCAATCAAAGCAGCTTCACCTTTAATTGATTCAAAATATTTAAATGCAATCGAATTTAATACTTATTTCATGGACACAAAAATTCGGAATCGTTCATCACTTTCCTCTCATGACGTTCCGTATAAATACACTTCGAGGTCGCGTAGCTGTTAACAAAGTCGAAATAACGAAGTATTACGTAGCACGTGCAAATTGAGAAGTTAGAAAATCACAAAAATACATTATAAGGGAATCGCAGGGTAACGGTTTCCGGACTGCAGGCGAGGGATGGTGATTGATCGTAGGCCCTAGATATCGGTAACCTCAGCATGATTTATGCGAACCTGCTGGGAAATTACACGGCTCGCCGGCTGCAAACTTAATGTTTGGGTGTTAGCGAGCAACCGCATTGTTACCGAAACTTGTATTTTTTTTTGTAAAAGTGAAGCTATTGTTGAGGTATGGTGTCAATCCTATGGTTCCTTATTATGGTACAATAGTATCTCCAAGTATTAACGCATTTAGCTTTGTGATTTCTATAAGTTACATTACTGCTGGTAGGTTGGAGTTTACTGGTGGTAGGACCTCTTGAGTCCGCACGGGGAGGTACCACCATCCTGCCTATTTCTACCGTGAAGCAGTAATGCGTTTCGGTTTGAAGGGTGAGGCAGCCGCTGTAACTATACTGAGACCTTAGAACTTATATCACAAGGTGGGTGGCGCATTTACGTTGTAGATGTCTATGGGTCCCAGTAACCACTTAATACCAGGTGGGCTGTGGGCTCGTCCACCAACCTAAGCAATAATAAAAAAAAACAGTTAATACTAAGAGGGCAGTGATCTCATCAGAGAATCTATACTGTACTTAAACAATCCCACTAATTTAATAACTATTTTGCAAATCGAATTCTTACTATTTCTAAGGAGGGTATTTATTAGGCTTTATTGTAAAACTCAGTTAAGTCAAAGAGGCTGAAGAAGGTGACATTTGGTATTTGATATTCGAAAAAAAAAAAAGAATTCCCAGAGAATATATTAGAATTCCCAGCCAGCTCCGTATTGAATAAATAATTTCCACAAAACCTACTTTTCTACTATTCTATGCTATAGGATTTTGTATTATAGCAACTCAAGGTACTGAATCGAGACATCAACATGTTAGCGGTAAGTAGGTAAGTCAATATTTTATTTAGGAAATGGTGTTATTGATTTGGGTAAAAACGGAATAGACGGATTTTATTCTTGATTTTTTTGGACATGGCAACTCCTCTTTGTATTGGAATGAAAATTTCAATGTAAAAAATTGTTTTCTTTAGGATCATAAATTATGTTACATTATATTATATTTTATATTACCTACTTAATACTTATTATATATTATGTTAATATTAGATTATATTATATATGATAGATATTAGATTATAGATTATACTACAGTTTCATTGGAATCATATTTATAATTTAAATAAAAAACACGTAAATGATAGTTTACGTGGTGACGGAAGATGCTAATGAAAAACTTGAATTGTGGTATAATGGAGTCCTAAGAAAATGTCCCTCTTTGCACCAACAATCCGTTTTTTCCATCAATTCAAAATCGAATTCATTACGATGCCAGTGCTGGTAAGAACGAACTCTGGAAGCGAATTGCGAATGAACGAAGCGGTCACATTTAGTACGAATAGATTCTGTAATGGTAGCGGTTGGATAAAAAAAAAATGACGGGATTATTTCAAGTACAGAGTGAATTTAGCACAACTTTTTATGAAATTAAATCGTCCTAATTTCCTCTTATACTTATGAAAGCCCTAGATCAAACTGTTTGAACCAGCACATAGCTCTGTCAGTCATTAAAATGTATATACTTATATAGGTATAAGCAAAAATAATGTATTTCAGCAAAGACTTTTAATAGTCATTTTTAGTGTCACCAATATTTCTCTACCTACTTGCTGGTAGACTAAGGGACTATTCTAGACACTATTCTAAGATTAGTCGTAGCAAAAGCAGTGCTTCGTAGAATCTACCATCGGATCGGGATCGCGACCCACCGAGAAAATCCCGCGAGAAACTCAGTGGGCTGTGTCTATGGGCTAGTTCTCTCATCGCCATCTTCGGCGTAATCGATGAGTGCGATTGGTGCTTTTAGAGTCGAAAAGCATCGAAACTGGATCCGGGGGATCCGACAAGAAATGTTTCAGGCAAGGGCTGCGTTTCCTTACCTTGTCGGATATGGGTCACCGATAAATCGAAATGAAGTATATTTATTTTATGTGTTTTAATTGATATTCCGCCTTGTCCGCCGACCGTCAGATAACTTGGACAAAGTGATTGTGACGGGCAAAGTAGAAGGAAAGAGACCCCGCGGCCGATCACCTAGCCGTTGGTGTGATCAAATAATCACCCTAACTGGGCTGCCATTCGCAACCGCATTCGAGAAGCTGAGGACCGGACGAGGTAGAAACAGCTCACGAGACAGGCCACGGTCAAGTTTCAGGGACACGACCTTCAGTCATGAAGAAAGCGACGAAGAAGAATTGATATTCTGCGCTTTTGAGCGTCGTTTAAAATATTGCATTCTTTTTTGTAGGATAATGAAATTGTCTGAAAATAGTACAATATAATCCAGGTAAGATAGGTGATAGGGTGTCTTGGGGCTCGAATTGGGTGTGTACCACCATGTTGCAATGAACCGATTTGAAGGCTGGGACAATCGTTATACTATGTAATTTATATTAAGCCCTCATGTCTCAAGGTGGGTGGTGGTATTCACGTTATACTGTTTATAAAGTTAGATAACCATTGGATGCCGGGTAGAGCTTTATTTATATACTCAACCAAAAAAAAGTCCTTTATGTTGTTTCACAAACGTTTACCATTTCATCTAATGGCAGTCATAACGAAGCTAGGCGATATTTATTAGTTTCAAATGAAAAAAATATCGCATATCCATGGACTCGTAGCTCACTCTGTGTCAACAAAATCCTATTATGCAAATATGTCAAAGCTGCTTGTATTGATCGGGGGTCTGATATTGGCTTTTGATTTGCAAACAAACGCACCCTCTGTTTTTAAACGAGATTCGAATAAATGATAGATTGAAAGTCAATTTCAGACGTGACTTTTTTCCTAGCCTTTCCCTTAATTCTCACGTATGGAGGATTTTATTGGAGTTTCTTGGTTTTTGTTACATAGTCTTTTTTTATGAAGTGGCCCGGAGGCCTTTCCAGTTTCACCAGGACAGGTGAGCCAGCAAAGGCTCAGCCAGGAAGAGTGGGATTTGCCAACAGCTGCCCGAGCGCATCCGAAAGAGACCTAACAGCTCAAGGACTGCCGCTTCCCGAATGCATCTTTTTTATTTTTATTTTTTTTCTACCTTAGCTGATAGCTTTGAGAGGTTATTTCAGCGTAACCTTAACTAGTAGGTGAGTTCACGGGGTTCAAACCGGAGTGATGCTAACACTGACCCTAGCAAGAGCAGTGCTTCGCATAATCTACCACCGGATCGGAAACGCGACCCACTGAGAAGATCCGGCGAGAAACTCATTGGGCTGTGTCTACGGGTTAATTCGCTCGTTGAGCCCTTCGTCGCAAGCGACGGGTTCGACGAGGACGGTGACCGAAGAATGCATCTACTACCAGATAATTGCATGGTCGTATTTACGTACATAACTAAAAAATATATCGCAAAAAATTTAATTTCACCTTATCCATAGAAGCGAATAATGTTAAGCAATTACCTACACGGCACAGAGTTTTTTTTAACTGTCAAATGCAATGAAATCAAACCGGCGATAAAACGTACCTACATGTAAGCTGGTATTACGTGAATGTTTTTATTTTGTACATTCGCACCTCGTTTGAGCGGAAATAAAGTGTCATACACAGTCGGCTCCCGTCTGCCGTTTTAGTTTCCAGAACGGACAGTTTTTGCTATATAAAATTGTTTTATCATAAAAAGACATTGCTTTTGACAGACTTAAATGTCAAACTCATAGTGGATATAGTTTTTTTTTTTATTGTGGCCCTTAAACATCTACAACGTAAATGCGCCACCCATCTTGAGATATAAGTTCTAGATATAAGTATATTTACAACGGCTGCCCCACCCTTGAAACCGAAACGCATTCCTGCTTCACGGCAGAAATAGCCGGGGTGGTGGTACCTACCCGTGCGGACTCACAAGAGGTCCTACCACCAGTAATTACGCAAATTATAATTTTGCAGGTTTGATTTTTATTACACGATGTTATTCCTTCACCGTGGAAGTCAATCGTGAACATTTGTTAAGTACGTATTTCATTGGAAAAATTGGTACCCGCCTGCGGGATTCGAACACCGTTGCATCGCTAGGATACAAATGCACCGGACTTTTTATCCTTTAGGCCACGACAACTATATACGAATGCACCGGACGTCAATCCTTTAGGATTATAAGAATTTTATTAGGAATAATAGTTATTACAGCATTACAATACAAAACTTGTAAATACAATAAATCTTACCATCAGAAAATGGATACAAATCCATATAACTACATATTTCTACCATGTCACATATATCTACAACAGAAAGCAAATTTTACAATAAGAGAAAAGAAAAAAGACAAATTTCACTCAAAACACTCCTAATACGTTTTTTTAGCTGCGACTGACTTTTATTTTTTCATACAATTCACTGTCTTTACGTGTATATACTTTTGAACTTGTTAAAAAGTTGAATTTAAATATCTTATCGCATCAAAATACGTAGCGTTAAAAATTGAAATCGAATACGGTATAAATAAACTTGCACATCAAAACTTCAATATTTACACACATATTTAAGTTTTTTAAGTTTAACAGTATTTGAAATGATGTGTAGATTCAAATTTTTATAAGAAAAAAAAAACCTATTAAAGCCTCAACAAATCATTATTGTGAATGTTTTATTTTGTTCTATCACGGTTCGTGTGTCCGGAAATAAAGTGTCATACACACACTGTTCCCGGCAACGCCATTTTCCGTAGCACAATGCCGAAAACAATGGGCAGTTTTTGCGACATAAATTTGCTTTGCGGCAATCCATGAGGGGCAGAGTAAAGTCACGGAGTTCGGTGATGGCTGGTTCCGGGATAAAAAAAAAATTGGGACATGACAAATGAATTTGGTTTTGTATCGCTATCGATAAAAGTGGGGCACGAATAAAAACTTTAAAATGATATCGCGATACGATGTATTTAGCGTGCGCTTCGATTCGAAGAGTCATTAGACCGCTTCAATGTCATCATCATCATCGTCAGCCTATAGCAGTCCACTGCTGGACATAGGCCTCTCCAATTGTTCGCCACTGAGCACGATCCTCGGCTTCTCTCATTCAGCTCCTGCCAACCACCCTGCACAGATCATCACTCCACCGAGCCTGAGGGCGTCCTGCATTGCGTTTTCCAGTTCGCGGCCTCACTCAAGAACGCGCTTACCCCAACGGTTATCAGTTGTCCGGCTAATATGGCCAGCCCATTGCCACTTCAGCTTACTAATTCGCTGTGCTATGTCTATAACTTTGGTTCTCTGTCGGATCACCTCATTCCGGATTCGATCTTTCAGAGAAACTCCAAGCATAGCCCTCTCCATAGCATCTCCATCTCTCAATGTATTTATTCTATTAATCTTAAAATTTAAAAACTTCATAATTATTCATTCGTTTAAATGCGAACAGCAGACGTTAAAAATCTCCTTAACGTCTGTCTAAAATATGTTCATTCCGAGCCATTAATACATATTTATACGGGCGGAATAGTGTCGAGAAGTAGGTATGTTTCAAAGCTAACAAGAGGAAAAATTCTGGCCACTATAAATCTAACGTACAGAGGGAATTTATACGTTTTTATTATCTACGAGATGGGTTTAATGACTCTTATGATCTGTTTATTTGGTAACACGTGGTTCTTTTATTTTCCAACGGTTTTTCAGAGAACTAACGGAAATTCGTTTTTTGATGTTTAGTGTTCGTATTTTAAAATTAGTTTCCGATATTTAAAAAAAATGGTTTATCTTAAAGGTACCTGCTAACTATAAATTCAAAGCCATTGAGAATTCAACTACTGGTTTTAGTAAGCGTTTAACATCAAGTGGATCTTGAGTTCGTTCATTTGCTTATCTACTTCTACCAAAATTTGGTTGGCCCTGGTCACATCACAACTTTTTTTATCAAACGGGTTCGTCGTAATCCTTCTCCTCCTGGAGTTGCTCTTCTCATTACTGAGGGTTGTGACAATTGTCTTCTGCTGCGATCTTTGGCTTCGTGGAGGGCATCGTGGAGCCTCATGTCCAGATAAATGGGAATTTGATCCGAATATCTCATGGGACTGCGTCATAATTGGCATTAATTTTACATCGTAGTGACTTAAATGTTCAGAGGCTTGGTGTAGTCGTGTTCATTTCTTGATAGTTATATTTTTTTTCAACTGTCGTGACGTGCAACCTCTTTGGCAGGACATACGTCCTACAACGACTGGACATAGACTAAGAGATTGGACAAGTGATTCGAAATGAAATGGAACGAGGGGAGACGTGACAGGCAGCAGTCAGTATTTTCAATGCCTTCCTAAAAGACGTAGATGAACCAGATAAGTAACGAACCGACCGTTCACTAATGTATTATTAATATTATTTGCGTAGTCACTAGGGACGTGGCTGTAAAACTCACGCCAAAACCCCAATGCAGCTTAATAACAGGAAATGCTACGCTAACCCCACATAATATAAGATAAGGCCTGGAAGAACAAAAATATCTAGAAAAATTCGCTTCAGTTTTCTTAATATAAACAGAGCTGTCAAATACCTTTAAAATTGTTTGTAGACTTCACCTTTCTATCACTCTAGTAAGTAAATTCACAGATTATTTTGCCTGTAACAAATGTAAGCACAGTATTTCGTTTCAAAGGAAAAATGATTCAGAAACCTAAAGAAAGTAAACTTGAAGAGATTGAATTAAGTGTAAATCAATATTCGCTGTGATTGAATTAACTAACTAACATTTGAGCTTTTCTAAGAGCTCTTGGTTATTTTTTTAGTGCATAGTTTTTTTGGAACGAAGTTCCTTATCGCGCGTTGTGAAAGGGGGCTAGACGGAAAAAATTCTTACGAAAAGTTGTCACGACACCTTTTAGATCCGTCATTCTGACCAATCAACGTGTAGGCGCTTATCGCGTGACATTGCTCGTATCCGATTGGTCCGCGTAATGAGTACAGTTTCTCGAGATAGCGTTTCAACAATAGTAATTTAGTTCATAGTATTGTTTTTTTTTTCTTCGTAATGCCGTAATTTATTATTATAACTTAAAAAAAAAAAATACAATTCCTTCACTAATTAATCGAATGGAACTTCGTTCCATCCGGGTGTCCCTTGACACCTCTAAAGTTTTTTTTTATTGCTTAGATGGGTGGACGAGCTCACAGTCCACCTGGTGTTAAGTGGTTACTGGAGCCCATAGACATCTACAACGTAGATGCGCCACCCACCTTGAGATATAACTTCTAAGATCTCAGTATAGTTAGATAGCATAGATTACCGAAGCTCATAGTCATCATGGCAATGTTAGAGACACCATCCACCTTGAAACATTGGTCTAAGTCTCAATGGTGTAGCGTAATGGCTGTCCTACCTTTAAAACCGAAAGTCTGACTGCTTCACGCTAGAAATAGGCACCTACTCGTTCTACTCAGAAAACGCCCTACGCATCATAGTCACATTCTTCGATATGAGCGCATCGGGCATCTTAACTTTTAGGCCCCGACGACTTAAATTTCTAAAAGCGACGATGACCACTGACGAGCAGGTGCGCAGTCAAAACAGATCGAACCACGGAATTTTACCACAGGAGCTCCTTATATTACAAATTATTATTATAAACATGAAAATCCATATACTAAGTTGATTAAACAGCAGATGAAACCCAGTACAATCATAAACAAGGGACTGAAGTACCCAAAAGCAAACACACAGGTCAGGTTACAAACACAAACGCACTGTGTTATGCCTTAATTATTCCATACTAATACGTATTAAGTTACAGTTAAATGGGTTTTAATATTGTATTACATAAGATGATACTCTAAGGCTATGGTTTTGTTAAGTTATATCACGTGATTGTTTTTTTTATAATTTATTGTTTGAACACACTATTGAAGTCATAATTATACTGGAACCCGGCTGTCTGCCTTCCGAATTGTAACGCACGACTGATTCAAACATCAGATATATTAATCAATACCAGTATACCCCCGGTGGTCCAAATTCGACTATAATTAATTGATATTATAAGTTTATAGATCAGCGGTCGGGAAACTTTTTTAATTATTACCCCAAAATATTTTTGTGTAAGTTGATATTACCCCATGACGAAGAAAAAAAAAAAACAAAATCACTTCTTTTTAGCATCTTTCATATTATTACCCTATGGACGCTTCCATAGGGTATATTGGGGTAATTTACCCCGGTTGCCCAACCGCTGCTATAGATTATTATGACTCTATTGACAAAGACTATTAAACTTCTAAAATCACAGATTTCACCAAGATTACGCTTTTGACAAATATTATTAAGAGAAACAATATATAATAATATATTTAATCTATTCTCAATTTGACCACAGACTATAAGGCAATAAGAAAAGTTTGACAATAAACAAATAGTATGTATTAAAGACATGGTGGTGTCTGTGTAATGTTTTTTATATTAATTTAATGTATTTTTTAAGCATAGTTTAAAGAAAAATTAATATTCTGGAGCCTTCTCTACATTCTCTATATATGTGGGAAATTTCATACTCTTCCGTCCGCGCAATTTTCGTAAAAAGGGGTACAAAATTTTTGCTTCACGTATTAAATATATAGATTATAAAAACGCTAAACGCTCCGCTCATACTAATCGAGAGCCTATAGCGTTTGATTATGCAGGTATTCGCGTTACGCTGAATCGTTAATGAATAGAATAATCATAGATTGAACGTCGGTGAAACATAATCCAATTTCACATGGAATTTACGTTGAAATACGTGACGTCCTCACTAGTTCGGCCCTACGCTTTGTTGGGTCTATTACTGAATTAAATTGAGAGTATATAATATCTAATATATAAAATTCTCGTGTCACAATGTTCGTTCCCATACTCCTCCGAAACCGCTTGACCGATTCTCATGAAATTTTTTATGCATATTCAGTAAGCCTGAGAATCGGCTACTATCTATTTTTCATACCCCTAAGTGATTAGGGTTGTCCACCCCTAACATATTTTTTTTTATTTTGACTTTTTTTTTCTATAATGAGGTATTATGTGGTTGACTGAGGTTTTGTTATTTTAATTATATATTCCCTCAACGTTCACAGCGCTACATGCCTCTTTCACTCATTTACCACATCCTTACACACTTACAATAAGGTAGTTTTTTTTTCTACACTAGAAATTCCCTAGAAATCTTATATATGGCAAAACAATGTTTGCCGGGTCAGCTAGTATATTAAATTATTATAGTAAATATAGGCCAAAAATAAATTTTAATCCGTAAAAAAAATACTCGCTGAAACAGCACTATGCATGCATATTGCATATTTTGAGAACTATTTTCAGTGCTTACATTAGAGTGAAGCTATATAATATAACATCGTATTGGTCGTCGGGCCTTCTACAAATGTTCAAGCTATGTCAATGAAAATGACGTTCAGAGATTCCATATTGTATAAACAAACATACACACATACCAATAAATAGATTCTAACCCTATAGGTGATATTTGAAAGTGCCCAATGATGTTAAAAAAAATAGTTACCACATCATGCATTATTTTCTTATCTGTCCTGCGGTCTGTAGGTTGAAATAACTATTATCTGATACGGCTGAGTCTTTGCCATGATGCCTGTTTTAAGAGCATTAGGCGAGCTTACGGCCCAGCCAGTGTTAAATGGTTACACTAATGTACCTGGTATTGCTGGTGTCCATGAGCGACTATGACTGTATTCTAGACTGACATCAAACGTCTTAAAGTCTTAAGCGTCTTAAGGTTGAAGTCCCAATTGTATGTCATGTGCATCTCGAGCTATTCAGCGGTATCAGAAGGGTCGAAAAATTATCAGCACGTTATCTGTAATAAATATTTGAGTTTTAAGTAACAATTAAAATGAAATAAAATAGTTCTTAAAATATTCCAATTCATAAACAGGGAATTCTACTAGCGTCTTTGTACATAAGCTTATCTAATTACACTAAGAGCTTAACCTTGTTGTGAATCCGAAATAATTAAACTTTGCAAAGCTTAACGAAAAGCTCAGTTTAATGAACTGTTTTTAGAAATTGTTTAATGTTACCTTGAAAGTTAAAAATTCATTGTATTCATTTGAGAGAGGTCCTCTGTTACATGTTCAAAAACTTTCGTTTTTATTTTTTATTGCTTAGATGGGTGGACGAGCTCACAGCCCACCTGGTGTTAAGTGGTTACTGGAGCCCATAGACATCTACAACTTAAACGCGCCACTCACCTTGAGATATATAGGTAAGTTCTAAGGTCTCAAGTATAGTTACAACGGCTGCCCCACCCTTCAAACCTAAATGCATTCCTGCTTCACGGCAGAAATAGGCAGAGTGGTAGTACCTACCCACGCCGACTCTCAAGAGGTCCTACCACCAGTAAGTATTACGTAAATGTCGTTGCTTTTATCCGCTCTTGCCCCGCGTGCTTTTGACTACTAGGACCGGCTTACTGTTTTTTGCTGCTCACGATCCCGCCACTCTTAGGCGGGATATGTTAGGAGTGTATGATCCACCGTGCCTTCTTTTTATTGTTCATTCATTTATTGAGATAAAAGCTAAAATAACCATATAATTTTGAAATAAACGTGCTTTTCATAAATGCAATTATGTTTTAACTTTGTAACGGGAGTAAAAAATTTAGAGGTGCGTACGTCATGCGTACAATTTTACTGGTGGTAGGACCTCTTGTGAGTCCGCACGGGTAGGTACCCTGTCCATTTCTGCCGTGAAGCAGTAATGCGTTTCGGTTTGAAGGGTGGGGCAGCCGTTGTAACTATACTGAGACCTTCGAACTTATATCTCAAGGTTGGTGGCGCATTTACGTTGTAGATGTCTATGGACTCCAGTAACCACTTAACACCAGGTGGGCTGTGAGCTCGTCCACCCAAGTAAGCAATAAAAAAAAAAATTATCTAATTATAAAATTACTAAAGTTTACGAATTTAATTATACTCTTCTTCACACTTTCACCTTTGTTCGGTAACATCCCCTTACTACCGATAGGTGATGGAATTTGTACCAAAAGTTGGTGCCTTACCGCTGGCAATTAGGTGAGCGTATCAACAAACACCCCGGAGGCTTCACAGTGTTCACACGTACAATGTTGCCGGTTTAGATAAAATTTAAATTTTCATTTAAATGTGGACTTTGGATAGGCTTTGAGTCCAAAGTTTTATGTGTTCAGCGTATGAAGTTCTGTTTTTGTTCCCTTCTCGCAATTAACTAACCTTCGAGGTATAATGCTTTGAATGAACTTTAGAATATAATATTTTGTTGTTTCAAATTATTCTGAAGTTGTTTTTAATTAATTGTTTATCTGTTTATTTTATTATTAAATGAGAATTAAATGAGATAATTTCTAGCAACTAATTTATTATCATCCTAGATAGTGGTAGTATGTTTCGTCATCTATTTATTTAAGTACCCTAATTGCTTAATTTCTAATCTCCCGATTTCTATTTTAAGTACTGGGTTTGTTGCATAGGTATGTTGCGAACCTGTACTGTTACGAACCAGCCGTACTGATTTCTACTACGGCACACGAATGCAAATGAAGGAGGCTATTCTACTCAATATTCTGGTCCATATATAACCCTAACTAATGCAAACTTACCGAAAATTGATAAAATTTAATAGACAGCAATACAAGAAACAGACTGACTCAATATCAAATAACAAGAACCGCCAAATCCAACTGCTTACTACTGAAAGCCGAAATGCGACCGGTGATAAAAACGATGCGGTTTTAATACCCCCACCAAATTACAGTGAAACAACACTTAAATGTTATTTGCGTAAGTCAGGAGTGGAACAAAGGAAGACTGCTATTAGCCAGGGTTGCTCGAGATTTTATTGTCCATAAAATTAATTCAATTCCGTTTCATTAGACGATTGATTTTTGAGTGTTTAAACGGGTTTGTGCGTGGGCCTGCGAGAGTGCTAACGCTTCTGGTAATTTACAGATCAGCTACAGTAATTACTTATATATAAATACTTCAGGCTAACTTTATCTAATTAAGTGCAGTAGGTGTGAGATAATTAACGCGAAAAATTTGTTTGAATCGTCATTTGAATTCGTTATTTTTGAAGCGACATTTACTAATTGGGACTTACAAAGAGCTCTGTGTATTTATATCCAAGCAATTGAGCCGTAGATCGATCTTAAGGTTGATGTCTCAAAATTTTCTACGCCAATTTTTAGTTAAGTTTAAAAATTATATCAACAATGAAAGGCAGGATCGCTTAATAAATTCACCTCTACGACTAATGGGTTTCCGTAATTATAGGTGGTTGCGTTTTGAGATTGCAAAGTTGGTACGGTATATTGATTTTTATTAGCTAAGATGGATTGTTAGGATTATGGCCTATGATTAAGACTTATGCACTCCAGCTATATACATCGGAACGGTAATGCCACTGCTCTATTAAGGCATACTTAAATTTTAAATTTCGATTATCTTCGACTTTAGAGTGTTTGGCAGAAAATATGCAAGCAAACTGAAAAAGGCTCGACTTGGATATCCAAGATCAATCACCGTTAGGGCATTTTATAATACTAGACAGTTAGGTAACCATCACTTTGTCTATTACGGCAAAGCACTAATGCGTTATTGTTTGAAGGATATGATAATCGTTGAACTACAAAACTAAGACCTTCGGCCTTTGCGAGATTCACATTGTTTTATTTATGACAGTTGGTAATCCCTTTACACTACGTCGATCATCGTTTGATACTAATACACTAATAAAATCAAAGATCAGAGTGCCATTTAGCAGCAATAGTTCAATGTTGCGCAATGTAGAGCAATAGCTTAGGATATTATTTAATATTTAATTAGTACCAGTCATGTCATTAATCAGTTTTGTTGATGATTTTTGCTAATTTCACAGAATGCGGCCTGTATACATTACGTAGGAATGATGGCCTGGTAAATTTCGACTAACACATTAAACTTTTAACGCATTTAGCCTTTCAAGGCGGACAAGTTTCACCTAAACTTTACAATTCCTTGTGGGGTTCCCTCCTTAATCATGCCATGTATCGTGCCGGTGAGATTTAATTAAAGCAACCTGTAAACACCCTTTGTCTGCTCATTCGTTAACTAAAACCGTAATTCTGTTTGTCAGCAATTGAAATTCTGTGTCTTCTGATTGAAATGTAAAACACGAAAGGTGATCCAGTTAAAGTGGCCATGTTTGAGGAAGTTGTTGCTTAATTGTGAATTCCTCTTATTGAGGGGAAGCTCATTTGAAACGTTTTAAATTAAGAACGTTTGAAACGTTTTTGAACTCAACTTTTAAAGGTCTCGCTCCAGTGATTTTTTATACAACAGATATATTATCTTCATAGTAACTGACTCTTCAAATCTGATCGCGCCATATATATCTACATACCTACCGATATAGTACACACACATGTTGACAAGTAGCATTAATGAAAAGTACAAAAGATGGGATAAGCGCGTGAGTAAAAAAGATAGCTATAATTGGAACGATTGCACTTGTTATTATTATTGCATTTGTTTAGACGCGACTAAAGACGAAACGTCCCAATTGGCCTGTTTTCGAGTCTTCACTTGACGTGCGCTTGAAACATATCTGCTTCTTTTTACATATAAAATATCATTGTCTCGCTCTTAATATTCTCGACGTTTAGTAGCAGTAGCTTGAACGTGTGTATAATTAAGGTATTTTTAATTATCTTAAATGAGCTCGCGCATCACGATTCTACCCATAAGTATTTTGAACATCAGTACCCAAAATAAGAATGAGGGGTACTTAGGTGTGTAATAACTACCGACAAATGAGTCGACTATTATCAAAGCCGGCAATGTGACTTTTGAACAATTATTGGTAAATCAGAAAAACGAATTATTGACTTTGTATTCCATTGGCAGTCACAAAACTCTTCTGAACGACATCTTAGATAAATAACAAGTTAAGTATTAACCTTTATTTAACGCAGGTTTTGAACCGTATTCTTTGAAGGAGACGATTATATTCAAATCAATCTGTATTGACATATCAATAACATTTTTTTGTTCAAATGCACAGATTGCCACCTTTGATAATAGACGACTCAAATGATAGGAAAGTTTTAGAAATGACAAACGATTTTTTATTTATGACATTGAATTAAGGTTGTTTACGACAGCTGACATCGATGAAAGCACAGATGACGACGATAAAAACTCATTCATTCGTCCAGAATAAACTATTATAAAAACTGATTGAATTCGATTGGTCTTCTCGCATTTTGTGTTCTGTATAATACATGAAGTATCAAATTTTATATACAAAAAGCTTTTTGTTATACTGTCGAAATTGTATACATAGAGATCAACTAAAATAAAACAAATAAAATATAAATAACATTTTCATACAAAATAACACTTCCTAATGCTTAGATTGTTATTTTTTTAATTCCGAATCCGTTACGATAACTCATATTCTGTTTGATTTTTAAGCATTCACGGTTCAAAATAAACTCAAAATAGACATTTATAGGAATATACGTTGTAGGCTTAGTACATATCATCGTCCTGTTAACGTTATTTCGGGCACGGAACCCTAAAAATCCTATTTGTGTCACATTAAGATGTTTAGATTTATTTTAGCGAGCATAAAGATTTTTCTAAAAAAAAACACCGATGTATTTTCTTAATACTTGTCGTTTTCTATTTGATCTAATAGCAGTAGGCAGCGGCTTGGCTCTGATCCTGGCATTGCTGAAGTCCATGGACGATGGTAACCACTTACCATCAGGTGGGCCGTACGCCCGTCTGCCTACAAAGGCAATAAAAAAAAAACTTTGTCTATAAAAACTTATCTATGTCGACGTCACAATTTGGGATTTCTTTTACATAATGATTGGGAGTACAAATGGATCATGAAGGTTGATGATTTGATCGAAGGTCCAGAATTTTCTATGAGTAGCTCACTCTAGTCTTTATGTGTCGTTGGTCTAAAATAATTAGATTTTCACTTACCTCAATAATGTTTAGAATTTTTCTGGACGCGATCGTTTCATCGAGTCATTAAGGTTATTTAAACTACTATTTATTTATTCATTCAATCTACTTACAAATTAACAGTATAAACCAAAACATTTGTAAGGTATTAATAATTAGCTTAAGTAATTCCTAGCAACAACAATAAATCGCTGCAAACCATCATGGAATATATCCATTTCCGGAGCATAGGCTAGCAAGCCATTGAGTAGTGAGACATATTATTCTCCCAATATAACTATATTAACTTTTTTTAATTTTTAAACTTATTTGGAAATATGCTTTACAAAATAGTGTTGATCTCATGCTACTTGACGTATATATTTATATATACGATATAATGTCGTAAAGCTCTTTTACCCAAACAGCAAGCATGTCCTGAATTATGGTTTTCTCGTTGTATCAAAATTAATTTCTAGGATGATTCTTATCTTGTCTGGGAGAGGTCACTTTTAGCGATAATGCCGCCTATTCTACTTTTTCTTTTTTTTTTTTTATTGCTTAGATGGGTGGACGAGCTCACAGCCCACCTGGTGTTAAGTGGTTACTGGAGCCCATAGACATCTCCAACGTAAATGCGCCACCCACCTTGAGATATAAGTTCTAAGGTCTCAGTATAGTTACAACGGCTACCCCACCCTTCAAACCGAAACGCATTACTGCTTCACGGCAGAAATAGGCAGGGCGGTGGTACCTACCCGTGCGGACTCACAATAGGTCCTACCACCAGTGATTACGCAAATTATAATTTTGCGGGTTTGATTTTTATTACACGATGTTATTCCTTCACCGTGGAAGTCAATCGTGAACATTTGTTAAGTACGTATTTCATTCGAAAAATTGGTACCCGCCTGCGGGATTCGAACACCGGTGCATCGCAACAACGAATGCACCGGACGTCTTNACACACACACACACACACACACACACACACACACACACACACACACACACACACACACACACACACACACACACACACACACACACACACAACGGCGTAGTGGTACCATTAAAACCATCAGATAATTTTCTGTTTTGAATGTCTGGTCACGTTCCGAAAGCACTCGATAACTTTCATGAGAGCATTTTCATTTAACCTTGACTCTTTGAGTTGCTAATGACCTTTACGTCGCATTTTCTGTTCCAATATTAATTTTCGATCCATTACTAATCATCGCCAAGGTCGTTTTAAGTCAGTCGCGTAGACATAAAACTACTATTTTCTAGTATAATATTATCATATTATATTACTACTATATTATATCACTACAACTATATGTATGTACATAATATGCCATTGTTAAAGAAATAAGAGAAGAATTGAAGGCTAGTTTGTACTTATTTATTTTGTTATAGTCAGACGATATTACGAGTGATAGTTTTATTTTATGTTATTGCTTAGATGGTTGGACGAGCTCACAGCCGACCTGGTGTTAAGTGGTAGCTGGAGCCCATAGACATCTACAACGTAAATGCGCCACCCACCTTAAGATATAAGTTCTAAGGTCTCAGTATAATTACAACGGCTGCCCTACCCTTCAAACCGAAACGCATTACTGCTTCGCGGCAGAAATAGACGGGGTGGTGGTTCCTACACGCGCGGACTCACAAGAGGTCCTACCACAAGTAAAATCACCAGTAAAAAATGATAGTTCATCTATCATACATATAGCATAATGTGAGCTAATAATCCTGGCTACCTGACCATTTTCGAGGTGATTTGATGTAACTAGGCAACTGCTTATAAATTCTTACCTACAATACCTTCAAAGGTACCAAAAATGAATTTTTTTAATTATTTTTGTATTTATAAACATTCTAATACAATTAAAACTTGTGGTGAGTGGATATGTAAATGTCGTGAGGTCTATGGAGTCTAATAATAAATGCTCAACATCGTATATTATGTAGCCTCGACCTTCCAATGTCCAGAAAATAATTTAATTATAATGTGTCTATAAAGTTTATAATTGAATAATTAGGCCGAAAGTTAGAAATTTTGCGTCTAACAAATTTTTGAAGCGGGAGTGTGCTGAGAATTAAATGATTATGTTGTCGCTTGAGACCGCAATTGCTTGAAATTTTTGCTTGAAAATGCGGTAAGCACAATCAAATAAAAACATACAAAGCGCCTTTTTTTTTCTAATGAAACCAGATCGCGCCTCGCTGTAACGTCTTTAAGCCACATTGTGATGGTATAGTAGAAACCATCCCAAATTTTGAAACAATCAATGTACAATATTTTAACTTTGTTGAAGGCATAGATGAGCTATTGATAATACAATCGGAAGTCGGGTAGCACAGTTCAAGAGGAGTCGTTTGGTGGGTAGGGCCCTAAAAACAGCCTTGGGCCCTGTGGTCTGCTCTCAACATCTGCAAGCCGTCAAGTATTACATACACCGCGAGCCTCCAGCAGACACTTCGTATGAGGCTCGGCCCCTGCCCGAGAAAAAGGGTAGTAACAATAAAAACATATCGTAACCTTTCATATACAGCCTCGCCATACAGTAGATTTTAGACTTTGGGTACAACAAAAACAGCGGGAGAGGCTCTTCATTTTGCAATGCAGGTAGTTCTTAAATAGAATGTGCTTTATTGTTGAAATGACACGTACCGCTTTAAACAAAAGAGAAGGAAGTTCCCGATTCGGGACAGAATAGGGGATTAATGTTGAAAATAGGTAGAGATTATTTAGGTTGGTATAAGTTGGACAGCACACTTAGCAATGCAATAAGAAATATAATGGAATAACCTAAAACATAATTATGATGGATGTTAACATCACGGCCTAACGTCATGACCTATGCAAGTGTAGTGTTCGCTCAGGCGGCCCGTACACTCATTAGCTCTCTCCAGGCCATTCAATCCTATTTTTGCAGGATAGCCATCGGAGTACCGTAGTATGTGAGGAATGTAGATTTTTACGACTACTTAAATCTAGAACAGATACGTAAGTATCTTAGAAAAGCGTCAGAACGCTACTTTGAAAAAGCAGCGCGGCACGATAGCCCTCACGATAGTACCGGACCCAAGCGACGGAGCAAAGCATAGCCACCGTGGCCCAAAATATGTCTTGTCGGATACCCCGGATCCGTTCTCGGTGATTTTAGGCTCTTCAAGCACCGGTCACCATCCTCGTCGAACTCGTCGGCTCTGATGAAGAGTTGCAAACTAGCCCATAGACACAACCCACTGAGTTTCTCGCCGGATCTTCTCAGTGGGTCGCGATTCCGATCCGGCAGTAGATTCAGCAAAGTACTACTCTTGCTAGGGCTAGTGTTAGCAATTCTTTTAGGTTGAGCCCGTAAACTCACCTAATAGTCCGCACGAAGTTGGAATAGCCCCTTAGACCAACAACGATTAAGTAGGAAAAAAGGTAACCTAAAAAAGAGTTAAGAACCATTTTCTTCTCTACTCGTCTATTGATTATCTTTGTTTATTTCTTATATAGAAAGAAAAATATAACAGCAGGTAATAATATAAAAATGATGCAAAGGCATTTGTTGTTTCTTTGAGAAATCTTATCCAGCTGATCCGCCAGAACTATTAGGATAATAATTAGAAGTAATAAGTTTGTGTAGAAGAAGTACCCATTAAACATGCAGTAAGCGTGATGTCATATGTGGCTAATAGTTGATTTTTAGTGAATATTTTATGGGTTGGTTCAAATAATATGTATTATAATTACGTTAATACGTTTCAGTAATGCCGTTGCCTAAACTAGCGTTGAATGCAATAACATCATTATCGTTTTATGATGGGCTTATCGATTATTTTGGCCCTAAATGACGTCAAACGTAATATAGTATTTTGATTGCCTTTGTAGGCAGACGAGCATACGGCCCACCTGATGGTGAGTGGTTACCGTCGCCCATGGACTTCAGCAATGCCAGGGGCAGAGCCAAGCCGCTGCCTATCGCTTAATACTCTCCACAAGCCTCTTTTAAAGAAGGACATGTCATAGCGCTCGGGAAACACCGTGGAGGGGAGCTCTATCCATAGCCGGATGGTACGTGGCAAAAAATACCTCTGGAAACGCACTGTCGATGAACGCAGCGGTTCCAGGTGATATGGATGAACTCTGCTCCGATGGCAGTAGGTGCGAGTTATGTTCAGACAGCTTTAGTATGGTTTAAGCAGCAGTTTTAAAAACTAAAACTGTCCAATTATTGTTTGAAATATAAGTCCTGTTTTGATGTTTACGGCCGAATGGTCTGTCCGTCTATTTCAGATGACAGCAGAATAGTTATTGGGTACACAAGACATTTATATTTGTAAACTAGTTCACACATAAAGTCAAGGTCTTGTTTGCTTTGATGTCGATTCGTCCATGGGAACATAACGACCGCAAGCTTTTTGTTTAGGTTGACAAATGGACCTTTTACGCGTAAATGCTTTCTATACATTACATTATTGTTATAACGTAACGTAAGTTTTCTCACAGCGTTACAAGCTACACGTTAACTTACTTACATAAATTGTGATTAATATTTGATAATTTCTAGCACCCGGTGCTGATTTATTGATAATGAATGAGTCTGAAAGAGAATGATGAAATGAATGAATGAAAAAGCTGTTTTTGGTTTATTTTATTTTTAAATTTTCAAGACGGGTGAAACCAGTCACGTTTTACCTGATTTTAAGTGGCTAACGGAGCTTATAGACATCAAAATCTAGGTGCTGTCATCCATCAATGTCAACTGTCTAAATGTCAATTGTTTATAATTCTATTCTGTTCATCACGAAGGCATTACTGCTCTGAAACAGAATTAGATAGTGTGATATAATCTACCTCTAGTCAGGTAACAATAAGTTTTGTATTCACAACTTGTGTTATTGAAAGCAATGCTTTAGATTCCCAAGTGGCTTAAGAAAACGGCACATTTACCTAAACATTTAATTTATTATTTCGGCAGAAAAAGTGTGATTAAAGCTTTTTTATTTTAAAATCTCGGTTTTTTTCAAGATCCACTTGATCATTATCTATTGAAGGCCTTCAGAGCATGTACTATTGCGTGCAGATACCAACTACAACTATTAAACGCGTATTCATTCACGCTTTTCGAAGACCCCGTCTGAGCTCGCCCTTAATTATGCCATTGTAAATTCTAATGCGTAATTAATGCAAATTCTAAAGGGTCTGATGCCGTAAAGGAGCAAGGTAAAATATTTAGTCTGAAGCTAAGCTTACCGCGGTTCGAAGTTTGTTCAGATAATATTACGTTATGAATTCCGCTTTCCCCATATAACGGAGTTCAAGACGCCTTTAACGGAAAGTTGATGAAATTAGCTGTTTGAATTTGTTTTGAAAGCTCTGTGTGAGTACCCAAATGTTTGATACCGTATTGGTAATAGAAATGTTATTCTTTATTCATATTAAATTTGAGGAGTGGAGGGGGCGACAAACCACTGGCTTATTCCAAAATATCAAATCCAAAAAGTCATATAGACTGGAACATCTTCCCAATCTTTATTGCTTATACGGATGGACTAGCTCACGGTATACCTACCTGCATAGCTATCCACATCAATAACGTAAATGACGTCACCCACCTTGAGTTTTGTGTATCTCATGAATTTTATATTTAAGTTTTACACTACAACGGCCTTTCCGTCCTTCAAACCCAAAGACGTCATGGCTTCACTGCTGAAATAGATAAGGTCGTAGTTTCCATCCGTGCAGTTTCACACAAGACGTCCTACCACCACTATCAAGCAATCCATTTTTATTTGACATATTGTGAGTTTGCGCCCTTCAACTTTTGTTGCGAAGCAGTCATGCGTTTCGGTTTGAGAGGTGAAACTATACAATCCAATCGAGACTCCGACCTCAAGATGGGTAAAGGAATTCACTTCTACAGGCTCTGATTACCACCAAATACCACATGAGCCGCGAACTCACAAGTATGGTATAAAGGAACGACGATGAACAAGTTTAAGACCATAAAATATATTAATGGATCATAATAAGGCTCGAAATGCTTAATCGATATGTCAAGCTAGGATGGTAATTTTTGAAAAACAAAAAAAAACATCTTAAGTTGGAACGCTTCAGTTACAGTGACCATAAAAGGTAGGACTAAGGTATATTAGTATATTAGTGAGCTGAATATTTTGCTGTGAGGGGGTGAAGGGGTTTTATTGAACTTTCACAAGCGCCTATGCACTAAGAAAAAAAGTCCTTAGTTAAAGAAACCGGTTTAATTTTTATTTCCTTTTTAAACGAGGTAAAAAAGATCTTTGTACTCTTCTTCTTCTCGCTTCGGTTTACTCAACACTGAGGGTCGTGACCACCGCCTCGCAACAAGAGCTTATTCTAGATTATTCTACGCCGCTTACACCTATCTGCCGCCAAGTGTAGACCATCGTGAGCTGTGATGTCGAGAGTAGTGCGGATCTGGTCAGTCCAGCGTGTCGGGCCTCTACCTCGTGGTCTTCTCCCGTCTACTTTGCCAGTGACCATTAGCTTCTCCAAGCTGCCGTCGTCCTTTCTGGCAATGTCGCCAAAGTATTCCAGAACTCAATGTAGGCAAATGGTAGACATTATTTGTCCTTTGTATTATTGGAGTAAAAATGCACTGCTCTACTAAAAAACAATGATTAAGAAGTTATAAGTACATATCAATTTTAAGGATACATTAATTTATGATATTTTATAATAATCTCAAAAGAAACTCACCTTTTAATGGTCTGGTTAAATCTCATTGATTTATTTTCTAGAGTAACTTAACTTGGCTTTTCTTTTGCCATAACCAAAGCTAGTGTAATATAAGCTTTGGTCGTTAAAACTTATAATGTTGTTCTCAACTTCTGTAGAAGTATCGATAAAGTTAACGCTGAAAGCACGGGATTATGTTAATTAAAATGATAATATTTAATAAGGTTTCTTAAATACGTCCATTAGGTTTGTCAGTAATGTTTGTTTCTAAAACACAATTAAGAGTTAAGCTTCGTGTCTTCGTTTTTTATTTGAAGTCGTCGTGGGATAAAGGATAAGATAAGGTGCATTCGTATCTAGCGACGCCACGGTGTTCGAATCCCGCAGGCGGGTACCAATTTTTCTAATGAAATACGTACTTAATAAATGTTCAAGATTGACTTCCACGGTGAAGGAATAACATCGTGTAATAAAAATCAAACCTGCAAAATTATAATTTGCGTAAGTACTGGTGGTAGGACCTCTTGTGAGTCCGTACATGTAGGTACCAACGCATTACTATGCGTTCCGGTTTCAAGAGTGGGGCAATCTTTGTGTTATAGAGCTGAGATTTAGATCTTACGTCTCAGAGTGGGTTGCTTTTTTTAGGCTGCGGTAACCATTTTAAGCCAGGTGAGGCGCGTTTTCCTTCACACATTATTAATTAAAATTCACACAATATTTAAAAAAAAACCCTTAGAATTATTCTTGTGTATCAACATATCATTTTATCAAGAACGAAGAATGAATGAATCAAATCAATAAACTCATTTGCGGATCAAAGTTTATCGACTGTAGAAACCAAAATGAGTCTTTAGAACGTCACTATCAATTAATCTTGCGTTTAGCAATGGACATATCCAATGACATCACGGTTTTTCTTTCAAATTACCAGCCCCGATTGTGTGTTAACATACACTAACACTGATTAAAATTAGGCCGTCAAATTTGCTCTTAAATCAGTAAAACTCAGTGGTACTTTAACGCGTGGATTTTTGGAAATGTGTCGTATATCGCAGTTTTAGAATTAAAGTGGCTTAACTAAACATTTTAAGAAAATTAATTTTAAACTTTGAACGACTTATACAAATGTATTCTATCAGCTTATAAAATTAAACAGTCTCGTTTAGTCTAGAAAAGAATAAAGTTCTCATTTCGTATATTTTAAATCAAGCGCATACCTTAACACATTGACTGCCATTTCACCAGTGCCCTACGCGGTGTACTGAAGTAATTGTGTCGATTCCTCCCTTCGATCTTCTTTTTAATACGCCGGAATATCTAGCAGACTCTGGGAAAGACAAATTCGAAGATACTGAGAATGAGTTTATTCCTCCTCCTCCTCCTCCTTCAGTCGATCGCTCATTTCTGAGCATCGTGATGCGCCCGCCTGTGACCTTTTTTTGTAATTTGTAGCCACTTATATCGGTCAGTGGCACAGTGAAGTGCGTGGCTCAGTCTCATCTCATTCTCATGACAAACACTTCCATCCTCAACGAGCTAAAAGTTGACCAGAGGCTATCCACCAAATGCCTATATAGAGTGCTCCAATACTTTGGTGATATAGCAAGAAAACTCTCTGACAACCTGGAGAGACTCATATTGTTTGGTAAAGTGGATGGAAGACGATCCAGAGGTCGGAGACGAAAAAGATGGAGTGACCAAGTGTCTGAATATCTGGACATGAGACTGAATTTATTGCTAAGAGACCTAATATATTAAAACATACATTAACTTAAAGAAGGCAAAGTTAGGCAATCCAGACGCTTAGTAACAGAAATCGACATAATTACTTTAGTGCGCCGCGTAGGGCACCAGTGACCTACGCGGCAGTTGATGTGTTAAAGTATTAAAAATCGAAAAACTAATAAATTTCAATTCTTTAATTACATTTTGGAATTTGCCAATAAACAAGAATATTTGATTAAGCCGCTTCAATTCTAAAGGTGCGATATCTTCTAATAAATAAAAGTATACTTAATGGTGCTATAGATATAATAGAAAAGAGTACAGAAGAATGGCCCAGACTCCTTTTGGCGGCGCCGGAAACGGCCCGAATGAAACGATCGGAGGAAATGAGACAAATCTCGACCCAGAACAATAACGACAGATATACCTTACGTAATATTGAATTGGAGTAGCTGAATAGTTTCAAAATTATTATTGGCTGTTGGTTTTTTTTTTGTGATATTGCAAGGTATATAACTGTATATAACTATATACATATTTTTTTATGTGAAGTGTTTGAAATGTGTGCTCACCGTGGCTTATAGACTTCAGCAATGCCAGAGATACAGCGAAGCCACAACGAACGTCCGAGGGCTCATCTAAAACTTCGCTTCAAGTATATGTGTAGGTCGTGTATCATCTATATGTGTATGTGTAGTCATCTGTATGTGTTTTTTTTTTTTATTGCTTAGATGTGTGGACGAGCTCACAGCCCACCTGGTGTTCAATAGTTACTGGAACCCATAAACATCTACAACGTAAATGCGCCATCCACCTTGAGATATAAGTTCTAAGGTCTCAAGTATAGTTACAACGGCTGCCGCACCCTTCAAACCGTAACGCATTACTGCTTCACGGCAGAAATAGGCAGGGTGGTGGTACCTACCCGCGCGGACTCACAATAGGTCCTCCCACCAGTAATTACCCAAAAAATACTATATTTATAGATTTTGATTCGTGTTGAATTCGCAATGTTTCGAGTGGTTCCCTTTCTTTTTTTATATAGTTCATGTACTCTTTTTTTGAACTTGAAGCTTCTTGTGGCCACTACTAGTTAATGATTTTTGTATTTGCTTTTTGATATGAATAATAATGTTCCGAACGATAAAAGCTTGTTCAATGCAACTAGTTTTTGTTTTCGCGTATTTTCCAAATTTCTGTCGCAGTGAGATTAATAATTCACTATTTTAAACTAAAAACAGAAGACAAACAAAATAAACTGTGTTCTGACCTTTTTAAAGCTAATTTAGTAAACTGCCAAATTCATAGCACGGTTCTATTATATCCGGGTAAAGTCAAAGAGCTCATCCATTTTCATCCGGGCTTTATCCAAGCGAAATCACAATAATCGCCGGGGTGAACATCTCAATTCGGTCGCGTTTTAATCAAGACCCGGGAAAAATGGTTGCGAACCGGTATCTTACGTTTTATGTCTATGCCATGATTAATGCCCTGACGCACATTACGATACATTACGTTAAGCTGTTCTTAATATTGTAGCAGTAGCCCATTGCCGGCTTGAAATAGCTACTACAACTTCTTGGCTATTTTTGCTGCGAAAAATTTACGTTCTAATTAGAAGAGTGGGAAAACTTTTGTCAATATTTCATCAACTTTTTTCTAGGCGGCTCGCAATCCTTATTTCGAAATGTCCCATACACGGGACGAAGGTACTAGTAAAATCTTCTCGATTTTACTAGTACCTTTGATATTCGTAGGAGATGTATGGAAATGGTAGTGCAAGGTAGAGGGGGAAGAGGTCGACCGAAGAAGACATGGATGGAGTGTGTGAGTGACGATATGAGAGAGAGAGAGAGGAGTGAGTTTTGAGATGACGGCTGATGGAAGAGAATGGAAAAGAAAAATTAGCTGTGTCGACCCCACCTAGTGGGATAAGGTGGAGAAAAAGAAAAAGATTCGTTCAATTCGTTCGGTACAACGACATCTATTGTCGGATAGTAGAAACACACATCGAAGCTACTCGACTTGCCCAGAATGTACTCGATAAATAAAGAGATGTCGTATCGACTATAAAACCGTTGCAGAGATGGCACGCAGCCAGTAAGTAATCGAAACTAACCGAAGCGAAACAGCGAACGGATCACCTGAAGCGAAGCGGAAGAAGTGGATTAAGAATTTCAAAGTGTTCTGTGAGTGTTCTAAATGTTAATACGGTGTTAGTTTGCACTTCGGTAGAATTTTTATTTATCCCGAACCCCATTGCGTAACAATACGTATACTCGTATAAGTATATGGCCAGAACGTAAATCCTATTCATGCTCGCTTTTACTATAACCATAATAATTACGATCTAGACAACTCAATAAAAATCAAATCTAACTTATAATAAATTACGTACCAAAACCTACCAAATATACGACTCGATTTTAAAATGGAACGTTGAAAACAAAGAGTCGCAAATCAAAGTGCAAGAGATTTATCTATCACACATTTTACAGGGATGGCGCTGAGAAACGAGGGTCGAATAAAATTTAATGACGTAGAAAAGATATCTAGAGGGAAGGAAAGAAATAACTCAATGTTGAAAACTCTGTAAACAAGCATTGTTAGTTAAGTGTAGGTTTTTTGGAGGAGAGTATTTTTATTTTGCTTATTTTGTTATCGCCCACATTAGATAGATAGAACTTGTAGGTATAACGACAAAGGGAAGATCTTCCACTGAGCTGATGATGTTGCTCGGTAGACGGACGGTCCAATTTTTTTTGTGAGCTCACGGGGTTCGAACCGGGGGTGTTGCTAACACTGACCCTAACAAGAACAGTGCTACGCAGAATCTACCACCGTATCGGAAACGCGACCCACTGAGAAGATCCGGCGAGAAACTCAGCTGTGTCTATGGGTTTGTGGCGGGTAGCCATCATACAACAACGAACTGTAGTGTCGTGATGAGGCAGTGAAGTTTCGTGCCGTAGAACCAGGAATCGCGATGAGTCGGCTGCGATGGTCCTGTTGAGGCTGCGATGCTGGCTTGCTGTAGGACGATTGTTGATGACTTTGTTTACATCTGCGAGAATGCAGGAATGGTGGTAACCGAAGTTCTTGATGCGCTGATGTTGAGTGTGAAGGCTGTAATTGTTCCATACGCAAGTTTATCTTGAAAATGTCGTAAGCGAGATTCAGGTATATGTCAAATATCTTGTGTTCTGTAATGGCTACCGCCACAAACTCAAGGCCCCCTCGGTGTTTAGTGGTTACTTTAGTTGACAGACATCAATACGCAAATACAGTCTTGTTACGCGCAGTTAAATTCTCATTTGATTACTATCAATTGCATAACATTAACGCATTTTCCCGTGATATAAATAAGAAATTGCAAATTTAGCATTAATAGGTCTGCTGATCTATGACAGTAAAATACTTCACTTCCAAACCAGATGTCGATGCCAAGCTGAATCCGTGAAGTGAAATTTTCGTTGTCAATGCCGCGATGATATTCAGAGTCGCGTGGCGTTTCGTTATTATTATCTGTAATTAAAATCTTTATACCGTCGAAAACGTACAGTTTAAGGCAACATTAAACGCTATAAAAGCAACCGCTGCATGAAACAATATAGAAGCTGGATTTGAAACGAGATTCACGTAATTGTTAATTTGGTTTCAACTTAACAAAAATATAAATAGTTGTTTGGCTTGTGTATTGTTATCAGATAGAAGCTCAATAGAAAGTCAGATAAACGTTATTATGTTAAATTTCCAAGGTTCTGCGGCCCTAAGCTAAGATACTGTGTTATGGCTACCGGAGACACGCATATATGACAAACACAAGACCTCGGATAATACTACTACTACTACTGAGCTGGCGCTATGACCCCGAAGTGGGTCTTGGCCTCCGACAATACACTTTTCCATTCATCCCGGCGCTGCGCAACACCTTGCCGGTCCGACACTTGAAGCTCACGTAAATTTCCTTCCATGGCGTCAGACCAACGGTACTTGGGCCTCCCTACGGGGCGGCGTCCCTCCGGTACACCTGCGTACACCCGTTTCACAGCCCGAACCTGCTCCATACGCACTACATGCCCGAGGCATCGGATAATATCGGACCATAATAAAACTATACCTACACTTTGACTGAAAAACGAACCCGTACCAAGTCGTTCAGTGGTCGAGCTTACTAACTACGTAACCAGTGGATTCTTTTGCAAAATCTTTAGTTCAGAAACGGAATATTATTTATTATCTTGCCTTGTAAGAGACGAGTAAAGATTTTCGAAACACAAGTCTATAAATTTATATGTTAAAAAGATGGCTATTTGAATAAATTTTAATGTTGTTATATTTGGGTCCTTTGGTTGACAAGGTTGCCGACCGCTGTACTAGATAAACTAGCCTAAACTTTCCGGGGACAACATGGAAACACATGAATTTTAGCGCCATAAGGCACATTATCTCAAATTGTAAACTCACATTCCATCCCCAAAAAAAGTTTCGGTAACCTTTTAAAGTGGGCTGTTAGCTGTTACTAACTCTGGTTCTTGGGTAATCATAGAAAGATCACAGTACAAAATAGTTTTTAAACTTACCTACTTACTTACAATTATGTCATGTACTAGTAAAGGGCAGGGGCGAATGAAGATTTGTCATGACCATGAAAAGGCCAATCGCAGGCGAATCATTTTCGGGTCCCAGATCCAATGTAGCAAGTAAAATTAATTGCAAGTGGGGGGATCTCGACATTAAAAGCATAAAAAATCTTAAAAATCTCAAATTTATGCTTATTAAGCTATTGCATAAATTTTATCGCGGGCCTTGAGCGCGGCGATCGAATCATGAAATTCCGTAACGAAAAAAACCTTACACCCCTCACTCTGCCTACCATGTAGCCGCGTTCAACACATTCACACGTTGCGCTTGTGTAGTGTTTGTGAATAAGCGCGTGGCGTGACGTCACACTGCATGCGCTTCATGAAATTGTTGATTTCTTTTTTTTGGGTGTAGATATTTGATTTTTTTAAATTTTGTACCAGTGATTGGATTTTTTGCATAAGCCGACTTCTTGAACTAATTTATACTTTTTTATTTGCATAGATGGGTGAACGAGCTCACGGCCCAGCTGATTTTAAATGGTTACTGGAGCCCAGATACATTTACAACTTTTTTTGTTTGTTTTATTGCATTGATGGGTGAACGAGCTCACGGCCCACCTGATGTTAAGTGGTTACTGGAGCCCAGATACATTTACAACGTTTCAATGTTTAATAAAACGTGGTCTTGTTTTATTATTGTTTTAATATTAAATTATCATTGTCTAATTATATTTGCTTAAGTTGATAAAAAATGCTATGCAATAGCTTTACCGCGGCAGTTCCCGAGTGCCACACGTTTTTTTTTTTTTACTCAAAAGATCTACCATTGATCTTGTATATACTAACAATACTTAGAATCGACTCCGGATCGATACATCAAACTCCTCTCTGTTGGTGACTTATCCAAAATTTGTCAAATGTTGATTTTACAGTGTACTACGAAAACAGTTTTCATTTTAAAGACTTTCACGTTGAAATGGTGCAAACAAAATCTGTAATCGCAGTAAAAGTAGGAACATAATTGCTTTTGGGAATAGACTATGACTATAAAACTATTGCTCGATTTGGAAATGAACTAGACGGATTGTTACTGTATGAATCATCAATACGTCATGTTCGTAATTTTATATACCTAATTCCTGTACTGCAGTGATTTAAATAACGTACAATATTTTCATTGAAATTCATTTCTGTCGTGTAATAATTTACAGGTTTTAGTGGTAGTCGGGCCATATTTTCCCTTTTATATACACGGACTGAAAGTTTGGGTTTCACGATAAAGTTTTTAGATATTTTACCATATGTTTTAGATGTTCCCACTAAATTAAAATGAAAAACTAAAAAGTTAAAGTTCAAATTTTGTATAATGAAGAATAGAGATCGGCTTGGTGTTTACACGCGATTGTCGCACTCGTGACTAATGATGTTATGTGTGCTTTTAATCTTAGATTTGAGAGGTTTTTTTTAAACCTGGGTGCCAAATTTTGTATGCCGTTCTCATTCGGGACTTGGGGACCAAAAATGATATAGGCTAGAGCTAAATATGGTAAAGACCAAGGCTGAAGGTCTTGAAGGCTCATCCGCTGAACGACTCAACTGCACTCTCGTTCGACAACCCAAACAGAACCCTGGCAAGCTAAGGGCGCTTTTACGGTCCACACCTGCGTGGCCTCGATACTTCAGGTCACCTCGTAATCTATACTGGGAGGAGACCATCTCCTAAAGATGTCGGAGCCGGGCAAAGCTCTTCTCCGGCCTCCGGCTCTGCTGCAACGGATATGTGCATAGAATGATGAGTTCCATGTAGTCAGAATGAACTCAACTCTGGTAGCAAATTCCTCAGAGCACTCTTCGTGGAACAGAGCTACAGGTCTTGAAAATCGAAATCGTAGTCCGTCCGTAGGTCTGATTTGGATATACAAAGACAGTATTTCATTTAACATAACATGAAATTTCACTTAAACCGCAGAGCTTAAACAAACCGACTAATAATATGTTTTAGAAGTACTGTTTTCTTAAATCTCCCAACAATAATACAATATAAGGTAACACGGAGTGTAAAAGCATGTAATTCCATGTATCGGAGCGTTTACATAAATTATGTAAAGTCGTTGGCGAATATAACAAAGCTACTCGGTGATACTTTATCTCCATCAAGTCAACCTATTTGTCTTATCGATAATTTATTGACATATAGTACGAGTAAAAAAAAAAGTAGTAAATAAATAAATGGTATTCGATTTTTAAAACCAAGGAGTTTTCAATTAAAAAGATTTTAATATGACAGGAACAGTGGAAATATTCCATTCCCGATACTTTTAGTGCAGCTTAGTATTGTAATATTATCTTACCTTCACTTCGCTCTTATATTCTAACTTTACAAAAATGTTAAAAATTAAGAAAAACATTTGGGAATCTACATAAATACCCGGTCCTTTGGGTAAGGAGTCCTCGTTTTTCACTCCACCTCGTTTTTTAAATCCCATTATACATATAAATTTTACAAAGAAATGGTTATTTATATGAAGGGAACGTTAAGGAATTTCATTTTGTATTTTATTGCGTCTAAAGTGCTTCCTAGCGAGACGCTATGTAATTACGTTTTCTTCGCAATTAATATTGTTGAATAAAACAGACGATACACCTGATAGCAGATTCAGTAGATCAAGGAAGTTCGCATTCAATTAGCAATTGCCAATGGCAATGTTAACACGCAATGCTCAAATTTGCCGTAACACAATCGTTTACACATTCACATCGTGTTTTCGTGTGTTCAAATGGCCGAGTGTAACAAAAGGAAGAAGAAACTTATCCATCTGAAAAGGCATTTTGTTATAAACTGGGTCAGCATATTGTTCTTGAAGACAAAAGATTATTTCGCTAAGGTTACGTGCGTTTTTTGTAAGTTTCGAATTTTTTCCTCATGTTGAATCTTCGATAATAATTAATTTTTAATTTTTTTGTTCCTCTTTTATGATAAGTGCTGCTTTTAAAGTACACATTATGTTAAGCCTTTCTTTAGTATAATAAATTTTAAAATATATCGTTTGTTGAATGAATTTCTTCATTAGATTCACTCACTCATCTTGACAGTACAAAAAATACATAAAAATCACACATTTTCCTAATTTGAATTTGAAATTATCTTCTTTAAAATTTAAACTTTTAATTTTACCAAAACCAGCCAGTAACAAAGAGTATAGCCAAAGAGATTTTATTACAAATTCAAACAAACTATAATGCGAAAAGACTTTTTCCCCAACCTATTAATTAACTTCACGAAAAATGTAATTAATACTTGTTTATTGTACTGAATCAGCACAATTTATTATAAACGTAATAAATTTAAAAAAAAAACAACTGTACGGGAGCTCCATAAATGTTGATCCTACTCATTTTCAATAAGCAACATCATCGACGAGGTTATATTTGGTATAATTGTAGTCATCCATGCGTTTCTACGGATTGTTAAAGAAACTTCACATACCGTTCGACTGTGCAATGAACTTCCTTGCGCCAATGTTTCGCGGCCATTATGACATGACCCTTATTCAAATGAAGCTATAGGGAAATCTTCAGCCGTAGTTTCTAGAATGTGCCCCTGACATTGCTAATGCTTAGCAATGGAGTCTACATACTGCCAGGTGGAGCATATGACTCGTCTGTCTACAACAAACTCAAAAAATCGGTTGTCTGTAAAGTCGGTTTACTGATGATAGTTGAACGTGACAACGTCATAAGAAAATACTGATGGAATGGTTTCATTTTTCAATTATCGCAATTATCGTTGCTATAAACAATCGACACCACATTCACTTTTCACTGAACTTCATACTTGACGAAAACATGTAAATGTATTATTGTATAGCAGCTGTCCACGCGGATGCATCGCTCACTCAAGTAGGAGAGAGACAGATGTCGAACGCTGCCAAACGCGGAGGCCGATTGTGGCTCTTTGTCGCTCGTTGCGCGCTCTCGCTTGCACTTCAAGCCTTAAATGGAACGCCTCAAAGCAAGGTAACGCCGCATGAGTTATGTTTTTTCGTGTGTGTGCAGCCGGTTCCATCGAATTATAAGACGTTGTCACGTCAAAAAATATCTATAATACATAGTATTGCATAATTCTATTGATAAAATAATCCACGGCGTAGTAATATTACGAATTCAAAAAAGAAAGTAAAATATAGAATTTCCGTAACCCTACCGGAAATTTGGGTCATTTCAGAACGAAAGTATAAAATATTACATTTTACAATACGAGTTTTCAAGCTACTACCTGGCGCATGCAACAGGTTCATTAGCTGTAGTTGTTCACTTCTAAAATATTCACACTTTATTAGTGGAGAATGTGGAGACTGCAGTTTTATTATTAGTGGCTTCGTGCCAACGTTTTGTATCGATTTTACGTATACTTCACGAACTATTGTTTCGATTGTTTGTGGGTTATTTTATACATAAATTTTACCTTAACTACAAGCTGCGAATTTCACAAGTATAATATTTATGTAATTGTATGGCAGTATGGAGAAGCTCAAAAAAAGTATTAGTGGCATCGCTAATTATAATGCCCCAAAATATCGTCTTCTCGCATTAAAACTGTACAATCTCAAAACTTACTGATTTTACAGGAGAGTGCTTTAAAGGTTTAACATGTGATATTTTTAATATTAATGATCTTTGCAACATTTCTTTTTTAACAGTTACATTATAAATTGTCTGTCTTTTAAAGTAAGATAAAATTATGTGTTAATTTTGTTAATAGTAGTCAAAACATAGGTAACTAAACTAAAAAAAAAAAAAAACTAAACTACGCTCTTTTGACAGTATTTATGAGAAAATACTGGTGATGATAACAAATGATTCCGCATATTAGCTCAATTACGAATATTTTTGGAAATTGTACACTTTTAATGCGTAAAGACGATAAATGTTATTAGAAGGTTAGCCTGAGGACACTGGTAGGCATTCGCTGTTCAGTTTCAAACCCTCGACCTCTCGGAGTGACCTATGAAGACGAAGCAATTTCAATCATTGGTCATTGTAAATTTAGTATCAACTAATACTTACTAATTAATACCAACAACTAATAATATACGTATGTTTTAAGCTTCGTATGTCTATTCTCGAGTATATCCATTCACTGGCTCAGTTCAGCTTTTTATATCCATTCGTTTTATAGTACTATTATAATGTCATCTACTATCGTTTTCTAGTTCACAATAACACATAATTCATCTCCATAAGCGGTGTCTTTTGCTAGATTCAACCTTCTACGCTTAAAAAAGCCCCTATGATATGAAAACATTTGAAGATGCTATTTGTAACACGATATTAACACATAAAACAGACTTGGAACAGCTAAAACAAAAAAAAAAGTATCCTTAGCTCAGTCATGGGTCTCACTCGATTTGGCTCATCTCCAAAACACATTAGTGCCACAGTGATATTTCGTTAAGTTTAAAATTTTCGCAAGTACGCCACGGAACGCTATAAATATTGCCTTTAATCCTATGTAGCTGCCAAAACTCATACCGGAGTTCGTCTATAGCACGTTTCAAATTGACTCCAGGTCACTGCTGGTTATAATGAGTAGGACAGAATAAGACCAGTACCAATCCACGACGCGGCTGAATCTATTCATTATGTAACTGAAGAAGCATTTTCTTAAATGAGAAAGTGGGTAATTTTTGTTTTTCATTGCTTAGATGAGTGGACGAGCTCACAGCCCACCTGGTATTAAGTGGTTACTGGAGCCCATCGAAATCTACAACGTAAATGCGCCACCCACCTTGAGATATAAGTTCTAAGATCTCGGTATAGTTACAACGGCTGCCCTACTCTTCAAACCGAAACGCATTTCTGCTTCACGGCAGAAATAGGCGGGGAGGTAGTACCTAAACGCGCGGACTCACAAGAGGTCCTACCACCAGTTTATTATATGTGGAATATTTCAAGCAATGTGTGGTCATAGCGAACTATGAAGCAAAGATCTTCTACCGGCTGGGGCTTTTTGATTCACGGTCTGGGTCTGAATTTCGTTCGGAACGTTAGGACATTGATCGTTAGCTCAATTTGGGTTATTGCTGGATTTCTTCAATTCTATTGTAACTACTGCTACACCGAATAACTAAATTATTAAAATGCAAATTACATTGAAGCTTTTTACTGTTTCTGATGTCTGGTTTTTTGTTTATTTTGATTTATTTACAAAAAAATGTGTGTCATAATAAGTATAGTTCGTTTTTTAATGGTTTATCAAAGATATTTTATAAATGAAGTAAAGTTTGACATTAGCATGAAAGTATAGGCATTATTATTTTGATTAATACTGCACATAAATCGGCGTCATAAAATTATACCAGTACCTTAAAATCGTTCTGAAAAGTCCCCCACAAGTCCCCTGAAGCAATAGCTACTTTTACTACTTCTTCATCAGTTCATGTCCTCCTTGATCATAATTGTGCCGTTACCGATTCTAATAAGTGCTCCACCACAAAGGGAAAGCAAAAAATGTGTAATTTCACATTTTTCGATGGGTCGTTTAGTCAGACTCAAGCTGCCCCCTCTAATTACCTTAAAACCGTTATCCCCAGTTATCTGAAGGTGGTAATCCGAAGTACAAGAGTCCTCGTCGCTTGGACTATAAAAGCCAGCGTTTATTGCCTATTAGTCTGTTCCCGTGTTTTATATTTTCTTCCGAGGAGACTTACAATTATGTTTATGGGATGTTATGGGTTCGTGTCCTCGGGACAGTCCACTTCAGTATTTGATCTCGAGATTATGGAGGTCTGTTTTCCTCATTAATGTTTTTAATGGTCATAAATTAACTACTTTGGATCAAAAAGAATGCTGGAGGACCTGCTTTAATAATTGAATTTTGAAAATTGTAAATTTTTGCAGTTAACTGTTTCACATTTGTTTTAAGATAACGTATAGGTATTGTATAATAGGTATGGTATAGAGAAAATACCGGGTAAATCACACGAACATCGAAATTGTATAACAAACGTGTTAACTTCTACTGTGATTATAATCCGAAACCTATACTCGCAGTACTTACTGTACTAGGGTTAGTATTTTTTTTTTTATTGCTTAGATATGTAGACGAGCTCACAACAGACCTGGTGTTAAGTGGTTACTGGAGCCCATAGACATTTACAGCGTAAATGCGCCACACACCTTGAGATATAAGTTCTAAGGTTTCAGTATAGTTACAACGGCTGCCCCACCCTTCAAACCGAAACGCATTACTGCTTCACGGCAGAAATAGGCGGGGCGGTGGTACCTACCCGTGCGGACTCACAAGTAACTGTTAAGCTAATCCTGAGCTACTTATCGCGTATTTCTTTCGCGATTAAACCATCCAATTCGGCTTGAAGGGCTGACCGGCGACCAAAGAAACCAGTAACTCAATCTTACATCTCAAGATGCTTCTGGCGTTCACGTTGTGCCTAAATACTCAACAGTCAATGATCAAGAGTTAGATCGCCTTTCACTCATTTATGAAATATAGTTCATAAATATATGTATATCATAAAAAAAATATGCTGCGATTGCATTGCCAATTAAAATAGTATAATATTAGCTATTGTAATTATATTGAATTAAATAAATACAAATGCTAAACATTTTGTGCATGTTTCACTGATTTGTTTACCGGACGAAGTTGTTATTAGTCGAATTTCGACTTGACCAATAAAGCAAGGAACACGTAAAACTTGTATTGATTGATTCAGTACGTATGTCTTTGAAAAAATGTGTACAATCTTCTTCTAAAATCTGCTAAAATCTACAATCTTCGTTTGAGTATATTATGCTGTTCGCTCACTCGGAATGGGATGGTCAGTTCAGTCAATACCACTACTTTTACACTAGCAAGTATCACCGCCCTGCCTATTTCTGCCGCAAAGCAGTAATCTCTTCCTGTTTCAAGGATGGGATTGTCATTATAACTATATAGTGATATATGTGTGTATATCTAGTGGTTCCGGAAACCACTTAACACAAAGCGAGCCGTGAGCTCTTTCGCCCTTGTATGCATAAAAAAATGTGTCAGATTCACAAAGCTTTTAACATGTATTATTGTTTCATTGAAATCGTGACATTTTACAACGGACCTACCGTGTAAATGGCGTAATGAATTGTAGATCGAATATTTTTCTTGTCTAAACACAGCGTCAGTATAATCGATCCCTTTCTCGGTTTCAATAATGTAAGACTTGATCTTGTATTCCATCGTTCGCGGTCGATTAGCAATTAAATTTCGGAAGACGGTCGCGTCTGTCCGTGACGGGTGTGTTCCGTGTTTCGATTTCGAAGTAACGAAGAAGCTGTACAGAGAATTTAAAGATGTTTCTATCTATTGAACGTCCGAATGCCTATCGTTTTAATTAAATTTGTGAATTTATCACGATATCTTTCGATATTCCGAAAACAGACAAACTGCCAGTATTGACTAGTTTTCTGTTTTTTATTGCCCTTGTAGGTAGAAGAGCATACGGCCTACCTGATGATGAGTGGTTACTGTCGCCCATAAACTTCAGCAATGCCAGGGGCAGAGCCAAGCCGCTGCCTACCGCTTAATACTCTCCACAAGCCTCGTTTGAAGAAGGATATGTCATAGCGCTCGGAAAACACAGTGGAGGGGAGCTCATTCCATAGCCGGATGGTACGTGGCAAAAAAGACCTCTGGAAACGCACTGTGGATGACCGCAGTGGCTCCAGGTAGTATAGATGAACTCTACTCCGGTGGCGGGCGGTGCGATGGTAAAAACGAGATGCCGGTATCATCTCGAACAATTCCTCAGAGCACTCCCACTGTATGCTGAAAATAAATCTTGGCGTGCTATTTAATGGTAAATACATAGCTATCATCGCTTAAGGTTATCAGGAATAGCAGGCCCATAGCCAAGCTTCAGCTTACTGCTGAGGACTCCCTTCAAGCCTTGCTAAAGAAGAGAATGTCATAACTCGTGTATAGTCTATTTTTTTGGATAGGTCCGATGGTGAAAAGAATATGATGGGATCGTCGCAGACAGTGGCCTAGAGAACTTACTATGGAGCATAGGGTACAAAACACAGTAAGAACTAAGGACCTTCGTAAAGTCATTGGCTCATCATGATTCGCCCAATATTTAAATTTGTCCGGACTCACAACCTTCGAGAGTGTCCATTTTGTTTGCTTGGTCAACCTAATCGAAAAGGAATCGCGATCTGAATGCAGTTAAAATGTGAAGAAGTTAAATGATGACTACAAGGGCAATAAAAAAAAAGAAAACGTCCGCCACCAACCAGAAGGCTCCACCCGCTAACAGAGTTATTAGACGCCTACAGCTCTACCAAAAGGAGCAGGCATAGGGACCCTGGTAACTGTACTCGTCAAGCTCTTCAAAGGGACACGAAACCTTAGAGGTTACCCTCGAACTGTCAGGGTTCCAAATATCACCCCTCCCGACTAAACACACGCGGTATATCTGTCCTGGTGTAACTAGAAAGGTTCTCGGGCCACTAGTAATGCTCCCTAAAAAATTACAATCATATAGTAATGACAGTAATAAAGAATAGAGAAAGAGAAGAGTTAATTATTCTGCACCTAGATTCCCGCTGCCTAGCTTTTTTAACATAGGATCAGGTTATTAGGTTGTAAATAATAACAGTTACCTATTTGAATAATAGAGACAGATTTTTTACACTCCTCAACTTTATGATTGAAATCAGGTTTTCGGGTGTGGAAGACAAACCATCTGAAATAGTAAAATATTTGAAAAACATAAAGTGAAAATTACATATAATTATTACACTAATTTACGAAACTTTTTTTTTATTGCTTAGATTGTTGGACGAGCTCACAGCCCACCTGGTGTTTAGTGGTAACTGGAACCTATAGACATCTACACCGTAAATGCGCCACCCACCTTGAGATATAAGTTCTGAGGGTCTCAGTATAGTTACAACGGCTGCCCCACCCTTCCAACCGAAACGCATTACTGCTTCACGGCAGAAATAGGCAGGGTGGTGGTACCCACCCGCGCGGACTCACAAGAGGTCCTATCATCAGTAATTACGCAAATTATAATTTTGCGGTTTGATTTTTATTACACGATGTTATTCCTTCACCGTGGAAGTCAATCGTGAACATTTGTTAAGTACGTATTTCATTAGAGAAATAGGTACCCGCCTGAGATTCGAACACCGGTGCATCGCTCAACACGAATGCACCGGACGCCTTATCGCTTAGGCCACGACGACTTCAATATTTTTAAAGTTTTTTAAGGTAAATTGCAGCTTATATTTATCACAATTTAGGTATGATGTTAATAACTGTACATTGTGTTTTATTTGACAATAATAGGGAAGGAAATAAGCTTACGGTAAATTTAATGTATTTAGTACAAGCATAGTAACTATATTTTAAGAATAATGAATTTCTAATAATAAATAATTTTAGTGCTAGGCAGTTTTAACCAATATATCGCTATACAGATTCAAAATAATCGTATTAACAGCGCAGGACATAATGTTGTAAAAAGATAACTTTTATTAAAAAAAAAAAATAATAATGTTATTTTTCCTTCTCTCAATTTTATGTTACTAATAATAATTAATTATCAAATAGCACACATTTAATAATATAGGTCTCCATAGAACTCTCACGTCAAAGACACTTACTTATTCTTCTATGTGACCTGACCTGAAGTCAACAAATAGAATATTCCTTCCATATTCTATGGCTCTCAAAATTGTCTTCAGTTTTATGGATAACGGAAAAACTTACAGTTTGAGAATATTCAAAGCATATACCTACTAAATTTATTTAACAAAGATTAAAGATTCGAATCAGACATGATACAGCAAACAGTTAGTTCAGCAACGTCACTTATAAGATCAAAGAGTCATATGAAGTCCGACGATCTTTAATAATAATAGTCCATCCCGATATATAATTTAAAAAAAAACAGACACCAAAACTCCAATTAAACTTGTTACCTTGTTACCTTGTACCAATGTTACTAACCTAATATTATATCCTAGCAATACTGCGTATCGAACACTTTTGTTATCTAGTTCGAATTGAGTTTATGGTGTGAAGAGATTCAAAATATTTCTGAACAGAGCACAGCCCTTTATTTTCTCTCCTACCATGCTGATAGCCTTGCGAGGCTATTTCAGCTTCACCCTAGCGTGTAGGTGAGCTCACGGGGCTCAAACCGGAAGTGTTGCTAACACTGACCTTAGCAAGAGCAGTGCTTCGCAGAATGTACCACCGGAACGGAAATGCAACCCAAGTGACATGGCATTTCTTTTCAATGATAAAACAGTATTTAGAATCGGTGTTAAGATCATGACTATTTTAACTCGTCATGACTTACGCGAGCTTAGTATTCGCTCACGCGACCCGATACACATAGACATCCTCGAATCGATTTCGCTTTTGCAGGTTAGGCGTTGGAGCTCCGTGGTTCGTGAGGACCGTCGACCTACACGACGTCTTGGGCATCGAATCGATCCGCAAACACATGAAGTCAGTGTCGGAACGGTACTTCGATAAGGCTATGCGTCACGATAATCGCATTATCGTTGCTGCCGCTAACGACTCTCCCAACCCTGATGACGCAGGAGACAGTCACCGTCGACGCTCTAGACACGTCCTTAGGAATCCATCAAATCCAATAACTCTTGCATTATATGCCTTCAACACTAACACGAAGAGCATGCTTAGGGACCCCGGTAACAGTACTTACTCGTGAGACTCGGCAAAGAGTTCGACGTGCTACCTAATCCATGCATCGGCCTGCTGTGTTTCTCGCTGGATCATCCCAGTGGGTCGCGATTCCGATCCGGTAGTAGATTCATTTGCGAAGCAGCTGCTCTTGAGTTGTTAGGTCTCCTTCGGAGGTTCTCGGGCAGCTGTTAGCTAATCCCACCCCTTCTGGCTGAGGCTTTGCTCGCCACCTGTCTAAGTGAAACTGAAAAGGCCTCCAGGCCACCAGTAATCCATCCATCATAAAAAGTACTATTTTAAATTGCTTTCAAAGTGGAGGTAAAAACGTTTACTTGTATTTAAAAATAAATATTTTGATAAGGATTTGACAGTTATTTTGTGTAATCCAATCACAAATAAGGAAGAATTAAGAAGAAAGAACCGAAAGAGTTATTCAGTGGCGAACACAATGGTTAGTCTCGCACGAGACAGACTAAAATTCTGACTAAGTGCTACTTATTACCATATTATAAAATATGTAATCATTGTCATTAAAATATTCACAATTATTTTATTAAAACAAAAAAATTAAAGCAATTATTAAATTGTATTTAAATATATTAAACATGAATGAAATAGTAAAACCCAAAATTATCTTAACTGGTTTTCCCTGCGTCACGTTTAAAACGTAAATAAATATTTGAAATAGGTTTTCAATTGTTTTAAATTAGAACGTTGTTTGTTACAAATTGTTTTTTCCCGTTACAATCTTTGTGTTTACGTGTATGCTCTGAGTCTTTGGCAAGCCGTGGCTCATATATCCACTAACGCAAAAAATCGAATATAAAATGATTGAAACTGTGTAGGGTTTTACGTCACTTAATGCGGTTTTTTTTTAAAACGGTGCGATAAAAGTGACGTCTGTGCTCTGTATGCGTAGTTGTAGGCCTTACGTCACACATTTGACTCCCGTCAGATCAACTTGAGTGTTTTAACTTACTCTGATAGAGCTTATCTGCGAATACATTAAAGATTCAATGAATAGATGAATGTTTTTGTCAGTCTGACGTGCTTATATTGAAACAAGTTATTTAAGGTATCCGCCAATTTAGAACTCGTTCGAACTCACGACCCGTTTGCGGTTAAGTGGTTAGCGGAGCTCATAAATGTCACAACATCAATGCCGCCGCTATACTTGAGACCTTAGAACTTATGCCTCAAGGTGGGTGGCGCATTTACGTCGTAGATGTCTATGCGCTCCAGTAACCACTTAACACCAGGTGGGTTGTGATCTCGTCCACCCATCTAAGCAATAACAAAAAAACCCAGAGTAAGAGTTGTACTGAAAACCTCAATTGTATGATTGCTATACCATTCTTCAAACCGAAATTAATTACTGCGAAAATATGCACGACGGTATCCACCAGCGCTGACTTAAAACTTGACCTATAACAAAAAAAAACCTTGTCAGTAAGTTATCACTAGCCATATTGTTTTCATGTTAACGATGGCGGTGGCTCCTCACATTAACAATGCCGCGGTCCCGCCCTTGACCCTGTGAATATAAAGCTTAATTTCAATTAAAATAAATAATTCTAAAAAAAAAAAAATCTTTCCCTGGTGCCCTACGTCAACGATATCATGTGAATAAAAGGGTCTTTTGGCAAATTTAGAATTTCCAAATACACGTAGTAGCTGTAGCGTGTAACTAAAAATAAAAAGGAATCGATTTTTTTTTAATTACCGCTCAAACATTACCTTTAAAGCTTTGCAGAGCACAATATCATAACAGATCAGAAGTATACTATAAATAACTAGATGTTGATAGAGGTTAGACCTAAACAAAATAAGCTAAATATTCCAATAACTAACTCGATGATCATGTTTAGATGCTATGCCTAAACAAAATGATTACTTACATATTATGTTGTTTTTTAATGTGTTTCGTTGGACTTGAAAATTTTAATTAACATTTAGACCATTACTACAGTTATTAGTAGTTATCTTTGGGTTTCTCCGGTAGAAAATAGACCGAATTCTAACTACTTTTACGGTTTAAATTCGCATTTATTGTTTTTAATGCTTCTGACGTTTCGTATATGTTACAATATCTGTGGTCACGAACGACTCGAGTATTTGTTATTCATCGACATTTGAGTATTGTGGTAACTGTTCAATAATTTTCTATAAAAATTACTTAATTACATTTATTATAGCACAAGCGGCCCGCTCCGACTCCGCTCGGGTATTTAACAGAAATTTCAACGATATTTGACGTTGTTTTATTTAAAAAAATAAAAGAACACTTTTTGCGGCATAACTATAGGTATAATAGTTAGACATATGTGTTCTACAAAGTCTCAGTACAATATTTTATTCTATCATCAGTAGTTTTTCGCAGGGCACGCGATGTAAAGAATATTTTAGGTAATTTTTACACCTTGGATTACATTATTGGAGTTTTAGTAAGGATCCCTAATTTTTTTCAAAAAAGTTTATAATAGCCTTTGTCACTCGGAATAGTGTAGCTTCCAAACAGTGAAAGAATTTTTCAAATCGGTTCAGTAGTTTAGGAGCCTATTCAATACAAACAAACAAACAAACAAATCTTTCCTCTTTATAATATTAGTATAGATTAATACCATAAATTTTTCACTGCGGTATTGGCGTTGAATGACTATTTAATAAAAGATCCAGAATCCAGAACTACTTTTAACAGACATCAAACAAAATGTTAATGTTTATATTTGGGAAATAATTTGGGAATTTTTATTTAAGCGAATAGAATGGTTTATTGATTTGATTCAGTGAAATTTTAATTTACATTGGTGTGAAATTTTCCTTCAAACGAAGCTCAGCAAAAGTTCCGGAGCGAGTAAAACATTTTTCGCTTGTCTGCACATTCCTAGTTTGGTTTGCAAATCTTCAACAAAGCTCTCGCCTTGTGAGCTTTTCTGACCGAAGCCAGAAGCATTAAACGATTTCGCAGTTTTTTGAACGAAAAGAATGTGGAATTTCCATGTATTCTTGTAGGTAGTCTAGAAAATGTATTATTATAAATATATTTAAAAAAAGAAATAAAGTATATATTGTGTGTTATGCTAAGTGCCTACGCAAAGCTCATCGAGATTAACGTCAACGCTGTTACATACTTTGAGACAAGAAGTACTATAGCTGTCCCCACCCTTCAAACCGGAACGCAGGACTACTTCGCGGCAGAAATAGGTTATCTAGTGGTTATATAGTTTCTAGTTCTGACTTACGATGAGCTCTATTACCGGAATTTTATAAATCGCACCGGGAATATTCCAGGATTTTAAAAAAAACTTATTAGTGCTTGATTGAGTAGCTTGAGCTTATATTATAATTATGTATTTTCTTTTTTTTTTAAGTAAATTCTCATGTATAGTTTTTATGACATTGAATATCGTATCTATATGTATTGTCTGAATATACAAACACTTTGTTACTAAACAACAATAGATTGTACTAGGGGTATATCAAAGATTTTTGAAATAAAACCACGACGCATTTTTTTTGTTAAAATATAGAGTATGCTGTTTTTGGAATGTTAGGATGTCCTGGTGGTCCGAAGGCTTCTCCAGCTTCACCAGGACGGGTGTGCTAATTCACAGAGCTCACAGCCAAGAATATAGACAGAAACGTTTTAACGTGCAGATGTGGAAAAAGTCGATAAAGGTTAAAATGATTTATTATTATCAATTAAATTCTAATAAAAAATTTTTTTTATAATAGTTTGATACATATAATACAATATTTATTATTCTATTTATCCGATGTATAATAAAATTTCGTTATTATATTATTTTTAATTATTGAATAGTAATGAACGCTGTTTTAACACGTCGAAAACCACATGAAAATCGAGTATTTTTATTCAGGCCACGGTGCTCACCGGTGAGTCTTATCTTACTGAGCCGTTCGGGTCACGAGGGTCACCCGTGAGCCGCGTGAGAGGTTCCAATGTTAACGCTTCCTACAAGCCACAGATTGCAGCTATCAAACCAAAAGCGTATGGAAGTGATCCCCGTGGCCCTTTACCCGAACCGAACGGCGTGGTTTTCAAATCCAATAGAAACTTGCCTTATAAAGTATCTTGAAAACTAGACAGTAAAGTTTTACTGGTGGTAGAACCTTTTGTGAGTCCGCGCGGGTAAGTACCACCGCCCTGCCTATTTCTGTCGTGAAGCAGTAATGCGTTTCTGTTTGAAGGGTAAACCGAACCGCTGTAACTATACTTGAGACCTTAGAACGTATATCTCAAGGTGGGTGGCGCATTTACGGCGTAGATGTCTATGGGCTCCAGTAACCGCTTAACACCAGGTGGGCTGTGAGATCGTCCACCCATCTAAGCAATAAATAAAAATAAACAAAAATCGCTAATTTTGATCTTCCGTGCAAATTATCGCATTTTATAAATTTTCGAATGAATATCGCAAGTTGATAAAAATTACTGATTCCCTGATTTTAGCTTGGCCCGAATGCTATGGTGTTAAATATATTTTTAAATTTTGGAGACATCTTGATAACATTCATACATGTTGCACAGAAGAAGTTAAGGTACCGCTTTGTAAGTAACCGCACTAGATATAAAGTAGTTTTTATGATATACGACTATATACATGTACATATAAATATACAGACAATAGCTTCAGTAGTTTTAATTAATGGTTATCTTCTATTAAGCATTTCATGCAACTTATACGGATGTGTGGAATAAGGTTTCAAAATAATATGTTGTTTTTTTAATTAGTGTGTAACCAACCCTATTATGACAGTACTTGTATATATATATATATATACTTATACTCTATTCTAATCTATAGGCTAATATATACACAGTGAAGTTCCAGCAATATCCGTCCAATAGTTTTTGTCTGAAACAGTAACAAACATCCATCCATCCTCACAAACTTTCGCATTAATAAATAAATTTGTAACAGTAAGGTCGTTGGCTCAACAATATTTTTAAAAATATAACCTAAAGCATTCAAGTCATAAGATTTCAGCGGAACATAATTTATTATTGATAATTATTGATGCATGGTGCTAAAGTACTTGCTTTTCTGTTAACATTGGTAAATTCTTATCTCTCTTGCATATTTTCCAAAGAGTACTTAAAAAAAAATCGGTTGTCTGTAAAGCCGGTTTACTGACGATAGTTGAACGTGACAACGCCATAAGAAAATACTGATGGAATGGTTTCATTTTTCAAAAGATAATTTTAATTTTATTTGTTTGATAGATATTTTGTATGGATATAGAGAAGGAGGTAAATGGAAATCACTATTGAATTGATCAAGTTACATTTATTTGTACGCATAAATACAATTATGTCAATTTTTTTGTTTTATAATGTACATAGTTCTTTCATTACACATTAAATGTATTATTGTATAGCAGCTGTCCACGCGGATGCATCGCTCACTCAAATAGGAGAGAGACAGATGTCGAACGCTGCCGAACGCGGAGGCCGATTGTGCCTCTTTGTCGCTCATTGCGCGCTCTCGCTTGCACTTCAAGCCTTAAATGGAACGCCTCAGAGCGAGGTAACGCCGCATGAGTTATGTTTTTTCGTGCGTGCAGCCGGCTCCATCGAATTATAAGACGTTGTCACGTCAATATATATTGAATGTTTTAAATGTAAATTTTCTTAGCTTTCAGACAATAATCGCAGAGCGGTTTTTCTAAAAAAGAAATTAACATAACGTGTACTAACACTAACTAACATCTCATTGAATGCGTGTGTTTGATGAGTACACTAAGTTACACATGAATTTCAATCCATATTACTTTACTCGGCAATATAATTAATCGGGAGCGATATTAATTTTAAAATAGCCTAAACGTTATTGCAATAAATAATAGTTTAAAAAAACTATATTTAAAAAAACTTAAAAATAGTGTAAGAAAAAATTATTTTATTGTAATAAAAGCGTGGGGTGCTTTTCAGGATATTATCAAAATAACCCTTCTAGTCATATCTGTTCATAAAATATTTATAACTACTTATACCATGCACCCCACGCTTTTTTTTACAGTTAAATAATTTTTTCTTACACTATTTTTAATTCAAATTTATTAAATTTTATTTTCTATTTTTTAGTTTGATTTTTTATAAAAGCGTTTTTTGTTAGTTTATTTAAAAAACTATTACTGATTTTTCATTTTTTAGTTGATTTCTTCAATTTCTTCAATATTTATTTTTTTAATTATTTTTTTTAATATTCAATTGTCATCGGCTCTTAATAAGTATACAAAATTTCGAGTTCATCCGACGTTTTGAAAGGGGTCAAAATCATGTTGAAAGATTCCGTTACAAACATACATACTAACATACATACGTCTGACGCTAATAAAAGCGTATTAAAATGACATGATTACACGAAAAATAGATTACAAATAGCTATTTTAAAACGTTATTCGTGATATAAACTACTATTTGTCATATTTAAGAGCGCGTATTTTTTTTTTTTTTGTTCTTTATTAGAGCCATACACCTAGGTATTAGGTTAAGTCGACTTTAAAATCCTTTCTCAGTTTCATAAGTGTCTAGAAGTTAATAGATAACTCGCGGATCCCTTATAACTTGAACGCTTTACACAGGACCGGAGATTTTCCGGCTGACGAAATCCGGACGGGCAAGACGGCTTGTCAACACGGACCCCTCCGGTCCGGATAGAATTTTTTAAATTACACGAAAATAAATGTAGGATTACTGAAATTGTTCCCTTTGCTATGTATGTACATATTATACATTTGATAAATTTGCTTCCCTCACAAGATGTTTGTTCGGGTTTCGTTTTCGAGCTCACAATCTCGGAGTGATGTTTCAATATAATCCATAGTTGTTTTGTAAAGTCTTGAAGCTCTCCGTGAGTATGGGGAAGCGCAGTGTGTTGTGCGTCTTTTAGTTTTTTTTTCCTGCCTAAGCTGATAGCCTTGAGAGGCTATATCAGCGTCGCCTTAACTAGTACGTGAGCTCACGGGGCTCAAGCCTGATGACGTTGCTAACACGAACCCTAGCAAAAGCCGTGCTTCGCAGAATCTACCACCGGATCGGACACGCGACCCACTGAGAAGATCCTTCGAGAAACTCAGTGGGCTGTGTCTGAGGGTTAATTTACTCGTCGAGCCTTTCGTCGCAAGCGATGGGTTCGACGAGAACGGTGACCGGCGTCTTTTAGAGATTGGACTGTTGACCTGTGATAGGTAAAAGAAATTTGCTGAATCACCGACCAGGATCAGTCTAGCAGTGCACGTCAATTGGCTGAGGACTATGGTGAAATCTATCAGACCGATCAAAAAAAAAGTGGTAGGGTACGTAATTGGAAATAAGTAATCAATAAAATGTTAAAGCTTTCCAGTCCATATTATCGATGTAATATATGCATATGCACTCCATATTACCGAGAATACGGTATATACATTTTTAGTATTAAACAGTTAAATTTTTTTTACTGCCATTATAATATATGCAGATGAACATACAGCACACCTAGTGTTAAATAGGCAATGTCGCTCATGGGCATCAACAATACCAGGGGTACATCCAAGCCGCTACCTACTACCACGTTGATAGTGACTTAATTAATGAAGCTAGTTATAAATATCTGGTCTTTTAAATGTAATTTTAATTCTAGTTCGAGATATTTTGGATAATGTTTTATTTTGTTTTATTATTCGATTCGTGTTTCTATACACATTTCGTTATTATTCACGACGGTAAGATGCCAAATACTATATATTTTTTACTGAACTAAATCGAAAATACTTTTCTATTTCCCACTGAAAATGTAACGAAATATATATTATACACCTAATTTCATTATTAACAATCACTAAACGTTTATTAAGATATAGCACCGTCCAGTTTGCTTATTCCTCTTCCTGCAAGAGGCCTGAGAGAGAGAGGTTGCCTGGAAGAGATCGCTCTCAGCGATAAGGCCGCCAATTTATGTCACCGACTATTATTTGTTTTATATACTTACTCTGTACATATGGTGTTAAATAAAGTGTTATATTATTATTATTATTATAATTATTAACAACATCTATGTTTTTAATAAAATATATATCTCATCTCAGAAAATTGACTAAAAACCACGAATGTTGAATTAAGTATACAACCCGAAAAAAGTTTTGAATTTGTAAGTGCGAAAGCTGAGGTCTTATGCCCACTTTTGGCGTGAGTTTGTCATTCATTTGAATAACAAGAGAAACCTTTTTTCTTTTCTCGCTTCACCTCCGGGCCTCCGTTGAGGTGAAGGCATAATAATATATCAAAAATTTTCCGCTAATGATAATGGAGAAAGGATTAATCAGCTATAAAGCGAACTAATAAACAGTATGATTAAAATGTTTGGCGAGTGAATAATCATTTTGTATTTTTTTTTACTGCTTAGATGGTTGGACGTTGGTTAAATGGTTTCTAGAGCCCATAGACATCTACAACGTAAATGCCACCACCCACCTTCAGATATAGGTTCTAAGGTCTCAGTATAGTTACGACGGCTACCCCACCCTCCAAGCCGAAACGCATTACTGCTTCACGGCAGAAATAGGCAGCATGGTGGTATCTACCCGTGCGAACTCACAGGAAATCGAAATCTGCATAGTTTGGCGCACGAGGCCTTTGTAGAACAAGTTACACGTCACTTTCTTGAGCTTCCCTCGCTTATCCCTAAGCCGAACAGGCTTGGAACCTGAAACTCTTGGGGATCCAAAAGACGGATAAGACTCCGGCTTCTGCAATATGATGCACGTAAAAGTGGAAAATTGGCCGCCACAACTCTTGACTATAGTAATCACGATGAAGAACTTCTTCTCGTTAATACTGAATACACCAGAAGCGTGAACTCTGCCGTTTCCAAGTCACATAATTTGGAGAGGAGAATCGCTGCTATGAATATGAAATCGAAGTGCCAAAATAGCTGATGCCATTTTCTTTATGAGTGTGTAATACCTACATGAGCCCCAGCAATCGCTACGTATTTTTTCCCAAATCTTCAGTTAATAATAGTCATCATCATAGTCGGTTGCTCTTGGCAGAACAGTCGTGGTCGTGTGGAATTCTTGTTTATTAAAAACTTGACAGATGGCTTCCATAGTTTGCGAACTAAGGCTTGGCGCACGCACTCGTTAAGTGGGGTTTCAGTAAGGACTTTCACCTGATCAGTCTAGTGCATGGGGATTCGTCCACGAGATCTCTTAGCATTTACCCTACCCTGAAAAACAAGTTTCTCGATAGACTCTGCTGGCATCGCGATACCTACGTGTCCAAAATATCGAAGAATCCTGGATTGCACTATTGTCGACAATCTTTGAGAGATATTTAGTTCTTTTAGGATCGAGGCGTCGGTGCGATGCTCAGTCCAAGATATACGGGGCATCCTTCTCCAGCACCACATTTCTAATGCATCGATCCTTCTTCTTTCTCTTTCCGTAATAATACTAACGAAATCCTTAAACAACATATTTGTTCTGATTTTCGTGCTCCCGTCCTGAATTTTACTCAACATTTCGGTTAAACGTGGCGAATATATCATCAAACAAATCTAATCCGCGTTTAATCTGCCAGTCGAAGGCTCTGAGGGTGAAATTTAGTTGTCAAAGGGCGTCCGCGGCGCCGGCCTCTTGCAAATTGCTACCCCGATAACCGAATGCAGACTAACAAAGATTTTGTACCTGACAAAGAAAAAAAAACAATATCTTTTTCCACCTACCAATACTGATAGTAATAAAATCAATAATAATATTCTTCTTTGTCAAATCATTCTTTTCAGAGTTTCAGAGCGGTCTTTTTTTTCTTGTACCTGTCCTGATAGCGTTGAGAGGCTATATCAGCGTTACCGTAGCGTGTAGGTAAGCTCTCGAGGCTCAAACCGGAGGCGTTGCTAATACTGGCCCTAGCAAAAACAGTGCTTCGTAGAATCTACCACCGCATCGGAAACGCAACCCTCTGAGAAGATCCGGCGAGAAACTCAGTGGGCTGTGTCTGTGGGTGAACAGAGCGGTCGTGGTCGTCATTCAGTATTATTGCTATGGGCAGATATTATGTAATAGTATTATATACTGAATAATAAAAATCTTTTTAAAACAACAGTTATCCTACTTGCATACCAGAAAACTTGATTGCTTTTTGTCAGTAATAAAAGTCGACATCGATAACAGCCCGGCGACTTTCATTTTTGATGCTTCATAGCATCAACGATTTATTTACCACGGTAGTTTTACTAGAGTTCCTCGCAAAGTCAAATAGAAGCGAAAATTTATATTACATCATAAGTCGTATTTTCCTTATGTTCCAAATTATCGCAGCGTCCACCGGTTAAATTTGTTTTACTTGTGAGCTCACGAAGTATAATCATAATTATGAATTTAAAATGATCGTTATTTAATTTTGATCAAATCGCATTTTAGTGTACATAATTGTTGCTTTATCTTCGTTTTAGATAATTGTGATTCATATTTTCTCGATTGTCGGTATTTTGATTTGGATAACAAATACAGTTAAAATCACGGCCTTTGAATGTCAATAAGACATCGGCACGTTTTTATTGAGACTAGAGGTCCCGCAGTAGTCGAAGTTCGACTATAATTAATTGGAATTGTAAGTTTGTACACTATTATGATTGTATTTTATACTTCTATAATCACAAATTTCGCCAAGACTACACTATAAAAAATATTGACAAAGACAAACAATATTTAATCTATTCTCAATTTGACAACAGACGTCAAGAACAAAACATAGTATGCATGCGTGTGTGCGTCAAATACATGGTATGTAGTGTGTGTAATGATTTCTTTATTGATTTAATGTATATTTTATGCATTATTTAAAAAAAATATTAGCATTGTGCACTTCTTCTCTATATTTTCTATAAGTGTAGAAAATTTCATACTCCTCCGTCAGCGCAATTTTCTTAAAAAGGGATACAAAGTTTTTGCTTCACGTATTAATATATAAATAGTTTGAGAGTTGTTGTTGTTGTAATGTTTTTTTCATTGCCCTTGAAGGCAGACGCGAATATGGCTTACCTGTTGGCGAGTGGTTCACGTCTAGTAGGTAAATTTATATATTTATGTTAGAAAAGAGATTTCAATGTAGTTTTCCGTTTTATGATGTCTATTATAATATTAATTTTGGTTTTAATTGTATTTTATATGTGATACCCAATTAAATTACAAATTATAATTTGTACTAATATTTTCCGTAGTCGACACAATCCTATGGCACATATACTTATATAGACTACAGCTCAAAATGCGTGATAAATTTATTATTGTATCCATGCACTTGTATAATGTGACTGTATTTATTTTAATTATATTGTAATAGAATTATTTGAATTTACCTTAGGTAATCCAGGTTTTGTTTTATTATTAATTACATAGGTGAACGAGCTCGCGACCCACCTGGTGTTTTGTGATTACTGGAGCCCATAGACATCAACAACGTAATGCGGTCGCCCATCCTGATGAGTTTTAAGTCAGAGTTTTATAGTATAACGGCTGCCTTAGTGTTCAAATGGAAATGCGTACTGATTCACAGCATAAAAAGTCAGAGTGGTGGTAAAAGGTCTCACAACGCCAAACTCAAAAAAAGGCAAAAGGGCTCACAACGCAGCGCCAGTAATTACGCAAATTACAGTATATATTTTTTGCGGGTTTGATTTATATTACACGTTGGTATCCCTTGATCGTGGAAGTAATTCGTGAGAATTCGTCTATTACGTATATACAAATTAAATCACGCTTGATGCAATCGCACCGGGTACCTTGCCTTTAGGTCACGACGACCTTTTGTGGTACGATCAGAGCCGTCAAGCAACAAACACAAAGGTTCCGTTTAGTAATAACGTAAGGTAGGTACTACCGCGTTATCAGTTATAAATTTTTGGGGAGGCTTGACGACAAAGGGAAGATCTTCCACCGAGCGGGTGATATTGCTCGGTAGACCGACGGTCCGAATGTTGTTGTTCGGAACTTGTATATATGCGCTTTATCTTGAAAATGTCGTAAGCGAGATTCAGGCATCTGTCAATTATCTTGCGTTGTATGATGGCTACCCGCCACAAATTAAAAAAAAAAAAAAATAGCAATCGCACAGAATTGAAGTGATTCATTATCATTTTGGGTTTTTTTTTTATTTATTTTTTATTTTATTTATTAGGCTCACAATACACATCACAAGCTAAAGAGATACATAAAAAAATGTGAGCCGTCACGGGACGCCTGGCAGATGTGAAACATCGACATTATTTTGTAAAAGTAATATGCAGAAAAGAACAGATTGTGATAGGAACTAAATATGTCATAATGATAAAATAAAATATTACGAAAAAATAATTACTTTTCAAGTAAACACACAGGCTATGTGTACTGTAGTAAACAACACTGTATACACTACGGAGTATACACTATAGGTATCCGAGCTCAGTGTAGCGAAAGAGATGGCTTAACGTCGGATCGAGTGGGAGAGAATCGCACAGTCGATTGCGCATGGCGATGCGTCGCCACACCGTTCACACTACTGCATATAGACTGTATATAAAATATAAAATCATATAGCGTGGCGGCGCGTCACCACGGCATGCGTCGCGACGCCAGAAATCGGTTTGACGTGCGGCTATAGATGTTTCACATCAAAAACACAATAAAAAGAAACAAAATCTGGCTTGCAACATTAGTTATGTGCGCACAACAAAACAAGACATAGTGCTGTATTTGTACAACAACGTTCCTTACAATTATACGACAAAACAACACGATGGCGAAAACTAATCTAACTAATAATGTAAGGAAATCATTTTATTCACAATATACAATTAAACAATTACACTACTAACCCATTACTAACGTGGAGGATACCCGTTTTTTTTAATGCCCTTGTAGGCAGACGAGCATACGGCCCACCTGATGGTGAGTGGTTACCGTCGCCCACGGACTTCAGCAATGCCAGGGGCAGAACCAAGCCGCTGCCCACCGTTGCCTTTGAGCATTTTTATAAACGTAACTAACCTACAAGTAAAAATATCCAACTCAGTTGATGACCTTGCCAGTTCGTTATAGGTGCGACACATTCGGGTAATTAGATTGATATAATATGATATATTGTTTTTGTAAATTACCAATGCAAACAAATTGTTTTGGTTGACCCTACGAGCACTAAATTTAATGTTTAGGGATTAGAGGTTATATATAATATAGACATGTCTAATTCTTTTAGAGTCTGGATCGTTTACTCCGAAAATAGCTCAAGGCGCTCCTACAGTACATACTATGTGTATGTACATATATTCCACGCAGGTAACGTAGAGATTTTAACGTATATAGTAGTATTAGGTGTTTTACTCTTTAAATTAAACTTTTTTTTCTATAGTCTAAGAGTCTGGGGCAGTAATAATTGAATATCTTGATCGTTCATTATAAAACGGTTTATTCAAATATTTTTATATCGAAGGAACTTCTAGTTGCTTCGAAGGTCTTTAGAGAAAGGTTTCACAGAACGATAGGTGAACTCTAGGGCTTAGCTCGTGGCGTAGAAATCAGCAATTTTAAATATCTTTGTATTAGCTTGGTATGTATGTTTGTGTGTAACGCAATCTTTGAACTTTACTTTCACCGACTGAAATACGTTCGATTGTAAGCTTGAAAACTTTCTCACGCATCAAAGATTACAGGCAATACAACCTTCACTCTAATTACATTTACAAAGTAGGACAACGTCTGTCGAAGTTATTTTTGAAGTTATACTTCTTTAGGCGCGTTATGAAAAATTGATGAGAGTGAAATTTTAAGATGCGCGCGCACCATGACACAAAATTAACAGAATGAAGTTGCCCACTAAATCGCTCATTACAATACGACCGACGTAACTTGGCGAGTCTGAATATAGCCGCAGGTGAACTTTCCGAACCGTACCGAGAATTACCGAATTTATACGACGTCAAGAAAAGGGATGTCCAATATGCGTGTTTGAGGATGTTGTTTAATCGTTTTTTTTTGAAATTGGTTAAAATTTAAATAAAAAATTAAAAAAAATATAATAATAAAAATAAAGTATAACTTCTTACGCGCGTACATAAGTACACGCACCCTTTTTTTTATCCAGCTGCAGAACTCCCTCTTAACCAAAGGCCGCATTGATAATTCTCCTTATCTCCACAAACAAGATGAATTCTTGTAACTTAAGAACAAGCCAAGTGCTAATTGGAAAACTTCGCGATACGAAACAATTGAATTAGGAGAAACACACAAGAAGATTGAAACTTCAGTGATTTTTGTTTCTTGATAAGATGCCTCCTATCGATTTGAAACACTTTTACGGTTATTTTGAGTTTTTTTTTGTAAACAGAGGCTTGGAACCCTGATTTTTCTTAGATGACATAGATCTTGACGTCAATGCCTTGAGACATGAGGTCTGATCCTAATTATTTTTTTGCTTAAGCGGGTGAAGTAGCTCACAGTGTACCTAGTATGTAGTGGTTACTGAAGCCCATAGACGTAAACAACAAAGATGCCGCCACCCACCTTAAGACTTGAGTTCTAAGTCTCATTTCAGTATAGTACAATGGCTGCCCCACCTTTCAAACTAAAACGCATTACTGCTTCGCGGTAGGAACGGGCAGCGTGACGGTACTTACCTCTGCGAGTTCACAAGACTACCCATCAATACTATTGGACCACAATATGTACAAAAGTAGTTTTTTTTGTATCTTCATTTTATAGTTAATTATACGACTTTATTTATTCGTTCATTATTGCAGACGTTAGTGAACACAAACGCATTCCACAAGTCTACAAGATCTGATTCCCGGTTGTGTTACATCTCTCGATACGGTTACAGCGGGCGCTGTGCTATAAGTATTTTGACGGTGAATAGCTGTTTTTTTTTTGCTTAGATGGATGGACGAGCTCACAGCCCACCTGGTGTTAAGTGGTTACTGGAGCCCATAGACATCTACAACGTAAATGCGCCACCCACCTCGAGATATAAGTTCTAAGGTCTCAGTATAGTTACAACGGCTACCCCAGCCTTCGAACCGAAACGCATTACTGCTTCACGGCGGAAATAGACAGGGCGGTGGTACCCACCCGCGCGGGCTCACAAGAGGTCCTACCGCCAGTGAAAAATGTGATGACGTCTAAGCTTAATAAATATGTTAGACTTCAATGAAGAAGATTCTGAAATGCAGGGAAATGCAGCGAAATACAACAGTAATACACGTTTAGATAACATAACAATTTATTTTTAAATCATACAAACAATGCGAGTTGAACGTTATTAGGCTGTCAAACGGCAAACCACGTAAATAAAGATACATACGTCACTTAACATAATGACCAATTATTTACTAATCTGTACAGTTGCATCCATATGACCAATTCGCTTTGTCGAATTACGAGTACTAGTGATCCCGCAGTAGTCGAAATTCGACTATAATTAACTTAAATTGTAAGTTTGTACACTATTATGATTCTATTTTCAAAGACTATTATCTATACTAATATATAAATTTACAGTGGTTTTTACGGATGTTCCGTTATAACTACTGAACCATGCATTCGATTGACTTGAAACTGTGTATCCATGTAGAAAATACATGTCCTTAATGGATAGGATAATATTTATGAGTGTTGGACTCCCTCCACCAGTTGCGGGGGCGTTAATGAGAATCTTTGTGGGGGTGAGAAATAATAATGTTAATTTTAAATTCCCAGCGAAGCGGACGGGTACAGCTAGTACTTATATAATCACAAATTTCGCCAAGATTACACTATAGAAAAATATTAATAAAGACAAAAAATATTTAATCTATTCTCAATTTGACCAAAGACGTCAAGAGGACTTTTTGGCGGGAACGCGAGGAATGAAGTTGTGTGATTTGTTTTATTTTGTCTATTTAGTGTTTCTTCGGGTTTAAATGTGTAATAATGGTGGTTAATTAACTGTTTAATATCTGTGAAAGTGCACAGATGTGGGAAAATGAAACAAAGCCGCTGGACGTAACTTCTCGGGATCCTCCAAAAAGTCAACTGAAAAAATTTTAGTAAATGACCACCATTTTACTGAGATTATATTTCATCCCATTTCATTTCATTTAATTTCATCCCAGTTGATTAATGTCTCAAATTAATCATCTTCATTTCATTTCACTCCATAATATCATTTTTCATAAAAATATGAATATAAATTAAAATGAAGACATGACTTAAAGGTCTCAGTTATCAGGTCATAAAATCCTTAAAAAATAAAAAATAAAAAAAAGACGTCAAGAACAAAAGTTTGACAATAAATAAATAGTATGCATACGTGTGTGCGTCAAATACATGGTAGTGTGTGTAATGTTTTTTTTATTGATTTAATGTATTTTTTAGGCATAATTTAAAAAAATTATTAACATTCTGCACTCCTTCCCTATATTCTCTATAAGTGTAGGAAATTTCATGCTCCTCCGTCCGCACAATTTTCGTAAAAAGGGATACAAAGTTTTTCCTTCACGTATTAATATTATATAGATTATTTTACTTATTTTGTTTTTATTTTATACTGAATTATTTTCTGTCTCACGCCACACTCTAAGCTTGTGATTCTTCAAAAAGATGAACTGTGATTCGAATAGGGTCCGGAAATCCAGAGATCGGTTCATATTATTCATCCTTCTCTTTCAGTGTGAAAATAGTTTGCTTTCGGGTCAATTACCATTTGTTTTAGTCTTGCAGGATCGCTTGTGAAGCGTAATCGAACTATGTTCTATTTCTGTCTAAATGAATAGGTAGGTACTAATTTCCCTATCCCTAATAATAATAGGGAACAATTCACACACGATCGTCCGGCCTCAATTTAGGATTCCCTGTGCTTTGAATACCGGAGGCTGACAAACGTACTTATATTTTCTTTTTAAATTTTACACTTCCTTCACTTTTACAGCACATTCCGGTAAATGCTATTTATTAAGTTTTTTAAATTTAGCATATTTATTAGCTGGATAGTTATTGGAAAATCGTCGATCTTTTAAAGTTAAGTCATTTCCAAAGTATATACACTATAGTATCCGCTACGTGCTTTTAAGATATTGAGTAAAATATAATCAATGAACACTTTATGACGCCATTTTATTGGCGATTCCATTTTATTACTTTAATATTCGAAACATCTGAAATATTAGTATGAGGGATTCATTGTTAAGTCGTGAATCTGAATTAGATAAAAGCTACTTATTAGTAAATTAGATGATTTAGCTTGAGAAAATACAGTACGGTGGTAGTCTAGTGGTATATAAAAGAAATTCGATGTATTTTATTATTGTTTTAATATTAAATTATTATTATCTAATTATAATTGCATAAGTCAATAAAAATGCTATGTAATAGCTTTACTGCGGCAGTCCCCGGGTGTCACACGTGTTTTTTCTCTAAGTTTCTTATTGACGCTTCTCTTACTAAATATATGGTACAATTTAAAAATTATGTTTTGTTTTCGACTAATTACATTTAACAGCGGATCCCTTGCAAGTCTTGATTGCGTGTTAGAATTCGAAGAAACTGAATCATACCTTGGTTCTTCATTGAAGTAAATAGAAGGTCTCAGATAACCATAATTTGTGTTATATAAATCAGTTGACATCATGCTTGGCTTACAGCAGAACATAGCAGTATTAGTAGCGAGTAAAAAGAAAATATAATTGAAATTCATTTTTACTTCTTATTCATAATACTTATTCCACTGATCTTATGTATCAACTTATTAACATATGTATATATTTTGTTGCACACAATATACAAGTATGTATTATGAACGCTCTCCCGATTCAAAATATAGAATTTCACTAGAACACAATTTCTAATTCGCTTACTGAAATCAATGTGAGTTAATTCATTTAAGGCTCCTTTTAAATTAACATTTAATTCTACAATCAATACGTATTGTCGCAAGACTCGCGCTTGATTAACAAATAATTAATGTGAATAATGAAGATAATGTTAGCGAAAATAAAAATTGTGATGACATTGACGACGATGCAACGCAACATGAAAATTTTATTACTTTCTTGCGCTAAAAGTCGGACTACATGCAGGGACGTCTTAAGCTAGGATGGGGCCCTTGGGCACACAAGAATTTGAGGCTCTTTTGGAAAATAAAAAAAGCGAATTACAATAACATGTTTTTACTGAGTATGGCCATTTATTATAGGTAATCAAATACAGTATGATATAATATGTCATTAATGATATTAGAATGCTGCTGGTTTTTTGGTTACGATTTCGATAACGGTTTCTTTCGGGATTTCTGTTGAGCAAAATCTTCTATTATAGGCATAGTATATGCCTTGTAAATACCTTCTGATTACTGATTTGTCAAAAAAGTGTAATGTGCCCGAAAAAATGTTTTGAGATTATACGTGTGAGAGAAATTTTCGGTCTTCCGGGGCCCCCTGGGAATGGGGGCCCTGGGCACGGGCCCCGTGTGCCCTTATGGTAAAGACGGTGTTGACTACATGTTTTTTTTTTTTTTTTTNTCGGCAGATGTACCACGAACACAGAAATAACAAAAGGAAACAAAACAAATAAAAACTTCCAGGAAGAGCACTTAGTCGGCAGATGTACCACGAACACAGGCCGCGCGAACAATGGCCGGGCTAACAAAAGCCGGGCGAACAAAGGCCGGGCGATCGAGTGGTCGATGAGCACGTCCGCGCGTGACGGGTGCCTCTATCGGAATGACTACATGTCTACGAGGTCCGGTGGCTTATAAGCGCAGTGTAACGTGAACCATTAACCCCTTAACGAAAAAAGTATATGTATTCAATAACATAATATTTTGACGATAAAAAAATGTACCCTGATGAGTCTATGTTGGGATGAAATAAATAAAATTAAAGAATTTTAAGTACAACAATGTTTTATTTAACAAAATATTTTAGCAACACGCAAACTCAACCGTCGATCATACGACGAAGAAGATTATTAAGTCGCTTACAGACTACCAATAGTTAAAACTTATATCTATATACAATACGTGAAGCAAAAACTTTGTATCCCTCTTTACCAAAATCGCGCGGACGGAGGAGTATGAAATTTTCCACACTTATAGAGAATATAGAGAAGAAGTGCACAACGCTAATTTTTTTTTTAAAAGAATGCGTAGAAGATACATTAAATCAATAAAGAAAACATTACACACACTACATACCATGTATTTGACGCACACACGCATGCATACTATTTATTGTCAAACTTTTGTTCTTGACGTCTGTTGTCAAATCGAAATTACATATTGTTTGTCTTTGTTAATATTTTTTATAGTGTAGTCTTGGCGAAATTTGTGAATAAAGAAGTATAAAATACAATCATAATAGTGTACAAACTTACAATTCCAATTAATTATAGTCGAATTTCAACTGCGGGACCTCTAGTACATATTATAATAATATGATTGACTCGGTCGTACAGTGGTTAGCGGACCTGACTTTGCGCCGACGGTGGTGCGTTCGATTCCCATATCGGTTTGTTTGGTCTTTGTCTGGGTGTTTATTATCTATATATGTATATATTTAAACACATATAAATGTACATTTATCAGTCTCTGGTACCTATATCATGTATTTCCAACCGCGAACCCACGACTGATCGAGGGTGCTCAAAACTAATTATAAAGTAATAGCGCATTGTTCCAAATATGCAAAAACAAAAATATCATATTATTGAGCTGTTGAGTGGTTACCGTCGCCCGTGGACTCCAGCAATGCCAGGGTCAGAGCCAAACCGCTGCCTACCGTAAAAGCCTATCACATAATAATATTACATTTCAATGGAATATAGATTAGTACCATTTTCCGTACTATAATAGCTAATATTAATATAATTCAAAACCTATGTCTTTTGCAAAAATTATTGTTACTAGTACAATCTAGTTTCAAAGTTTTATTATTACAACATTGATGCCTAAGTGAAATAATACTGTTATTTTAAAACAAAATCTCACTAAATATTAAACATAAACTACACTATAACAATCCAATGTTAAATGAAGGTAAGTATATTTAAAACGATGACATTATGCCTTTCACCTTTTTTTAAATTAATTTCACTCATTGAGTCAACAATAACATTTCGGTATAACTGGACAACGTTACTGGAACTTCGGAGAATATTAATTAGGAAACCGTTAATTTATCTATTACTAGCTGACCCGGCAGACTTCGTTGTGCCTTAATCTATAAATAAAATACCTAAACTTTTGTATAAAATAAACTTAAATCATACACAACAAAGAAAAAACAAAATTGTTATTGTTATTTAATTCCGAGCATTTTCATATTTATCTACATTTTAAACCTTTTCTGGACTTCCACAAATAATTCAAGACCAAAATTAGCTAAATCGGTCCAGCCGTTCTCGAGTTTTAACAAGACTAACGAACAGCAATTCATTTTTATATATGTACTTAGATAGATAGATAGATAAATTTACAAAATTTATAACATTAAAATAATATAATAATCAAAATATCTAAATGTAGTTCACTGTACAAATGTGTCCATATATCTTTGAATGTTCAGCAAGAGACTTATAAATTTTTGCATCTTAAAGCAAAACCACATGAATGCAAATAAGAATAATTCCTAAATATGTGCTTTAATTAAGCTTCGCAACCTCTTAATACCATGTGAGATGTTAGCTAGCACATTCATATACAATACAAAAAATATACATATGTATATTGGGACAATGAAAAAAGAAAACATTTCAATGATGAAATGCACATAAGGTGACACATCTTATTATTAACGTCGTTAACCCAAGTGCTTTGGAATACTCAATTTGACTGTTGTCTTAAATGATAAGAAAATTTATATCTATTATGTTTTAACCTTGAACACATTTTTTTTTCTAGAAAATATAACATAGTGAAATGAGAACATCTAACATCACTTTGTCAATACTCGTAATGAAATAAAGGAATTATGTTATATTAAATACACATTTTTGGTATTTATACAAAATAATTAAATTTTACCAATCCAACAAATTATCCGGAATACAAATATCCCCGATGTATGTTGTACCTTCAGGACAATTTCCCGAGATGCAAATGTATCTTTTTCTTCTGTAATGTATGATGCCTTTGCCATTTTGTTGAAGACATTCTTTTTTCAAGTCATAAAGAGAAACTCCGTTATGGCTGTTCGTTAACCAACTATCAAGTGATAATTGTGGACTGTAAGAAGCTGAATAGCTTGAACTTTGCTGCGGGTATAAGTACGTAGAAGGATTGGTATATTTATAATTTGTATTATAATTATACAAATAACCCCACATCGAATTCGGCTTACAATGTGACGTAACGGACATAGAGATAAGAACTAAAACACAAGCGAACTTCATTATCACTTCTCAACAAAATTCACTTTTGTCACTAAAATTGTTTGGCCCTTTTGATACTTATTCTTATGTTTTTCTGTGCATTTTGTTCTTACGCACACGATTTATATATTCAATGATGGTTTGTTATATGTGTTTTTTTTAGTCACTTTTTAATTAAAAGACTCAATCTAACTGAAATTCACTCTACAATCATGAACTTTTTGTTAAATTCGACACCGTTGAACTGACACGATTGTTACAGACAAAAGGTGAATACTCAGAATATGAGTTATTTAGAAATATATTTATTCACCGACAGTGTGTACACCGACGAATACTCTACCAGTATGAATGTCAGGTACCGGCTGTAGCTTAATTTATACTGCCCTAAACCCTATAGAGTTTTAACAGGAAAGTGAGTTGTAGAGTAAATCTATGTTGCGAAATGTTGTTCACGAGACTTATTAGAAAATTTAATTGACACTTCATTATTTAATAACATCTACCTTAGCAATAATCAAATCTTACTTTTAAATTAGGCGTATTAAGTTCTTGTACAGAAATCAAATACAAGTTACGTAAAATCAAATATGAGTTACGTCATTTTTACTTACAACCAGAGAGTTGAAATATAACCTAACAACACATTGAGAAGAAGCCTAATGAAAATATTTCAGTTTAATATAAACAATTTTTTTTTATATTTACAATATTATATCTAAGGTTTGGTTCATAAATGATGAAAAAAAAAATGAAGAAAATTAGTAAATATTTGAAAACGAAGCCTAAACAAATTAAATTTCAATGTTTATTTGAGTTTCACTGAAACTGAAGTATTGGTAACGCAGTACAGGACTCAATAAAGTGAGTTATTGAAGTCCTTTGCCAAGAAGCCAAACAAATAAGCTGGCTACAATAAAACAACAATAATAATATGCATGTTTTTAAGTCATACTAGAGGTCCCACAGTAGTCGAAATTCGACTATAATTAGTTGGAATTGTAAGTTTGTACACTATTGTAATTGTATTTTATACTTATATAATCACAAATTTCACCAAGGTTATACTATAAAAAATATTAACAAAGACAAACAATATTTAATCTCAATTTGACAACAGACGTAAAGAACAAAAGTTTGACAATAAATAGTATGCATGCGTGTGTGCGTCAAATACATGGTATGTAGTGTGTGTAATATTTTCTTTATTGATTTAATGTATCTTTTAAACATTATTAAAAAAAAATATTAGCATTGTGCACTTCTTCTCTATATTCTCTATAAGTGTGAAACATTTCATACTCCTCCGTCCGCGCAATTTTCGTAAAAAGGGATACAAAGTTTTTGCTTCACGCATATTTATTAATATAGATAAATGTTATATAATGTACTTAAGTTTAATTTAAAAAAATCGGCATTACTTATTTTTATTTAGTTTCTCACATGCATATTTGGGTCTGTTTGTTTGCCTGACCTTAGCAACGGCTTGATCGATTACGATTGGAAACTCATTGGTCTAGAATTTTTTAGGTTTCTATCAAACTCTAAATCTAATTGCAATGATTTTTTTAATTGCCTTTGTAGGCAGACGAGCATACGGCCCACCTGATGGTAAGTGGTCACCATCGCTCATGGACGTCAGCAATGTCAGGGGCAAATCCAAGCCGCTGCCTACCATTTTTTTTTTTTTTTTTATTGCTTAGATGCGTGGACGAGCTCACAGCCCACCTGGTGTTAAGTGGTTACTGGAGCCCATAGACATCTACAACGTAAATGCGCCACCCACCTTGAGATATAAGTTCTAAGGTCTCAAGTATAGTTACAACGGCTGCCCTACCCTTCAAACCGAAACGCAACCATATTGGTAAAAGGTTTTTTTTTTTCAGTGATTATTATAGTAAACACTATTAGTCCTAGTTTTTAGTGTTATTAGGGCATTTATAATAATGTGAGAGTATGTGCACAGTCCAGTATAATTTTTATAAAATATAATTAAAAGGGTACATTTTGAGGTTATCTATCTCTATGACTATCTATATATTAATACGTGAAGCAAAAACGTTGTACCCCTTTTTACGAAAATTGTGCGGACGGAGGAGTATGAAATTTCCCACACTTATAGAGAATATAGAGAACGAGTGCAGAGTGTTAATTTTTTTTTTTTAATTATGCATATAAATACATTAAATCAAGAAAACATTACACACAGACCATGTATTTGACACACACACACATATCATCATCAGCCTGTATCTATCCACTGCTGGATGTAGGCCTCTCCCATAGTCCGCCACAATGAACGATCCTCCGCCCTCCGCATCCAATCTCTCCCAGCATATCGCCGCAAGTCATCGGTCCAACGGGCAGTGGGACGCCCAACGCTGCGCTTACCGGTACGCGGTCTCCAGTCCAGAACACGTCTGCTCCATCGGCCATCGGTTCTGCGACACGTATGTCACACACGCACATATACCCTTTGTTTATTATCAAACTTCAGTTATTGCTAAAGTCTGTAGTAAAATTGAGAATAAGTTAATATTGTTTATCTTTCTTGGCGAAATCTGTGACTATAGAAATATAATAGTCTTTGTATGTGAGACGTTAGTTCCCGGCTCGGTAGTTTGTTTTAGCCGGTTATCGTCGCGACACACACACTGGGTCTGGACAAACCAATCGATCCCTGGTCGGGGATGGATACGGAACTTGCCCAGCAAGGTATCCTAGGTCCCCGATGTACGTCTAGGATTCAACAAATAGTAAATGCACATACGCACCTGGGACTGCCAC
>NW_021011548.1:1473682-1756955 GCF_003987935.1 Bombyx mandarina | reverse complement strand
GGATGGAACGAAGTTCCTTTCGATTAATTAGTGAAGGAATTGTAATAATTTTTTTTTAAGTTATAATAATAAATTACGGCATTATGAAGAAGAAAAAAACAATACTATGAACTAAATTACTATTGTTGAAACGCTATCTCGAGAAACTGTACTCATTACGCGGACCAATCGGATACGAGCAATGTCACGCGATAAGCGCCTACACGTTGATTGGTCAGAATGACGGATCTAAAAAGTGTCGTGACAACTTTTCGTAAGAATTTTTTCCGTCTAGCCCCCTTTCACAACGCGCGATAAGGAACTTCGTTCCAAAATCACACATTTTCCTAATTTGTATTTAGAATTATCTTCTTTAAAATTTAAACTTTTAATGATACAAAAACCAGCCAGATACAAATAGCATAGCCAAAGAGATTTTATTACCAGTACATACATACTATAATGCGAAAAGACTTTTTCCCCAACCTATTATTTTTGAATAATAGAATTTTAATGAGCTATTTAAGGAACCAAAATCACGCTTTTTACCCGACTTCAAAAGAGGAAGTTATCAGTTCGAATACAGTTTTTTATCTATGTATGTTCACCGATTTCTCGAGAATGCTTGAACCGATTCTGATAATTATTTTTTCTTTTTTTTATTCGAAAGGGTAGACTTCCCGAATGGTCCTGTAATTATCAAGATCTGATGATGAGATCCTGGAGAAATCCAGAAAAATCTACAATGTTCAAAGCCTATCTTGAAGTGATTTGGGTGTTTCTTGTTATTGTTCTTATTCTGTGCCGCCGCGCACCGGCCGACCGGCGCCTTGTATATCTATATTACGCGCTTGATCGTTATTTTGCTGCGATGTTATTTTAAAACTGCGATATCTTCTCATACGCATTAAAATACTTATAGCAAGATACTCATTAAAATCAAGTAAGGGAAAATTCCTTTATAATTAAATACTTGCAATGAAAAACGTATTTATTTGGATAAGGATTAATGTCATCTTTATAAAAACTCTTTCACAAATAATGCTTTATTTTAAAACAAATTTGGTTAGCATAAAAAACGTTATAGTGAGCCAACCTTAAAATATAGACATAGCCTGCCCCAAATTTTTTTTAGGACTTTTATAGGGAAACAATTCTGTCATACATGATTTTAGCGAAACTTTAACTGTTTCCGAAACGCACGCAGAGGAATCTTTCAAAAGCGAAAAATACCCCGATTTTGAAACATAATTTATTGGTGCTCCGCTTGTATTGGTCTTGGCGTGATGTTATATAACCTAAAGCAAGCCTTTGCTTTGCCTTCCTCAATGAATGGGCTATCTGACACTGAAAGAATTTTTCAAATCGGTTCATTAGTTCCTGAGATTTGCGCGTTCAAACAAACAAACTCTTCAGTTTTATAATATATAGATAGATGTTATTCCTTCACCGTGGAAGTCAATCGTGAACATTAAAATTTTTTAAGTATTTCATTAGAAAAATTGGTACAGGCCTGCTGGGTTCGAACCGGTCCATCGCTAGATACGAATGCACCGGACTTCTTATCCTTTAGGCCACGACACGACTTCACCTCCACATATTTTTGGCTACATTCTAGTCTAATATAAAATATTTATTGAACTATTATTTTTTCGTCGTTATAATGGATATTTCGACTATGTCCAGTATGATAATGCACACAATCCTATGCGCGTGACTAAAAAAAAAGAAGCGATCGTTTTTATATAATCGACATCCCAAAAGCTATTTTTGCTAATTTATGTAATTGATTCATTACGTCAATTGTGAATACTCGCAGCAGTCATTAAAAATGTTTAATTTTAATCTCCCTCGAATCACCAAAACAAGAAAAAAATTCATTATTCATTTCTAGATTTTAATTCTGTAATCATTTACTAAAGATTCTTATTTTTATTTATTTTTTGGTTAGATTTGTGGACGAGCTCACAGTCCCCCTGGTGTTAAGTGGTTACTGGAGCCCATAGACATCTATAACGTAAATGCGCCACACACCTTGAGATCTAGTTCTAAGGTCTCAGTATTGTCACAACGGCTACTCCACCCTTCAAACCGAAACGCATTAACTGCTTCACGGCAGAAATAGGTAGTGTGGTGGTACCTATCCGCGCGGACTCACAAGAGGTCCTACCACCAGTAATTACGCAAATTACAATTTTGCGGGTTTGATTTTTATTACACGATGTTATTCCTTCGCCGTGGAAGTCAATCGTGAACATTTGTTAAGTACGTATTTCATTAGAAAAATTGGTACCCGCCTGAGATTCGAACACTGGTGATCTATGTATCGATTCTTATGTATAAATATACACATCAGATATAATATATGATCAGGTACTACAATAAATATGTTACAAAAAGCTATTCAATTTTGAAATATACTTCTTAGCTATAGCTTTAGGCAACGCACTGGCGTCGCTGGTGACCGTGGGCGGCGGTGAATCACTTACCATCAGGTGACCCGTCTTGCTCGTTTGCCTCTTAGATGATATAAAAAAAAAAACACACACACACACAACACGATTTCCACAAACAACGACTGCTAAATATTTGTGTGTATTAATAAAATGTTTCCTGTTCAGTTAACTTCTTAATTATTATCTCAATGTTAACACAGTAGTGAAAAAAAAAATATATTTTTAATTTGTCTTGGCTTGTCCTTTTTTTTTAAATTTGAGGTGTGGTTTTTTTGTGATGAATGTAATTTTGATGTAGTTGTGACCCAAAAAATTTGAGCTTTGCACCCGTACCGAGCGATGCAAGTTACCATTTTTTTTAAATTAAAAACGTACTTTAGACTCGACTATTTCAACGACCACTCTGGCTGTTTCTGCCGCAAAGAAATGCTTTCCGATTTGAAGAGTGGGACTACCGTTAAACTATACAATTAAGACTAATGCCCGTATCTTTAGACGTTTCGTCAAATATTCCTCCACTCTTAACTCATCCGATGCCGCTCGAGCAATCCTCCCAAACTTACTCGAGTTTGGTATTTTTTTAGTCGACCATTACATTATTCCTCAACTCTAGTGAGGTAGAGCCGTGGTATTGCGTCACCACGCCGTCATCAGTTTGAGGAAAATTTCATCAAGCTAGCATCAAACCTATAGAGTTCTGTAGTCTACGGTCATTGCTTAATGTCAAAGTCAAGCTGCCACTTTCTGTTTGACACTAGAAGCATTGAACAGTGACAGCTCATGTACTCCACTCCGGTGAGGCAAATTTTCCAAGGACGTTTGAGTGGAATTTATTTTTACGACCAAGCATTACCAAAACGCGCGTTGGAGGTTGAGTCGAGTCGAGTTAAGTTCGTGTGAACGACTAAAGATACGGGAGTTAGACTTCATGTCTTAAGGTGTGTGACAGCACATGTCCTCAGAACAGAGCCCCGTGAGCACAGATAGAAAAAAAAGCAGCAAACATGTTGTGATATCTAACGACGAAGTAATTTATTTATTTATTATTTTCGTATTTTTCTGTAATGTCAAATGTTGGTGGAATGGCATTCACAGATATGGAGCTATTATGATTTAAGTATTTTACTGGTGGTAGGACCTCTTGTGAGTCCACGCGGGTGGGTACCACCACCCTGCCTATTTCTACCGTGAAGCAGTAATGCGTTTCGGTTTGAAGGGTGGGGCAGCCGTTGTAACTATACTTGAGACCTTAGAACTTTATCTCATGATGGGTGGCGCATTTATGTTGTGAATGTCTATGGGCTCCAGTAACCACTTAACACCAGGTGGGCTGTGAGCTCGTCCACCCATCGAAACAATAGAAAAAAAAACCTAATACTCGTAATAGTTAGGATTTGTATTTTCTAAAACTATATTACATATAAACTATTTTCCGTTGAAAAAAAGTTTAGGAAGCTCGATCTATCCTATGTTTTGTAAAGTATACATGTTGACGGGTGAAAGGCTATTTGGTTTAAGCGACATTTCGCTAAATACGCGACATTTCTTTTTAATTAAAGGTTTTATTTGGGATTAGTATCAACAATCGGATGTTTTTAAATGAAATTCAATTATGTTTACCCCATTCAAAGATGTTTTTTTCTTGATATTTTTTCTAAGATTTAAGCTTTAAATGGCTGAAAGCTGCAAAAAGGTCGCTTAAACCAAACTTAAGCTTAGCCTTTCTAAATACCCCTCGATTTAATGAGAGTGACTATATAATTAATTTTGTTCTCATAATAATACTGTTACGCGCTGGGGTTCGGGATAAATAAAATTCCACCGAAGTATAAATTAAAACTGTATTTATCACTTGGAACATGCTTGGAACACTTAAAACACTTCACAAACACTTTAAAATTCTTAATTCGCTTCTTCCGCTTCGCTTCAGGTGATCCGTTCGCTGTTTCGCTTCGAGTAGTTCCGATTACTGACTGACTGCGTGCCATCTCTGCAATGCTTTTATAGTCGATACGACATTCCTAGAATTATCGAGAATATTCCACACAAGTTGAATACTATGTGTTTCCGCTATCTGACAATAGATGGCGTTGTACTTCTCGGGCGTTCTTGATGCTACTGGATCCTTCGATATTCGTCCGACTATTCGGCGATAGATGGCATTACTCTTACTGGCGTAACATTACTGTATTGATATTGGTATGTCATGATTTCATTACATTTAAAAAAAGGAATTTCTACAATGTACATAGTTATTCATTACTATAGTAGAATTATTTTGTCCGTGCAGTTTGGGTCATAAAACATAGCCCGCCTAGGGTGGTGAGCATGTTGCGCGGGCGCAACGCCATTATTGATAAAAACAAATGAGTCATCGAAGGCAGGTACACGGCGGCGGGGTGGTATACGAAGGGTGGTGAGACATTGTTATGTTAACAGTCATTTGTACTTACCTGGAAATTATAGTATATTATGTTGAAGAGTAATGTGTTTTTATGCATTCGTTCTCTGAATTTCTTTAGTGACACAATGGCTACTCCTTTGTTTTGTATCAAAACGGCAGAATTTATTCAAAATAATATTTGCACGTGTTGTTATCAACAATGGGTTTAAATTTTTCACTGAAATAAGAATAGGTCCCGAAAAGTTACAAAGTGTTAATTTCTGCCGTTCTCGTTCACTTGCTGCGGCGATATGTGGTGTAAGTGTTCGATTAGTGATTCTTTCTTTCATTTTTATCACTACCCTACCAAATGACAAAACTAAATACACTATCGATAACGCTTATCGACAACAATAATGCGCATCACTATGCCCGTCCGTAAGGCTCGTGAGTGGAAGAGAGAGCGAAATTCTCGCTTCACTGTTCCGATTTTTTATGACCCAAACTGCACGGACAAAATAATTCTACTATAAGTGACATAATTATTACAAACTAATAGATGTCTATTTTTGTACCCGAGAACAGCAACAGGTCGAATATGCAAATTTATGAATAAATCGCGTAAAAAATATTAGAACTTATCTATATTCAAATTACCTCTAAAATTAATAATCTATACTTAATATTATAAAGAGGAAAGATTTGTTTGTTTGTTTGTTTCGAATAGGCTCCGAAACTACTGGACCGATTTGAAAAATTCTTTTTCCATTAGATGCCGACATTGTCCCTGATGAACATAGGATACTTTTTTTTTTTTTTTTGTTTCATGTGTGTTTTAATGTTTCCGAAGCGAAGCGAGGGCGGGTCGCTAGTAGTTATATATATTCCTATCACAAAGTTTATACCAACAAGTGGTATTTATGCTTTTTTTGTGTGAATTTCTTGATATTATGAATTATCGTGTATAATATTATGTTATTATATTCATTCTACAAAAAGAGATTCTTCTTTTTTAGACAAGTTTTTTTTTTTGTTATAATGCTAAATTCGTGCAAAAAGTTCGATGAACGTTCGATACGTATATATTTAGTTTTTATAAATGGTAGCTGGTACGTATTTTATTGAATGTTATTTTTTTCCAATTACGGATTTAAGACGTACGTACGTCTGAATGAAATGTTTATTTTTACTGAAATACGCGCTATGACATGTCCTTCTTCAAACGAGGCTTGCGGAGAGTACTTTAAGGGAGCTCTGCCCCTGGCATTGCTGACGTCCATGAGCGACGGTGACCACTTACCATCAGGTGGGCCGTATGTTCGTCTGCCTGCAAAGGCAATAAAAAAAACGGTAGCACGGAATGCAGCAATTCGTGATCAACTTACGTAACTTTTAATTCAATTCTCTTTACATAAATAAATAAACCATTTTTTTAAGGTTTCGAACTCTTGAGATGTCAACTTAAGCCTTGTCCGTAATATTTAATACGATTATAATTGTGGCCAACTAAATATAGATCCGCTTCAAGGAGGCTACATTCCCAAAGAGTGCCTCTTTTGATAGTTCTTAAAACGTAAAAATAGTTTTTTCTTGTCCTTTCTGAATCGTAATAGTTCTTTTTTTTTATTGCTTAGATGGATGGACGAGCTCACAGCCCACCTGATGTTAAGTGGTTACTGGAGCCCATAGACATCTACGACGTAAATGCGCCACCCACCTTGAGATATATAAGTTCTGAGGTCTCAAGTTTAGTTGCAACGGCTGCCCCACCCTTCGAACCGAAACGCATTACTGCTTCATGGCAGAAAGAGGCAGGGTAGTGGTACCTACCCTGTGAAAAAGGAAGGATTACTGGTGACCCGGTGACCTTTCCACTTTCACCAGGACATGCGGACGAGCTAAGACTCACCCAGAAGTGGGATTTACTAACAGCTGCTCCAGCGCCTCCGAAAGAACCAGCTCAGGGGCAACTGCTTCGCGAATTGTTCTAGTGAAAATGGTATCAAGAGATCAATTCCTACATGAAACACGCTCTGAACCAACGGATGGCAGCCTGATAAAACTGATACTGAATCCTCATATGTCTACTCTAGAATAGAGAGGATGTGAGAGCTGTAACAACTAACCAATGTACGATGAGGTCAATGCTTCAAAGCGGGCGGCGGCATCCATATTGCTAATAATAACCACCAGTTCCCACAACCACAACCTTATTTCTATTGGACAGATAGATGAACGACCTCCCGGTCCACTTGATGTTAAGTGGTTGCCGATAAACATCACAACGTAAATGCCGCTACACTCTAGAGAATTGAATCGAAGCCTCATTTATATTATCTAACAGCTGTAAAACTGCTTAGCGGCAGAAATAGGCGTAACAATAGCTCCTACCCGCTCGGTATTACGCCCTACCACCAATCAATCTAGAACGATAAAAGTTTGTAAATATAATCTTCCAAAATCCGTATTTCTTTTATGTGTTAAAAATGTCTCTCTTGCACTTTGGACCACTGATATTCTTAGATAATAATAGATTTATGATGCATCTTCGTTTGTTTTGAGGAAAACTGCAAAATATTGCCTAATACGATAAAACTAAATAGAAAAACAAAATACATATTTGTCTCGTAGTGCTGCCATCTAGCACGTGATAAGAATACTAATACGTTTGAGAATTGAAAGACCATTCTAACTTTTAAAATCTGAAGTCGTTCATCACTGTAATCACAGATGGCGCTACTAAAAAATGACAAAACTTTTTACTGACGATAAGTCAACGTATTATTACAATTTTAAATTCAAAAGTAACTTTAAAAGGTAATGCTTTTAAAATTTAATTTAGGTAGTCTGTTTTTCAAGAGATTCACATTTGCATGTTAAATTCTTTTGAGTTTAGTTATATAAACACATACAATAAATCAATTGTCTGTCTTAAATGTGATAAAATGAATATTTTTGACTTTGTCTGTTTGTTCATGTCCTGTTTTCAAATCTAATCAAATCAACTTTTTTTTATTCAATATAAATGAAAGTACATATTTGTTGAACTTAAAAAAGAACTACCACCAATTCACAAAAACTAGCCTCCGTCTATCAGAAGAACTGGCAAGAAACTCAGCGGGCATGTCTTTTTTTTTAATATTAGATTTTTTTTTAATATTCATTTTTACAAGAGGTCACCATGCGATGGACCGACCAGACCAAGTCGGCAGTTGGCGGCTGTTTGCATGAGTGTACCAGGCTCACCACAAACCGCGAGGAGTGGTGATTGCTCGCGAGGCGCATAACATCTGCCCACAGCAATGATACTGGATGACGACCACGACCGCTCTGACAAGAGTGATACGACATACGATTACAAGATGTATTATAACGTAACAATTATTGCAATATTGAAACGCCCGGAGCGAGCAACTAATTTTGTTTTTTTTTTATTGCTTAGATGGGTGAACGAGCTCACAGCCCACCTGGTGATAAGTGGTTATTGGAGCCCATGGATATCTACAACGTAAATGCGCCACCCACCTTGAGATATAAGTTCTAAGATCTCAGTATAGTTACAACGGCTGCCTCACCCTTCAAACCGAAACACATTACTGCTTCACGGCATAAATAGGCAGGGCGGTGGTACCTACCCGCGCGGACTCACAAGAGGTCCTACCACCAGTAAACATGTTTGTCTCCGATAACATGCAAATGGTCCACCTTATAGTGAGTGTTCAGCGTCGCTTAACAACAATGCCAAGGACATGCCGCTGCCAACTGGTGAAGCCTTCGTTCAAACCTCAAACACCAACATTTCGTAGGTAGTGCTCTGTGGGCTTAGTGCGAGTTTTTTTACGTTCTCGATAGCGAAAAAGTTAACTAGAACTAGATGATGACGGTTAGTTGCCCTCAATTAAGAAAAATAGTATTATTATTCGCCAATAGATGTCGGGAAGAGTTGATTATTGAAAACACGAATAAAACAACATTTTCTGAAAATAAATCGTAGCTAGATCGATTTATCGCCCCCGAAATCCCCTGTATACTAAATTTTATGAAAATCGTTGGAGCCGTTTCCGAGATTCAGATTATATATACAAGAATTGCTCGTTTAGAGATATAAGATAAGATAAGATATAAGATAATAATAATATAAGATTTGTATGGAGTTGGAGCGTTTGCCTACGTTTGCCGCTAGGGGCGCTGTTCCGACTGCATACAAGTTTGAGTTAACTTTTACGCCATCGAGAACGTTAAAAAACTCGGACTATGCACACAGATTTCGTTTTATAAACATATCATTTTATCGTGTGTTACAAGCATAGCCTAAATAAAATGTGAACATAAGGCCGTTGACCGACTCGCTGGATTCCTAATCAGCACGTATTTAAATTAAATAGCTCGACCCACGTCTGAATGTATTATTATCTATGGCCCACGCTCGCATTTACATTCCCGCCTAACCTATAACCCCGTATTTAGGTCATTGAACCAGTCTAGACGCAATTTTAGTTTTTTTTTTTTCCCGAAAATAGATAGGCAAAAGTGATAAAGGACATTGTGCCAGTGGCATTCTGGAAATGAATAGGCACTATTTACATTGTCTTTTTTTCTCCCAACCTATTCACTGGTAGCCGTCGTCGTGGCCTAAAGGATAAGACGTCCGGTGCATTCATATGTAGCGATGCACCGGTGTTCGAATCCCGCAGGTGGGTACCAATTTTTCTAATGAAATACGTACTCAACAAATGTTCACGATTGACTTCCACGGTGAAGGAATAACATCGTGTAATAAAAACCATACCCGCAAAATTATAATTTGCGTAATCACTGGTGGTAGGACCTCTTGGGAGTCCGCGCGGGTAGGTACCCGCCTATTTCCGCCGTGAAGCAGTAATGCGTTTCGGTTCGAAGGGTGGGGTAGCCGTTGTATCTATACTGAGACCTTAGAACTTATATCTCGAGGTAGGTGGCGCATTTACGTTGTAGATGTCTATGGGCTCCAGTAACCACTTAACACCAGGTGGGCTGTGAGCTCGTCCATCAATCTAAGCAATAAAAAAAAAATCCTAAGAGGCTATACCAGCTACGCCCGGACGGGTAGATGAGCTCACGGGCCCAACCTGAGAGAATTTGCTGTCACCTAGCAAGAGCAGTGTTTCGAAGAATCTACCAGCGAATCGGAATCGCGACCCACTGAGAAGATCCGGCGAGAAACTCATCGGGCCGTGTCTATGGGTTAGTTCGCTCGTCTTTCGTCGTAATCGACGAGGACGATGACCGATGCTTGAGAGGCCTAAAAGCACCGAGAGTGAATCCGGAGGATCCGACAATACATGTTTCGGGCGACGGCGGCTTTGCGTTGCCACGTTGCGGTCGGATATTAGCAGCGGCCACGACAAGAGGGTTATCGTGTCGCGCTGCTTTATCAAAGTAGCGTTCTGACGCTTTCTTAGGATACTTACGTATCGGCACTAATTTTAGGTCGTCGTGTAGATCTACATTCCTCACATACCACGGAGCTCCGACGGCTATCCTGCAGAAGCGGGATTTAATAACCTGGAGAGAGATAATGTGTGTACGGGCCGCGTGAGCAAACACTACGCTTGCATAAGTAATGACGGAACGTATTCAAGTTTTGTGGAGTGTCACCTTGTTACGAAGGGACAATTCACTTCGCTTGCAGATCATGGGGTAGAGTCGACCGAGTAGGAACGTGGTTCGGTCGCTTGCTGACTTAATGTGAGACCAGAATGTCATCCCCTGTAGATAAATGATAAGAATTATTAAGCGAAAAAAAGCTGAAAAGCACTGATTTAGATGATATTACTTCCCCAACTAGCTTGCTCTATTCCTAATTACAGAATTAGACAGGGTGGTAGTGTATGGACTCACAAGACACCATACCACTAGTAATTGTGCAAATTATGACGATGCTATTGTTACACCGCGGAAATATTTCGTGAACATTTGTTAAGTAGGTACATATTTCATCAAAAAATTTGGTAGTTGCCTGCGGGATTCGAACATCGACACGGTCGCATCGATCGATACAAATGTACCGGGTGTCTTATCCTTTAGACCACGACGACTTCAAAATTGATTGATACAAACGAGTTTGATTTTTTCGTAATCTTTTGCCTTATAAAAATAAAGTTGAAATAATGTTGAGCAAACTAACAGCACGAATTTTGTGTTCTATTAAAATATTTTCTTATTCCGTCCGACACGTGTTTACGATTCAGATGCAAACACAAGCAATATTGTTTTTTTTTTATATTTATATACACTGAAGTCATCGCCTCGAGAATTTCAATATAAGATAAACTGTTTTTACTCAAACAATTCTCAATGTTTCCGTTTTGTATCTTAACACTGGCCTCATTCGCTCTGATTTGTTATAATTTATTGTTAAACATTTTTATTTTCTCTTCTCTTTCTTCGAATCTTTTCTACCTTGGATCCACCAAACCAATCTAAATCTATGACGATTAAAATATGAACGTACCATTAGACATGAAATCTTAAATATAGATACATTTCCTATAAAAGCAAGCAAGAAAACATGTATAAATTCCAACTTCGATCATACGGTACTATAATTAAAATAACTTTTACAATTTAACCTCGAATATTTTATGGTCATTATATTATTTCCGACGTCGAATTATGTTATATACACTATCTCTCAACTGAATATCATTTTCGACATTACAGCGCTTTTAAAAAACAGCCACAGATTTGAAAAGAACTAGAGTATCTCGGGATGTTTGTGTTTTTATTGTGTACCTTACAATATGCAAGCATGTCTATCATTTTGGCACTGAACAGTGATATAGGGTCGAGTTGAAATATTTAAGAGCGACTTTAAAATCTTTTGATGCGTCGTGGCCTAAAGGACAAGACGTCCGGTGCATTCGTATGCAGCGATGCACTGGTGTTCGAATCCCACCGGTGGGTACCAATTTTTCCAATGAAATACGTACTTGACAAATGTTCACGATTGACTTCCACGATGAAGGAATAACATCGTGTAATAAAAATAAAACACGCAAAATTATAATTTGCGTAATTACTGGTGGTAGGACGTCTTGTGAGCCCGCACGGTTAGGTACCACCACCCCGCCTATTCCTACCGAGAAGCAGTATTGCGTTTCGATTTGAAGGGCGGGGCAGCCGTTGTACTGTTTAAACTGAGACCTTACAACTCATGTCACTAGGTGGATGTCGGAATTTACGTTGTAAATTTCTATAGGCTCCCGTAACCACTTAACATCAGGTGGGCCGTGAGCTCGTCCAACCATCTAAGCAATAAAAGATAAAAAAAAATACAAATATATTAAACAATGTAGCCTAATTTTTGATCTATTTAAATAGTTTATACGTTCTGTACCAATTACCTGTTTTGTGTATATCTGAACGAGGTCAAATTATTATTTTGTAAACAAAATTCGTGGCGGGAACTTTTAAATTTGGAACTCTAATTAAAACGCATGATAATAATGTCTATTTCCAACAATGCAACACATTTCTTTTTAATACGATTTTTATTAGCTTCAGACGTATGTATGTTTGTAACGGAGTCTTTGAATATGATTTTGACCCCCTTTAAAACGTCGGATTAACTTGAAATTTGGTATACTTATTAAGGACCGATAACAATTCAATGTTAAAAAAAAATTGCAATTTTTTTTTTATAAAATTGAAATTCAACTAAAAAATAAATAATAGTTTAGAAAAACTAATAAAATACGCTCATATAGAAAATTCAACAAAAAAATTGAAAATAAATTTGAATTAAAAAGTGTAAGAAAAAATATATTTTTTGTAAAAAAAGCGTGGAGTGCGTGGTATCAGTAGTTATAAATATTTTATGAACAGATATGAGTAGAAGGGTTATTTTGATAATAATATCCTGAATAACACTCCACGCTTTTTTACAAATATATATATATTTTTTTAAACTATTCGAATTTATTTCTAATTACTGATAAAATTTTGTCGGCTGTATAGATTGTACGCGGGAAGGCACACTAAAATCTAACATTATACAGTAAAGCGTATTATTATCTACATTATGTATACAACAGTCGGCTGAAGAACTCAGCCCTGAGTAAACGTATCGAGTAATTTTTAAAAATGAATATTATATCGCTAATTGTTTGGACATTGGAGAAGAACTGTTTTATCGTGTACACAGCATTAATAGTTTGTTTTATCGGCTTCACGATATTCCACAAGAACAGATTGGATATTCATTACAGGAATGTTGAAATAAAGAGAGAAAAATTGGCGCGAACCGGCCCAAAGAAAAAAGGTTAGTTTCTTTTTCAATGTTTTTTTTTTAAATGAATGTTGCCATGAATACTATATTAATGCATTGGTTTTTATAATACGCACATCATAAAGCCAAGGACCAAATAAACGGATTCAAATAAACGGTTATTTTATAATAAGGAAAGTAAGTAATAACCAATAATTGTTATTAATGAAACAAGAACTAAGTAACATGATTAAATTCAGAATTTTGAAAATCATTTTTTATTTAATTCTACGTATATTCTTTTTTTTTAATACAAATTTCGAAAATGGTTTATTAATCGCAAATCACACGACACATTTATTAATTTATACAACTAATTTTCTGTCTACCATTTAGAATTAAATTTAAAGGACCCATGGCTTGCTGTCTGGCGGTCAGTCAACGCACTGTGTATTCTAAAAATAAAAGTTAAAAGATACGTACTTGCAAGGCAAGTTGGAGGTTGGAAACAACATACAACGCCTAAGTCACATTTCGATAAAATTATATACAATTTATTTTGTTTGATTGAGTGTTTGTCTTGACGCTAATTTTCACGAGGCCTTTTAGTTTTGTTACTGGATGACTTATTGCGTCAATGAACATAATATGACAAAGAATGTGTCCCTTTAACTTTAGCTTTATGGTTCAATATTGCATGCTGGATAAATAAAACAGAAAAAATAATTTTAAATTAATATGTACGATAATATTATATATATGTTATGTATGTGTATTTATATAAGTATGAGTATTTGTATCTATAAATATTATGTATATTAGGTATATACATATGTTTAAGTAATATCACTATAACACTACACCTACCAAGGTTCGTCTCTGCACCCCCCTAAGGTAGACTGTCAGAAAACGCCTATCGCAATAAGTCCGCCTTTACACTGTCAAAGTTATAAATAAATATTATAATAATAACATTAATAACTGGAAACACATCACGCACGTCACCCAGCCTCAATTTAGGGTTCTCTGTGTTACCAGAGACTGATAAATATACTTTAAATATATATATATATATATATATATATATATATATACAGACAATAAATAATAAGGATAAACGAGCGAAACCGCAAGTGTGAGTATTAAGTGTATTTACGTCAATATTTTTTTTCGTGTTCAAATTCCAAGTAAAAACCACTACAAAAACCATGAACTTTGAACGATAATATTGAATTATATTTATATTTATCCGATCAAATAGATTAAGTCGTAATAATTGTAATTTGTGCCTGTCCCGCCTGTCTATATGTCACAGTCATTTAACTCTTTCGACTTTTAACTCTTTTTATTACTGGTGGTAGGACCTATTGTGAGTCCGCGCGGTTGGGTACCACCACCCTGCCTATTTATGCCGTGAAGCAGTAATGCGTTTCGGTTTGAAGGATGGGGCAGCCGTTGTAACTATACTTGAGACCTTAGAACTTATATCTCAAGGTGGGTGGCGCATTTACATTGTAGATGTCTATAGGCTCCTGTAACCACTTAACACCAGGTGGGCGGTGAGCAATAAATAAAAAGAAACTACAAGTTTGGACTCGCGTGTTATACTGCTATATTTAATACACCCTCAAAAGCTATAGCTACGATATACTCAGGATATACGAACGAAAAACTTTTTTAAAATCCATAGTTGAGTAGTTCACAAAAAGCGGTTAGATTCTCTGTTTTGAGCTCCTTCGTTGAGCACGTATTCTTTTGGATTGTAAACTTCAATAAAAATTATTTCGACAAAAACTGCTGCCATTGATCAAAATAAACTATTTAAAATACTTACTATCACCAAAGTTGAATAAATAAACTACATATTTAAAAGAGTATTTCTAAATAATTCATTGCCCTCGTAAGAACTGTGTCAATACAATTGTTTTTTGTGTGTGTGTGTGTTACCTCGGAAAAATTTTGTAGGTAAACCGTTTTAATATTTATTTTTTTAATTGTTAGCTGCAGCTCCTCATGTGAACTCAAATTTAGTCAAGATCTGACTAAATATTAATACTACCGTATTTGACTTATTAATGTACCTAGTCAGGTCATAAATTCTGTCACATGTTTAATGTAAAATAATTGAAACAAGTTTATTCATTATGTAACCATTCATATACCAAAATGAATTTAACAAAACATAGATTCTTATGACACTAAAGTTTATTCAAAATGACCTCCGTGATTTTGAATACAGGCCTTCAATCTGCGCGGCCAGTCGTCTATCGCAGCACGAACGAGGTCCATGTCAATATCGGCGGCTGCCTTAATCAAGGATGTCTTGAGTGACTCCAAATTGGGATGAGGCTTTGAGCACGCCTTTTCCTCCAAGTGTTGCCATATCTTGTAATCTAACGGATTCAAATCTGGACTGGAGGAGGGCCAGTCTTCGTGCCGGATGAAGTCGATTTCACGCGCCGCCAGCCAGTCTTGTGTGCTCTTCGCTCTATGAGCTGGCGCCGAATCTTGTTGGAATACCCAGTGCCTGTTATTGAACATGGTATGAGAAACAGGTTCCACAAGGTTCGTCAGGACTGTATTTTGATACACAACTGCATTCGTTTTTACACCTTTCTCACAAAAATGTACCTCTGTTAAGCCCCAATAAGAAACTCCCAACCATACCATGAGCGAGGATGGAAAATGACCTCGTTGGACACGCGGAATACGGTTGCTCGCTTCTTCACTACTGTGTGCGTACACCTTATCATTTTGTTTGTTGTAGCTCTCTTCTACGGTAAAAATTTTTTCATCCGAAAAAAGAATTTCCCGATATTTTTTTCCCGCGTACCGCTTCAACAAAGCGCGGCATCTCTTCAGTCTCAGGTCCATTAGACGAGCATTCAAACGATGTCCTGTTTTTCTTCGATATGCCCGAAGCCCTAAGTCTTCATTTAACACCCTTTTCACCGTGGTTCTGCTTAACCCCATCTGAAGGGCCAACAGTTTCTGCTTACGTTTGGGATTTCTTTGAATTCGCGCCTTCACAGCTTTTATCACTGCTGGAGTCCTAACAGACCGAGGGCGACCACTTCTTGACCTGTCATCTACACTAGAGTCTTCATTGTATCGTTTGATGGTACGATAAACGAATCTTTTGGTTATATTCAAATTTTTCAGTATGTTAAAAATTTGAATTGGCGCGTAACCGCAACGATGCAACGCAATAACTGCAACACGGTCTTCTTTAAGCGTCCACTCCATATTTAAAAATGAGTAAAATTCTAAAAGTATACATTTTTATTTTCATGAACAATTCGAAATTCGAATTCAATAAACTTTTTTGTGGCCAGCATTCTAACAGAAAAGTTTTTACTGTGTGACAATACTTATGACCTTACTAGTTATATTTAATTGACTTCTACTATATATAGATTTTTTAATTTATTTTATTTTGTTAAAATATATGTATTATTATATCCTTCAATTTGTATGATTCAATAACATATCTGCTTTGAGCGTGTGCTATATTTTTTTTATCATATAAATTGAGGTCGTTTCTCAAACTGACTCGTTTCAAAGCACTTCCGATAACATACAAGGTTCTTGTAACTAATTATTAGGCTACAAGCCATTCCTGCGACTTCACCCGCGTCCCTTGATATCAGCATGTATTTTTGAAGTTACACTTTTTTAGGCGCGCTATGAAAAATTGATGAGAGTGAAACTTTACGATGCGCGCGCACCGCGACACAAAATTAACAGAAATGAAGTTGCCCACTAAATCGCTCATTACAATACGACCGACGTAACTTGGCGAATCTGAATATAGCCGCAGGTGAACTTTCGCGCATGTACACTCGTAAAAAAATGTGTTATTAGCATTAATTTTTTAATGTTAAATATTTATTAATTAATATTAAAAAAAAAAGTATATTTAAAAAAATAAAGTATAACTTCTTACGCGCGTACATAAGTACACGCACCCTTTTTTTTTTACTGTTTTAAAATTCTCAAACACGCATCTTAGATATGTGCGATTTAATTATAATATTAATTGTTCTCATAGGATTTCCCTCTAGCCATCAAACTATCGTCAGAATCGCTCTAACCATATCAAATATCAGCCCATACAAACAAACAAAAAGACAGACTATACAAAAAAAAAACATGCTACGGTTACGGTAACGAGTAATAATTATAGTACAAGTTTGAAAAAATCCATATTCTGATGTTATAAACAGATTTATATGTTAATACTTACGTGTAACTTTGTAACCCTTTTTACTAAAAATGCGCGGACGGAGGAGTATGAAATTTCCCATACTTTGAGGAGTTCTAAATGCTATATTTTTTTTAATTACCTATGCACAAAAATACTTTAAATCAATAAAAAAACATTACACACCACGTATTTGACACACACACCTTTATACTATTTTGTTTAATGTTAAATAAAGTCTGTGGTCAAATTGAGATTAGATTAATACTGTTTGTCTATAGTGTAGCCTTGACAAAATCTGTGATTATAAAAGTATAGTCTTTGACAATAGAACCATAATGTCCATAATAATGCTCAAACTTATAATTTAAATTAATTATGGTCGTATTTCGACCATTAGTAGACAGAAAACTTTGTGATATGAAAATCGTAAAATATTTGCATGTTCCTTAGGCGTGAAAAATATTACTTTTGTTTCTCAGTTCACGGTTCGCAGCCTAATAAACAATATTTGGGTAAATCTGTTCTGGAAATAAAGATATGATTGATACTCGTATATTCACTGTCCAATCTTATAGGTATAATCTTGTGAGCAGGCAGATATTGCGACCCTAACGCTCTATCAAGTATAAAATAGTTTTAGTTCAATGTTACTCACGACAAGACGTTTTTAACGCAAAAAATCTCAATTCTAGTACTTTTTCTGTAAATACGTGTTTGTCACCTACTCTAAGACAAGAGAAGGGAAAAATCCCAAAACCACAGATTCATATTCAAATTGTTTATATCATATTTTTTTTATTGCTTAGATGGGTGGACGAGCTCACAGCCCTCCTGGTGTTAAGAGGTTACTGGAGCCCATAGACATCCACAACGTAAATGCGCCACCCACCTTGAAATATAAGTTCTAAGGTCACAAGTATAGTTACAACGGCTGCCCCACCCTTCAAACCGAAACGCATTACTGCTTCACGGCAGAAATAGGCAGGGCGGTGGTACCAACCCGCGCGGACTTACAAGAGGTCCTACCACCAGTAATTACCACGCAAATTATAATTTTGCGGGTTGCATTTTTATTACACGATATTATTTCTTCACCGTGGAAATCAATCGTGAACATTTGTTGAGTGCGTATTTTATTAGAAAAATTGGTATCCACCTGAGATTCGAACACCGGTGCATAGCTCTACACGAACGCACCGGACGTCTTATCTGTTAGGCCACGACGACTTCATTAACATAAATATATCAAAAGGTTCTCGTTAATATGAATCACCGGTTTTAAAAAAGCCAAAATTCTGAGTTGAACGGGCGAAAGAATCACTGAGATAATCTTTTTTTTCACAACTCACTACCTAATTTGTCACCTCTAGAATTTTATATTCAAAAATCGGTTTGGAGGGAACACCACATTCGATAAATAACTATTTGGCTGTACTCCTGACATTGTAGATGTCCATAAGCAACAGTAACCGCTCCCCATCAGGTGGACCGTGTGCTCATCTGTCGACAACGACAACCAAAGAAATTCCAGATCACACTGTCTGTTCGATAAACACGGAAATCTATTTTAATATTCAGATTTCCGTGTTTGAATGTGAAGTAAATTTCTTATCAATATTTAGTGATATCTGTTAGCAAACATAACAGATATCGTGTAGAATCCATTACGCTTCCACAGATAACCAATAAAATTATGCATGCTATGTTTCTTTTTAGTAATGAACTATTTATGTGCCAACGTAACGTTATGTAACTGATTTGGTAGTCTATTTATTTCTTTATAAGGCACGGAATATTCAAAATCAACAATAAGAAAACAGAGTATCTAAAAGAAAAAAAAAAATAACGCATCTCAAATTTACTGCGTCAGGCTTACACTGATAAAGATTATTTATAAATTACTAATTAATTAAAAATAAATTACAATACATTAGAAATATTAAACAGTAAACTAACATAATTAATGGCCCCAGTTAATGTAAGATTGAAATTTTACTTTGCTTAACAATAAATGCTTAATAATAATATTAATGATTTAAGGGTTCTGTAGCGACAATAAAAGTCGAACCTATAATAAGAATTTCCTTCAGTCTTTCTGTAAATCAGGTTTACTGTAACTGATGAAAATTGGATGATATTATGAATCCTACACAATGTAGTGACGGAAAAATTAGAGGCGGCACAATATGTTACTGAGCTATAAAGAAAGTTTCAATGCGTATGGCTGACTCAATAGTTTTAGGAGCTTAAACGCACGGGTAGGTACCACCACCCTGCTTATTTCTGCCGTGTAGCAGTAATGCGTTTCGGTTTGAAGGGAGGGGCAGCCGTTGTAACTGTAATGAAACCTTAGAACTTATATCTCAAGGTGAGTGGCGGATTTACGTTGTAGATGTCTATGGGATCCAGTAACCACTTAACACCAGGTGGACTGTAAGCCCGTTCACCCTACTAAGCAATAAAAAAAATTATCCCTTTCACATTACCTTCTGTCTTCCAAATTGTTTTCGCCCTAATTGCCCCATAATAATTTACTATTGTTCTAATGACCAATCGACTGCCCAATTAACTGATTAACGGTAATAGATCGGTGCAGTTACCACTGCACTCTACCTAGAGGTACCCCTCTATAGCGGACATAGCGCACATACCACCAGTGATCACACAAGATTAAAATTTTCTAGTGTTTCATACATCTCTGTTCGTCTTTTCAGTTTCTTTCGAGACTTATAATGTTTCTGGCATAGAACCTATAGCATACCGTTACCGTTGTAAAGTGATGGGTTTCAAAAAATTTGTATGCCTAGCGAAGATCATGTGGAAACATAAGAAGAATCTCATCATTTTACATGTCTAATTACTGTTGGTAAAACTTACTGTGAGCGTATCGCAGTGCAACCGTCCTCATCCTATGATTTATGGAGCGAAACAGTTTTACGTTTCAGTTTGAAGGGTTAGACGCTACCCAAACCAATTGGTACTTGAACCTCACATTTCAAGGTGGGTGGCGGAACTCATGTATTGACGTCTATGACCTAAGATAACCGTTTAATACCCTCCGAACCGAGAGGTACCCGCTTAGTGCATTAGAGGAAAAAACTAGTGGTCCCGCAGTTGTCGAACTTCGACTATAATTAATTGAAGTCGTAAGTTTGAACATTATTATGGTTTTATTGTCAAAGACTATTATATTTCTATAGTGACAGATTTCGCCAAGAAAGATAAACAATACTTTTATCTTATTCTCAATTCGACTACAGACTTTAAGCAATAACAAAAGTTTGACAATAAACAAAGACTATGTGTGTGTATGTGTGTGTGTGTCAAATACATGGTAGTGTGTGTAATGTTTTCTATATTGATTTAATGTATCTTTAATGCATAATTTAAAAAAAAAATTAGCATTGTGCACTTCTTCTCTATATTCTCTATAAGGGTGGGAAATTTCATACTCCTCCGTCCGCGCAATTTTGTAAAAAGGGGTTCAAAGTTTTTGCTTCACGTATTAATATAAATAAAATAAATATTACTTAACTTCAGAACGTGAATTCCCTGATGATGGGGACGATGACCCAGAGTTACTCCTGCCAGCAATCCCGGAAGACACTCCGCACATACCTTACCGACCTCCGAGGAAATCCGATGAAGAAATCCTTCAGAAGTCCAGGGAATATTATGAGCTGATGGCCAAAAGGCGAACGGTCAGATGTTTTAGCGCTGAGCCTATACCTCAGGAAGTCTTGGATAATATTGTGAAGACTGCTGGTTTGTAAAACTCTTTTTTTATTCCTTAAGCGCGTAAACTAAGACACGACTCATCTATTCTAAAGTGATTACAGGAGATTGCAATTCGACTATGTAAAATTACTTAAGCAATAATTTCACATTCGTTAGTAGCTGTTGTCTATACAATATTTAAAATTCATGCTTTAAGAAAGCTCCCTCAAAGCTATAAGTTGTCCCTCTTCAAACATTACTGGTGGTAGGGCCTCTTGTCAGTCCGCGCGGATAGGTACTACCACCCTGCCTATTTCTGCCGTGAAGCAGTAATGCGTTTCGGTTTGAAGGGTGTGGCCGGTGTAACCATACTGAGATCTTAGAACTTATATCTCAAGGTGGGTAGCGCATTTACGTTGTAGATGTCTATGGGCTCCAGTAACCACTTAACACCAGGTGGGCTGGGAGCTCGTTCACACATCTAAGCAATAAAAAAAGGGTCTACGTTTACCTTTGTTATAAGCAACAAAAACAAAAACCTTAAATTAGTTCAAAGTCTTTTGTAAACACACTTGCGATTACAAACATTATTTTTAAACATTTATAATGGTTTTAACCTTGTAACATTATATACGTAATAATGCTTTGTGTCGGGGCAAATATTTTTTAACTTCCTATGGAATTATTATTTTATTCACGGAATAGATAAACCTTATTTATCTATTCCGTGATTTTATTTTTGTTAAATATATCAAACCTATGGTTTTCGTGGAATTCTTTTTGTCACTGTAACGACACGGGGGGCGGTGGCTCAACTTACTTTTCAGTTTTCACACTTTTCTGGTCGACACTCTGGGTTTTCGAAAGCAGAAATACATATCAAAAAGTAGATTAAAGTTTGCTCATATTTTGCGTTACGTATTCGCAATGGAACATAATTAAAAAAGGTAATAAAATAAGGCAAACGCACAAGACTAACTATCATCAGATAGTTTCTGGAATTTCTTCAGTCTAGCTGTCCGATTTTATAACAGCTATTTGTCTCGTCCTCCTCCTCATATTCCTCAATGCTAAATCACCCTTCTGCATCACTTTCTCTCGCACGACCTTTCTACATCTTTTTCTGTCTCTGGCGATGTGGAGGGCGTTTTAAACTGTCCAATAAAGAGAGGTTCAGATCTGTTTCAACGGTCTTAGCGTGCAACCCTCAGACACAGCCCACTAAGTTTCTCGCCGGATCTTCTCATTGAGTCGCGTTTCCGATCCGGTGGTGGATTTTGCGAAGCACGGCTCTTGCATGGGTTCGTGTTAGCAACGTCGTTAGGTTTAAGCCCCGTCAGCTCACCTACTAGTTAAGGTTACGCTGATATAGCCTCTCAAGGCTCTCAGCTAGGTAGCAAAAAAAAAGGTTTTAGCGGTTTCTCTAAGACAGTTAAAAACATCGACCTCACAAAGACGTCTCAAGGAAAGCGTGGGCATCCACGATGTGAAATTTCACCTATCAATGCAAAAAAAAAAAATTTGAATTAGTACTAGTAGTCATTTAATTTTGTAAATTATGTAAGTTATAGACATTATTTAAATACCACCCAAACTTGAAATGATTAAATTTACTTAATTCATAGATGAATAAATTTAAAGATTAATTTTAGCATTCATTATAAGTATTTCTAAAAAAAATAACCCACAACAACAATTAATTAAAAACTTTATCGTATAAAATATAAATACTTTCATTAAAATGTTAACCGAATCTTAGCGCATTGACCTTCTGTGTTATGTCTGGACTTTATCGTGCTATTTCATACTGAACTGTGATAGCCTTTTGATTCGATATGGTACTAAATACAGCGCGCTTAGCCCAGTGATATCATTCGTCCCACCTTCAAACTAGATTTTATCGTTGGAATGAGGCAGAAATAGGGAACCGTGTCGTCTCCCACAATTTGTGGCATCATACAATTGCAATGTATTGCACAAAAATATCTCGATTTTCAGGCACTGCACCATCAGGCGCTCATACTGAACCCTGGACCTTTGTAGTGGTCCAAGATCCACAAACTAAGGAGGCAATCCGCGAGATTGTAGAACAAGAAGAGGAATTAAACTACACCCAGAGGATGTCCAGACAATGGGTGACTGATCTCAAACCTTTTGCCACGAAGCCAAGCAAACCTTACCTATCTGAAGCACCAGCTTTAGTTCTGGTCTTCAGACAGGCGTACTCCTGGAGATCAGATGGAAAGAAACGGATGCATTACTATAGTGAGATCAGCACGGCCATCGCAGCAGGATTTCTGCTAGCAGCCATTCAGGTATATGTCTATTGGTAATTGAAAGAGGCATACGACTGCAACTTCCACCTAATATTAAATGGATATTAATGCTCATGAGCATCAGCAATGCCAAGAGCACAGCTGAGCCTCTGTCTACCGCTTAGTACTATATTCCAATTTGGAGAAGAAAGGACATGTCATAGCGGCCAGAGAACATGAAAGAGGTGAAAGTCGTCGTGGCCTAAAGGATAAGACGTCCGGTGCATTCGTGTGTAGCGATGCACCGGTGTTCGAATCCCGCAGGCGGGTACCAATTTTTCTAATGAAATACGTACACAACAAATGTTCACGATTGACTTCCACGGTGAAGGAATAACATCGTGTAATAAAAATCAAACCCGCAAAATTATAATTTGCGTAATCACTGGTGGTACCTTGTGACCACCTCTTGTGAGTCCGCACGGGTAGGTGTAGTACCACCACTCCGCCTATTTCCGCCGTGAAGCAGTAATGCGTTTCGGTTCGAAGGGTGGGGTAGCCGTTGTCACTATACTGAGGACTTTAGAACTTATATCTCAAGGTGGGTGGCCCATTTACGTTGTGGATGTCTATGGGCTGCAGTAACCACTTAACACCAGGTGGGCTGTGAGCTCGTCCACCCATCTAAGCAATAAAAAAAAAAAAAAAAAAAGGTAGCTCATTTCATTAGTGATCTCTGAAAACGCACTGTGAATGGTCACAAACATACCAAACAGCGGGTGGTGTGACAATGGGACTATCTTAAACAATTCCTCAGAGCATCCATAGGACACACGATACAAAATACTGGTATAACCAATAACCATTGTCCCACCGAGTACCCAGAGACACGTATTTATATTAATTTCGTTTACATTTCCCTCCCAGTGGTTTTTAGGATATCACAAATTTATTGATAAGTTTATAATGAGATCAATATGTCACTTACTCGGTCTTGGAAATAACAAGGATATTGTAATTTGACGGGAATCGACCCTGAATCGAATCTCGAAGATTACACAAGATTGCATGGGGACGGGATATATTTAATGTATCATAACCAAACAGAAATAAAAAATAATCAAAAGAATTTTCTGACTTAAGATGATAAAAGGTTTTGAAGTGGTCCCTTATGTATACGCCCGATGTACTAATATAGAACGAAGTGACTATACTGGTGTTTAAATATAGACAGACCATTTTCTAAAGGAATACGTACTTGACATGCTCACAAATGGCTTACGATAAATTATACAATTCCTAAAATCTTCAATACAAGATATACCACCAACAGTCACGTTCCGATTATTCTCCTTTCAGTACTGCGGCCTAGTGGCGCTTACATCGACACCTCTAAATGCCAACGCTCGTCTCCGGGATCTCCTCTCGAGACCAGCCAATGAGAGACTGGAACTCCTTCTGCCGGTAGGAAGGCCGCACAAGGAAACAACTGTACCTGATTTAGATAGAAAGCCTTTAGAAGAGATCATGCTTAAGATCTGAACTGCTGCTTAGTTTTAATAGCTCATCCAAATGACTGAATAAATTAACTATACAAAAGTGTATAATTTGTTGAAGACATCATTCCCTATCTTGCATCATTCATTCGTACTTGTAGCTCCACATCTAAGTAGTAAAGAGTATCGGGACTCATTTGTCCAACTCGCTTTATTGCTAGACCCTATTCACAATCTCTACCTACCGACACGTCTCCGGGAAATAAAACTCCGTCGCGAGGTAAGCTGGCTTTTAAATCAGAAATATCAGAAAATGATTAGTAATCGGAATTCTCTCAGTAGCCTCGTAGACGGACGGCCCACTGGTCCAAAGTCCCAAAGTGTCAAATGTATGATGTCTGACTACCCCGCTCTCTGACCCGAGAATATCAGCTTTGCAGAAAATAAGTGTAGAGGGGTGATCATCCTACAACTTTAATTATTCCTGTCTTGAGTACCTAGTTGGAGGATTACACGCATTAGTTATATCATCATGTATCATCCTGCAACAAAGCAGTCATGTGTTGCTGCGAGGGCAAGATATTTGCTATCCAAATATCCGAGAGAAGTCTCCGGAGCTGAGACAAGATCTCAATAAATCGAAGGAGCGATTTCCGAATTTGGAAGGCTGTTGTGGGGTAAATTAGAGTACACACCCTTTTAAATATTCAGGTTATGTCTTAAAACGGGCAAGGAAATATTCATGCGACGTAGCAAGTAAATGTACCAGGCCGTGAAATTATACATTCATACTCACATTGAATTCAAAGTTTGAAAAGCGGACTTAATGAACTGTCCTATAAAAAAACAAGTCGCTCCAAATTCAAATTTTATTACAAAAATTGAATCTTCCACATTACAATTTTACAAACAAAATCACGCAAGAATGTCGGTGTGTACATATTGAGCCGGTTGTCTAACAACGACGGCGGCGACGGCGGCGCCTCCTTCGGCAGCAGCTGCGCCGCCTCCGCCGGCGGCTGCGCCGTCGCCGACAGCTCCTCCGGCGACGGCGGCGACGCCTACAGCTTCGGCGGCGGCGGCGACGGCGACGCTGTGCACGAATATACCAATTAAACAATCATCTTCCACGCCTTTTGTTTTACCTAAGCTGATAGCCTTGAGAGGCTATTTCAGCGTATCCTTAGCTAGTAGGCGAGCTCACGGGGCTCAAACCGGAGTGATGGCAACACTGACCCTAGCAAGAGCAGTGCTTCGCAGAATCCACCACTGGATCGGAAACGCGACCCACCGAGAAGATTCGGCGAGAAACTCAGTGGGCTGTGTCTATGGGTTAATTCGCTCGTCGAGCCTAATGAGACTCAGTTTAATTACCTACAGTTAATACGCACTCAAAATGAAGCAAAAGAACTGAACTTAACTGAGAACAAGCACAGGGTAGGTACAATACGCTATAACTTCGGTAGCGATTGAATGAATTTAATAACCAAGGTGGGTGACGCAATTACGTTGTAGATGTCCATGGGCTTCAGTAACCACTTAACACCAGATGGGCTGTGAGCTCGTCCACACATCTAAGCAATAAAAATAAAAGTCAGTTTAAAAAATTAGGTGCAAGTATTTGTTTTTGCCTTACCTATATACTCAGTAATAATTGCATTATTAAATCGTGCAGAGAACTAGTTCATTAGCTGTGTCAATTACGAGATTTTTACTTATAGTTAGTGTCAAAATGGTTGGCAAAAAGATTTCAATTCTAAAGCGCTTCAAAGATATTCCTAAAGAACTCAAGTGTCCATGTCCATACCCGGCACGAGCGGCGTCTCTTCTTCCTGCGTCGGCCGCACCTGTCCAGGGGCTCACCTGACCTGGACCGCGACATGGATCGAGCACGAGAACACTTGTCTCCATCACGTCTGAAAGCAAAAACATCACCATTCACATTTTTGCCACACTGAGCCATGGATATATAAAATGGAACCGTTTCCAAAGTCTAAATAAAGCAGTAGTCTATCTAGTGAATGACAAAACCAGTTCAGTAACTCGTATTTATTTTAGGGATTTCACAATGCATGGTATTTTCAAAACAACTCTTGCTGTCTTAACTTCACTTATTATCTATCATCTTGTGATATCTACTCAGAGCTTTATCATTTATTTACCATAATTAAAGTGTTTAACTTCAAAAGGAATTGAGAACCATTAAAAAAGTATTCAAAATGTTAAATTGGCAGTTTCCAAAATTACAGAATTTAAAGCATTATTTTCCAATCGTTAATTCATTTTTCTAAACCCGTTCATAAATCGTAATTTATTTGAGATATTCAAACTCGATAAAGTAAACATTTCATCCTTGTAATTTGGTATACCCTATACCTACTCCAAATGCAAACCTCATATTTATCCAAAATGACAAAAGCTCAAATATAATACGTAGATAAAGATTACTGACATTTTTCCAAGTCCAAATTCGGTAGCGACGAAGGGCTCTATTGAAAACGGGTCAAGTTCCTCGTCAGTGGTACCAGATCTTGGTTTCAGAGGACGGAAGGACCCTTCAGACGTGCCATCCGAGCTACTCAGCGGCCTGTTACAATCAAGGGCCTGAGACCTTCCACGCCAATATTATCTAATAGATATCTCAGATATTTTCTTCACGAAAATGCTAAACCATCCTACACATTTTCGAGGTGTTTAATCATTCATTTTTTCTTCAAAAATATTCAATATTAGCTTTGAATTCCATATAGCTCCCATGACTCAAAAATCCCAAAAATCGTGCAATTTAACAAACCGTAAACATATCAGATTTGATTAGTTCATCATTTATCATGTAGTTTCGGTCTGAGTTTAATTACAGTTAATACGCACTCAAAATGAAGCAAAAGAACTTAACTGAGAACAAGCACAGGGTAGGTACAATACGCTATAACTTGGGTGACGATTGAATGAATTTAATAACCATCTAGATAACCATTCAGATCAGTTGGCTTTATAAAGGTTGGTAATATACATTTAATTTAGTTAGCTATTTTAGACAAAATACACAAACAAGCTCCAATTCACTCAGCATTCGGCGATTAATGAGCTTATAGACACAACAAAGTGTGAAGTGAGGTCCTACCTTGAATAGGACTACCCTGAGCTGACATAGGCCAAATCATAAAACTAGATTAGGCACCCACTTTGTCTTTTAATCAAAGCGGAACATCTGTACTATATTTAATTGCCAGTTTGCAAGCTTTCGCCAAACAATGGCTGGCATTGGTCATCATCTTAAGCTCACGATTGTCTATTGACTTAAATAAGTAGTTTAAGTACCAGAACGGCTGTGCAATGCCTTTTCATGTACCTTCTTAATCTACCAACCCACAACACTTGTATCAAAAAAAATGTAATTTTATAAGCAAAGGAAGACCGACTGAATATAAAAAAGCTAGCCGAGATTGTTCCGTCGATTATTCTCAACTCCAATTTCAAAATAAATTCAAAGCCATGACACTTGTTTTTTCAATTTGAAATATAGAACCCCTAAAGTTTTAAGTCAAAAATGACTTTCAATTTCACTTCTTGACGACTCAATAGGTTATACGATAGCAATTCTGGATACGATAGCAATTAGGTCACGCAAACCAATTAAACACTTCAGTGAGACTCGACAAAACCAAATTCAGTACAACTTGCGTGTACCCGTTTTTTTTTGCGGTAACCAATACATTTCATTAGCAGCTGCTCTTGCTAACCCGGATACTGAATTAAGGTTGAATGTATTAAATCAAATCAACATTACTTACCTTCTACTCAAACGTTCATTGTCCCCACTGATATGGTCACTACAAGTTAACGAATACAAATTAGACTAAAACGATGTTTTGTACTTGTAATTTCAACAAAACTGGCACTTCAAGTAAACTACCTAGAAAGCGTGAAAATAGCTGAATGTCGGTATATCTTGGCCCAGAGGATAAAATATACTTGCCCAGTGTAGTTTATAATTTTTATTGCAATAATTTTTATTCAGTGATTACTACTTTACCCGCGGTTTTGCCCGGATTAACGTAAATATATCGACGCTTGAAAGGCAAACGTGACTAGGCGACAATAACTGCTTTGTACATAAATGATAGGCAATAACCATATTCGATGCGCAAAAAAATATTTCTAGGTCTATTAAAATCATTTCAATCCTACAGCTAGATTCGTTAAAATAGATTTTTTTTCAGGTTTTTCAACTTTAAATTGGTCTACTGTAAAGTTCACGCATTGTCACTTATAGTCACGTTTGCCTTTCAAGCGTCTATATATACAATACCTCACCATGACGAATCTGTCCTATGTAACCTATATACATACTACTTTCCCATTATCTATACAGGCTGCAGTATTCCCACTTCCTTACCTTCCTCAGATCTATATCTTATGTCTTCAGTACAATGAGAGAATCTTACAATGGCGTAATACCATTGTCATGCCATTTCATTTGCGTTTCGATTCCCCATATAGTCAGCCTCTTTGTATACTATTTGGTGTTCAAGGTCTGAATATATTGTCATAGATCTTCCGATGCCAATCGATTTTTTTTATTGCTACATGGGTGGACGAGCTCGCGGCCCACCTGGTGTTAAGTGATTACTAGAGCCCATAGACATCTACAACGTAAATGCGCCATCCACCTTGAGATATAAGTTCTAAGTTCTCAGTATAGTTACAGCTGCTCCGCCCTTCAAACCGAAACGCATTACTGCTTCACGGTAGAAATAGGCAGGGTGGTGGTACCTACCCGTGCGGATTCAATTCATCATTACCATCACCCAGCTTCATCATTAACCGGACTGTGAGCGAACTATTCAGTTTTATTAGGTCAACAATCACCAGCATTCGCTACCAGCCGACATAGCTTCTAGGAGCGATTCCTTGACTATTTACACGTTAGAAGTATATACTAACGCATTCTCGAGGCCCTTGTCCTTCTGTTCGTCGTCGGGTTTCTTCTTGGCGGCCATGATCTTGTCGTGATGCCCAGTCGTGTGATTGCGCCGAGCGGCCGTCGCACGGTCGCGCCTTTAGATTACAAAATAGCAATTCTTTCATTAAGTCGCTTTCTCTGTCCCTATATCTGTCCCTATGTATGCTTAAATCTTTAAAACTACGCAACGGATTTTGATGCGGTTTTAATAGATAGAGTGAAGAGGAAAGTTTATATGTATAATAACATCCATTAAATAGTGAAGAAATCAATGATAAATTACAGTTTCGCAAGCGAAGCGAGGGCGGGTCACTAGTAATATTATAAAGCTGAAGAGTTTGTTTGTTTGAACGCGCTAATCTCAGGAACTCTTACTGGTCCGATTTGAAAAATTCTTTCAGGGATAGGCTATATAACATCACGCTAAGACCAATACAAATGGAGCACCAATAAAGAATGTTTCAAAATAGGGGTTTAAATTTCAACATTCTATAATTCAAAAATATTTTCATGTTCTACGTAAATGAAGTGGGGGTAAAATTTAGCGTTATGCCAAAGTAACTATTTCACGCGGACGGAGTCGCGGGCAAAAGCTAGTTGCATGATAAAATGCAAATTTTTGGTTTGAAATGCTAAACAGTCTACCATAAACTATTTCTTCTTTGTCATAAAACACAAATTTGCATTAATTAAAAGCTACTTGTAATAAGTATGCTAACTATGTCTTACTAAATAACTTAATGAATATATTTGACGTGCAATTGAGTGTTCTAAAATAAATCACTCAAGAAGAAGCCACAGATTTGTCGGCAAGTAGCCCACTGAGTTTCTCGCCGGATCTTCTCAGTGGGTCGCGATTCTGATCTCGTGGTAGATTCTGCGAAGCTCTGCTCTTGCTAGGGCCAGTGTTAGCAAATTTTTTTTTTATTACTTATTTTATAGCTTAGATGGGTGGACGAGCTCACAGCCCACCTGGTGTTAAGTGGTTACTGGGGCCCATAGACATCTACAACGTAAATGCGTCACCTACCTTGAGATATAAGTTCTAAGGTCTCAGTATAGTTACAACGGCTGCCCCACCCTTCAAACCGAAACGCATTACTGCTTCACGGTAGAAATAGGCGGGGTGGTGGTACCTACCCGTGCGGACACACAAGAGATCCTACCACCAGTAAATTCTCTCAGGCTAAGCCCGTGAGCTCACCTAACCGTCCGGGCGTGATTGGAATAGCCTTTTTACCAGCGAATAGGTAGGGGCGAAAGTCGGCAGATCTACTGCTACTGAAATGAAAAATAAACGTACTTTCTCTGAAAGTCGACATAAGTCTTGAGCCTGGCGGTATACCGAGGAGCATCAGTCTCGCTGCGCTTACGGATGAACTCCACGAACTCTTCGTTCAGCTTCTTTTTCTCTTCTTCCGGCTCCATCTCCTCGCTCCGGCCCATTGCTGCCGATGCTAATACAAGACGTTAAAAGCAGAATAGTTTTCCATCAGGACCGAAATTAGCGGAAAAAGGGGGGGTGAGATTTTCGCATTTTCATCACACTAAGCGGTAGGCAGCGGCTTGGCTCTGCACCTGACATTACTGAAGTCCATGGGCGACGGTAACCACTCACCATCAGGTGGGCCGTATGCTCGTCTGCCTACAAGGGCAATAAAAAAAATGGACAGACGTACTCACAGCCCAATTGACGTTAAGGATGTTCGGAAGCCCTGTCTTGATGTCGAGATCTCATTGGTACCCTTACTGGTTTTCAGTACGCCCTAACGCAAATTGGTAATCACAGCTCGCTGGTTTAGTTCTCATGAAAACGCCGCCGCCCGCTCTACCTGATCTAATACCTAAGTCGCTGCTTACGACACCAACGGCAAGAGACGATGAGATGTAAGGCCACCACAGCCAATCATGCCGTAAAAATACTGCTAGCTTCTCTAGCAGACTGGAGGCTTAAATGAAGCCTGGCTGAACAGGCTTTGACCCGTGATCAACAATGAAAATACCACGACAAATAAAGATATAACTAAAAGCTAAATTATGTCGGTAATTATGGTGGGTAAAATACCCAGCTTCCCTTATTATGATCGTTGGGATTATACGCTCGAAAAAACCGTTTGTGACGTCACTACCAATCAAATGCTCAAATTCGAAAGTTCTAGATTTCAGTAACAAGAACAACAATTGAAGATACAAAAGATAGTATTTTAGTGTAAGCAAACACGTTACGGATTACGAATCCACGCCATCGCCCCGCTCCTCAAAAATAATATGAAAATATAAAATCACAAACCTTTCATTCAATAACGATCGTTGTTAATAACATTCTAAACGTGTAAAACTGCACACAAAATTAAAAAAAAATATCAAAAATAAACTAAAAATATCAAAGATGTTGTTCGGACATCACAGAAAATTTGTTTCGTCTGATTAATTCTAGATTCGAATGTCCGTCAAATGGTATGAAGAACAAGAAGAAGAAATAAAGATAGCGGCCAGTGTTTGCATGCAAAGAGGTTTTAAACGTGGAAATTTTATGCGTAGAGCTTAAAAACTATTCGAAATGGTATGAGGAAGAAGAAATAAAGACAGCGGCCAGTGTTCGCATTTAAAGAGGTTTTAAACGTGGAAATTACATGCAAAATTTAAAAACTATTGAACAGAGCGTATTTCTTACTAAGTGGACAATTCTAACAGTTACCATGCGCGATGCAGGTTCGCGATTGGTCTTGTATTTTATTCGAGAAAGCGACACGCCATGATAACTTTTTTGCCTAGACATGTTATTTTAGATATTCTTGCTTTTTTCGCTGCTTTTAACTGAACGTGCAATTTAACCCACAGATACAACCCACTAAGTTTCAGGCCGTATCTTCTCAGTGGATCGCGATTCCGATCTGATTGTAGATTAAGCGAAGCACTGTTCTTGCTAGGCCTCATATTAGTAAGTTCGACGCGTGATGAGTTCGTCGAGACAGGCTACCAGTGTTTGGAGGGCCTTGAAATACCGAGATTGTGCTGGAAATTTTCAAAAGGATGTGCTTAGTGATTAGAGGTGGCCACCTTTTACTGGTGGTAGGACCTCTTGTGAGTCCGCACGGGTAGATACCACCACCGCCTATTTCTGCCGTGAAGCAGTAATGCGTTTCGGTTTGAAGAGTGGGGTAGCCGTTGTAATTATACTGAGACTTTAGAACTTATATCTCAAGGTGGGTGGCGATTTACGTTGTAGATGTCTATGGGCTCCAGTAACCACTTAACACCAGGTGGGCTGTGAGCTCGTCCACCAATCTAAGCAATAATAATAAAAAAAGTTGGCCACGATAAATGGGTTTTATTTACAACAATAAAATATTAATTAATTTGAACATCTAACCGGTAAAGAATTATCTGTGATTAATTCAGACTCTAATGAGAGGACAATAAGTGTATCATTATTTCATGATATAAACGGGCTATGAATGAAGGTTCAGACTGATTTTCAAGAGGAAAAATGGGTTAATGAGATCTCCATTCGGAAACATGTCTAACATCGTGGAAGTATTAGCGATACCAAATTTAAATATCCATTGCCAACGTTTTAACGTATTGACATAAGGATTGGAATGGCTTGATTTTAATGAACGAAAGGTTGCACTTAAAAATAGATTCGGTTTAATTCGGGTATCTTCGGCGGAGATCGGTTCAAGATTCAGTGCGCGGTTGCCCGCCCGCCTTATCCGATGCTCGCGCGCTTTGGGCGGTGCAAATTACACTTATTTCTTCATTAAAAAACACTAAATCTTCTTCAAAAATTACGAAAGTTACGCGAAGATAAAATTTTAAGTGTCAAATTCCAATACGATTGAAGCTTTAAACATAATAAGAATAGGCATTTATTGAACGATACCAATGATTTTTTTTTGTTCCAATTTTCTATTTAACTGTGTACGTTAACTGTGTTATGTGATTGTGTATATGCGTGATATGTGTTACTATAGAAATATATGTTAATATCACGATCTATGATACGTTATACAATCGAGCGCGTTGTGATAAATGCATTCCGTGTTGAAGCGTCGTGTGTCTTCTGCTTCCGGTAGCACACGTGCGTTTATTTTCATTCATAAATAGCAGAAGCGACCATGACGTCCCCTAAAGATGGTGACGTCAGCGACGTCATACAAGAAGAGAAACCGCGGAAGGAAACCAAAGATATGTCCGAACTGCCCCCGAGCGGGACGTCTTTGCACAAAAGACGCAGAGGAGAGGCCCCCGCTGCTTTATCAGTGAGATCTCCTCAGACACCTTCAGATGCTGAAGGCTCCTCTCCCTGCACGGCCAGGACTCTGGACGACTGGAGTTTGCTCGAAGCAGAAACCCCAGACCCCGACACAATCTGCGAGAATATGCTACAGCGGCTGAAAGATGCAGATGACCCTTTATCCAAAAGAGGAAAAGAAGTAGCGCAGCATACGAAAGAAACTATGGAAGTACTGAGTCAGCTGGAGAACTTATTGGACCTGCTGGGCGAATATATTATGTCCAAGGAGTACAATAATCATCTGCTAAAGAAACTGCGTGACGTAAATCAACTAAAAAGACTTTATAATGCCCACCAAAAAATCAACCAGGAAAATGAGATCCTAAAGTGTGAAAGCAAAGAGATGCAGCTGATACAAGAGGCATTCGACGCAGAACTGGAGTCTGAGCATGGACAGATGATCTTTGACTCTATGATCCAAGGAGGGCGCGTGAAAAGGTTAGGATCAAAATGGAAAGGTCACGCCAGATTTGGGGGGTCGCTGTTGAGGAAACAGAGGTCCAGGTCTGCCGGCGGGGAAGACAGCGATGCGTGTCCTGGTACACCATTACGACGGAGATCAGAGGGTATCTTCTGTAAAGAAGTAGAGAAGTCCAAAGTTTCAAAATGGACGAAAGTTAAAGCTGCCTTTCGGTAAGTTCATTTTAATATGTTTTTGTTAATATGTTCTATTAGCGACCCGCCCTTGCTTCGCTTCGGAAACTATAATTTATTATTGATTTCTCCACTATTTAATGAATGTTATTATACATGTCAACCTTCTTCAATCACTCTATCTATTAAAAAAACCGCATCAAAATCCGTTCCGTAGTTTTAAAGATTTAAGCATACATAAGGACAGACAGATATAGGGACAAAGAAAGCGACTTTGTTTTATACTATGTAGTGATTGTCATTCATTCTTCGTTATTATATAAACAGAAAATAGAAAAAACCAAATCAATTTGTCAATAGACCTTATTGTTTTTTTATGCTATTTAGTATCTATTAACAAGCTTTACTAAACAATATAAAACATTAATAATATCTATTAATTTTTTAGATATTTTTTTTCTATAAAATTTACTTCACCAGTTACTGTTTCTGTATTTGTCAACCGATTTTCTCAGTCTGTAATAATAAAAGGACCTCTATTGAGGTTCTTTTTTCCTAGTCGTTGGGAGCTTACGAGACTATTCCAACTACATGCGAACAAGTAGGTAAGCTTACGCGCTCAAGTTGTGAGAATTTGCTAACACTAGCCCTAACAAGAGCAGTGCTTCGCTGAATATACCACCGGATCAGAATCGCGAGCCATTAAAAAGATCCGTCAAAAAACTCTGTAGGTTGAATTTTGAATGTTAAAAATAACAAAAAATTAAATCTTCAGCTTGCTTTTCTAAATTATCATTAACAAAACAAAATAGAAATACATTAATTGATTCTAAATCTTGAGGCGTCTTTGATTATGTCGCGATTTTTTGCCCGCACTAACAAATTCGATAAATACCCAAGAGACAATCAAAGGAACAAACGACCACTTTAAGTTACATTATTTTTGGATCTAGGGAACAACGACCTTATAGTATAAGCGTTATCTCAAACTGAAAATGAGGCTACAATTGGGTTTTTGAATATAATTTTATTACAATAATAGCACAATTTTAGTACATAAATCGAGCCATTTATTCACTAAAATAAAAATGTTATTACCGAAACGAAATATTCATTTATAAAATAGATTATTTTCTCACACAGGGCCGCTTATTAGAACTATTACCACAAAATTCACGTTCACAATTAATTTATTTCAAGTCAAATCCATATTACATAAACTCAGTTTTCTGTTTTCTCCGTGCCCATTTGAATGTTTTAAAAATACCACCGGTTTCGTGAGAAATTTTTATTTCGTAAGAATGAAAGAAAAGAATACCGTAGGAAGTACCGGCTAAACAAACATGTCTTTTATTGTTTTCTTAAAGCCTATATTAAGCTTATTCCATTTATATTAAGTATATAGACCAATCTTTTTCTCAGAATAAATAAAGACTTGCAATGCCAATTTTAAAGGGGCGGTAGCATATAACTTCGTTCCTACGGATCATTTGGAGCCTTTGTGTTATCTGGTTTTCTCTGAATTTTGTATCGTAAGTTCCGTAGAGATTGCTTCATTGGATTGGTTTGGATTGGAATTGGTTGAGATGATTCCATCATCTCGTTTTCACTATAGCACCGCTCGCCACTGGAGCAGAACTCAACCATACGAGTTAAAACCACTGCCACCATCTACCATCATTTTGCTTCCTTCCCTCCCTTTGCTTTTATAGTTATCTCCACAGTTTTTCCTGAGCGTAATGACATGTCCTTCTTCTATCGAGGCTTACGGAGAGTACTCGGCGGCAGGCAGTGGCCTGGCTTGTGCTCTTGACATTTCAGAGGGTCATGAGCAACAGTAACCACTCACCATTTTGTGGGCCGTATGTTCGTCTACCTAGAACGGCAATAAAAAAAATTAAATAGTCTGAAGCGTACACCTCATTTCCAATATACCAAATAGGTACTGAACTTTTAGTTGAGTCTCGTTGAAATCGGACGCTACGAAATATTTTATTTGCATTGAATATTCAATTTATTGACTAACTAGAAATGAAATACGTACTCAACAAATGTTCACGATTGACTTCCACGGTGAAGGAATAACATCGTGTAATAAAAATCAAACCCGCAAAAATTATAATTTGTGTTATTACTGGTGGTAGGACCTCTTGTGAGTCCGCGCGGGTAGGTACCACCGCCCTGCCTATTTCTGCCGTGAAGCAGTAATGCGTTTCGGTCTGAATGATAGGGCAGCCGTTGTAACTATACTGAGATCTTAGAACTTATATCTCAAGGTGGGTGGCGCATTTACGTTGTAGATGTCTATGGGCTCCAGTAACCACTTAACACCAGGTGGGCTGTGAGCGCGACCATCCATCTAAGCAACCAATAAAAAATAAAAATAAAAACTGGAGTATTCAACATTACAAAAATTTATAATTTCATACATTAATTAACTGAGACGCTAAAACTAAAGTTTAATCTTACTAAAACATATCACCCAAGAATACCCTCATGTACATGGTATAAATTGCGCGAGTAGCCAGCTTTTGCAGGATGAAAATTGTTTAAACATTAGCGGCTATTTCTCACAGAATGTCAAAGGACCAAAAATAACAGATTCCACAAATCGGTCATTTACCAGTGAATAGACAATGAATTACAAAGTTTTTCTTTTTTTTATTGCTTAGATGGGCGGACGAGCTCACAGCCCACTTGGTGTTAAGTGGGTACTGGAGCCCATAGACATCTACAACGTAAATGCGCCCCCCACCTTGAGATATCAGTTCTAAGGTATCAAGTACAGTTACAACGGCTGCCCCACCCTTCAAACCGAAACGCATTACTGCTTCACCGCAGAAATATGCGGGGTAGGGTACATACCCGTGCGAACTCACAAGAGGTCCTACCACCAGTAAAGTACCATTTAGTTATAAAGAACAGGTAAACTAGCTCCTTCCTACCCCTAGCTATCTAGTAAACAGACTATTAGAATGAGCAATTCGTTCACAGCTGGGAAAAAGCACAATGGTCAGGATCGGCAATAGGCGGTGCGGCAGGTGCAGTGGCAGCCGGCGCGCTGGTCAGTGCTGTAGCGCTGGCTGGTTCCAGTCCATCAACAGCCACCCTTCCTAACCCAGAACCAAGAGACTCAGCCAGTCTCACACCAGGCAGCGCCTTGTCGTTGACTCCGAACTCTTCTTGTGAAGAATTGAGGATTGATGCAGGTATTGTATTTCCCGCTACGATCTACCGCTGTTTTGAGAGTAGAAGCTGGAGGCTCATTTCCTACTAACTGTATTCTAAAGACTCCAAAATATCAATAACTAGCGACCCGCCCTCGCTTCGCTTCGGAAACTGTAATTTATTATTGATTTCTCCACTATTTAATGAATGTTATTATACATATAAACCTTCCTCTTCAATCACTATCTATTAAAAAAACCGCATCAAAATCCGTAGCGTAGTTTTAAAGATTTAAGCATACATAGGGACAGACAGATATAGGGACAGAGAAAGCGACTTTGTTTTATACTATGTAGTGAAGACACTTATCTTGAAATCTATCTCATTTTAAAATGGATATTTTTGAAATGGAACTATAGTGGAAGGTAGAACTTAGAGCTAACAATTTTCCATCAGCTTGGTTTCAAGAGAATTGTCTTATTATATCTTTACAAGAGAACACTGAAATGAAAACCTGATGTCGCACTCAGTGCTTCTTCATTTAATTTAATAAAGCATGTAGGAGTCATAGACCCGGTATTTCTGATGTCCATAGACCTTTGTACCATTCATCAACAAAAACATTCAAGAAATAAATGTAGTGAAGCTTTGTCTCCAGACTTTCGTGCTGATATTATCCGATTAGAAAAAGGTTTTGCTCGAAAAAAATTAACGCTAAATATTGTCATACAGGTTCCTATCGCAAAAGTCTTCGTGGAGACGAGCACGATGGAGCATATCTACATGCACCAACTCAGGTGGGCAATATTGATCATGTCACAACGGGGATGTAAGCAGTATCGATCTATGAATTGCTTTATCCTGTCAATATAGTATTTCTTTAGACGTAAAAGCGGCGGACTATCAAAATGCGATTGAGAAACCATTTCCTTAAGTTCAAAGGAAATATCCCCCACTTTACGAGGGTTATTATTAGGTAAGTGAAATGGGTTGAAGATTCTAGTGTAGACATCTTTTGTGTACTAACATGAGCGAACAATAATATTATTAGATTAAATAAAGTCAAGTATAGTAATTAATAAATCTAATTTGATGTTAATTTGGGTCCTAAAGCCAATAGACCACACAACGTAAATATCACCCTCCATTTTTGAGCGTTAGTTGAAGTATACATGGCATCCTCACAGCAGCTTTCACTAATGATAGAGCATCTTTTAAGCCGGGTAAGAAACTCCACCCTGCCTATTTCTGTCGTGAAGCAGTAATGCGTTTCGGCTTAAAGGGTGAGGGAGCCGCTATTGTCAAACTGAGACCTAGAACTGTTATCTCAATAGGGATAACGTCATTTATGCTGTTGACTTCTATGGGCTTTGGTAACAACTTAATATCAGTTGGGCCGTGAGCTCGTTCACCCATCAAGCAATAAATAAAAAGACTACTGGTGGTAGGATCTCTTGTGAGTCTGCGCGGATAGCGGTACCGCCGCCCTGCCTATTTCTGCCGTGAAGCAGTAATGCGTTTCGGTTTGAAGGGTGGGACAGCCGCTGTAACTATACTTGAGACCTTAGAACTTGTATCTCAAGGTGGGTGCCGCATTTACGTCGTAGATGTCTATGGGCTCCAGTAACCACTTAACACCAAGTGGGCTGTGAGCTCGTCTACTCGTATAAGCAATAAAAAAAATAAAAAAAATATTAACTACGTTTTCATAATATTGGTTCCTACCTGGCGAATTTAAACAGCTACATAATTGCATTGCTTCATACCACGGCATCGGTTGCTTTATGGTTTTGGTCACGACTATATATTCGCATGAGCTTAATTTCTCGATAATTACCATCAGGACGACAGTTCAACATCACCATCACCGAACAAGCTCCACAAGAGCCCTTGGGGTAAAATGAGGAACATTATCCAAACACATCGGGACTCAGTAAAGAAGAAGTCGATTCGAGGATCGAAGCTCTCTCCTGAAGTGATGCCGATGAGAAGGAGATCGTTTAGCGATGGCGGAGACAGCGATGCACCACCAGCCCTGACTGTCACCATACCATCTTCTGAAGAATTGGGTAAGTTTAGCTTAACAGAAATATAAGTGTGATCAACAGGAATTTATTGAAATATATAATTCGTGAAGCTGCCCTTGAGCGTTTAGGTCTCCTTCGGAGGCGCTCGGGCAGCAGTTAGCAAATCCCATCTCTTCCTGGCTGAGCTTGTGCTCGCCCACCGGTCCTGGTGAAACTGGAAAGTACTCCAGGCAACAAGTAATCCTTCCTTCCTTAAAGAAGTCAAGGCTCCGTCACAGAGGCCCTCGACACGACACGGCCCATCACAGAAGCGAAAACGTCTCTGATAATCCCATCATCAGATCTGGATTGAATCGCCGAGGCTTCCACAGTGATATGTACTTCTTAGCCAATATTCCAAAAAAAACTCTTCAACTATAAAACGGTGATATTTTCCTCCAGCCGGCTTAGATGATCGTCCTCTTTCGCTATTATAGAAGATATTTAGATATATATATATATATGTGTGTATATATATAGAAAGAGTACAATCCAGAGCAGAATTGAAGTGGCAGGCTAGTCGTAACAGTATTTATATAAACGATATATACGTATTTTCGTATGTAATGTACATAACAATGGTTTCTGTTTAATGTTGCTAAACTATGGAACGCTTCCTTAATCTTAAATATCTGTCTCTTTCCTTTATCTCTAACCATCATTCAATTCATTTTCATTGAAAAACCAAATTCGTTATCTCAATTATCATTATCAAATAAAATAATTTTGTTTACATATATTTTTCATTTGTACATTATACAATTTGTCTTCTTCGTAAGAAGTACTTTTATATTTATGAAATTACTATTTATTATTTAATTTTTTTATTAATAAGTATTAAATAAAAACTTTGTTTTGCTATGGTGAGTACAAGTAGGGGCCTTATGATGATACTATATAGTTGACCAACTGGATTGATATGAATAACTTATCTATACTAATATTATAAAGAGGAAAGATTTGTTTGTTTGTTTGTTTCGAATAGGCTCCGAAACTACTGGACCGATTTGAAAAATTCTTTTTCTATTAGAAGCCGACATTGTCCCTGATGAACATAGGCTACTTTTTTTTAAAAAAAAAATTATTTTATTTTTTTGGTTTCATGTGTGTTTTAATGTTTCCGAAGCGAAGCGAGGGCGGGTCGCTAGTAATTATATAATTTTAATCTTCTATCTTCTATATATTATAAAAATGAATTGCTGTTCGTTAATCTCGCTAAAACTCGAGAAAGGCTGGACCGATTTGGCTAATTTTGGTCTTGAATTATTTGTGGAAGTCCAGAGAAGGTTTAAAAGGTAGATAAATATGAAAATGTTTGAAATTAAATAAAAATAACAATTTTCCGTACGGATTCCTTTTGTTTGTTTTAAGTTTATTTTATACCAAAGCTTGTGTATTTTATTTATCGATTGAGGCACTACGAAGTCTGCCGGGTCAGCTAGTTACTATTAAAAACTGAAAGGATTGAACATAGACGACATGAAATTCACTATTGATGACGGTATTACTTAATAACACACACACACACACACAGCAAATAATTTAAAAAGCTATACATCTGAATTTTTTATAAAATAATCTTATTTAAGTTCGATTGAATCCATCTTAAGAAGACACGAAAATTCCAACAACTTATGCTTTTTTTTGCAAACGATTCAATGTTTATAATTTGGCAATCTTGAGTAAATAAAAAACTAAAATGTACCGCAATTTAAAGAGATAACATTCTATTAACGAATAGAAAAATAAAAAGTCGAGAGGATGTAGTTTTTTCAATGTTACTGTTGGTGAAAATGTAGGATTGATTTATTTTTATTTATTACACTTCATGTAAAATTTACATTGGCGGACTTAATGCCTAAGGCATTCTCTACAAGGTAGAGCAGAGTAAATAGTAGTAGGTGCAATGAAATTTATATTAAATTACAAACACATACACAATGTACATATATACACAATCACATATACATATCGACGCTTGAAAGGCAAACGTGACTAAGCGACAATGCGTGAACAGTAGACTAATTTAAAGTTGAAATACCTGAAAACAAAATTTATTTTAACGAATCCAGCTGTAGTATAATCTAGCTAGTAGCTGTAGGATTGAAATGATTTTAATAGACCTAGAAATATATTTTTTTTGCGCATCGAATATGGTTATTGCCTATCATTTATGTACAAATCAGTTATTGTCGCTTTGTCACTTTCAAGCGTCGATATACATACATACATATAATAGTTTATACAGTACTAAAATTATTGATTTAATGCTCATTAAGATTTTCCTGTCATCGCTTTTCAGACAGAGAACTTGTTTATTTGCCGCGATCTCCCATATCTATGCGCCACAGATCACTACAATGTCAGCCGTGCAAACATGTAGCTCTGTAACACGCAATATTCTGCTATCTGTACATTATTTACTCTCATATTCGATACCATATCACGCACATTAACTGAACCACTCAACAGCTTTATGACTCCACGCTCCTAACCAAGCTTATTCTTTTAGAATCCGAGCCTACTCACCCGGTACTTCGCAAGCAACGTTCCCTAGAACTAGGGGCAAAGCCTCCGCAGCATCGTCCTGCGCGTCCTTCTAAATGGACGAAAGTGAAGAGGGCCTTCCTGACTTCTGCGTCTGCTTCTGTTCCTTCGAGTCCTAGCAGGCAGAGCGCATTCTTCACGGATGCCGGTAAGAGAATCATTTTCTTCTTCATTCTCTCTTTTACTCTTCTGCTTGTGTCACAGAAACCATTCTTATGTGCGGAACATAGTGAATTAGATATTCTATTATATTGTCTACCAAAAAAATTTAAGCTGCAGTAAAACTAAAACCTGAGGGAGTTCATATAGAGTCCCTTCTTTATTTCGCCGTATAGTCGTGTTTTATGTAATTAACACCACAGTTGAAACAATAGAAATTTTATTGTTGTAGCGGCATAAACAATTCTAAGTTATTATATTATTTATTAAACACATTTTAAATTATTTTTACGTTTTAAATTTTCGGCGGTAAAAAGGTCCTGTGTCACAGACTATATTCTTTTTTCCACCTCTCGTGCGTTCCGGCTTACGCATCATAAAAAGGTGCGTTCTTAAACGCCACAAACCCAAGGGTAAGAACAGGCGGAAAATGCGAAGTTTTTGAATGCAAGCACATCTCCTTTGAGACCCGCCTATCTCACGTGACTTGAACAGAGAACAACGTGCTATTATCGTATTCAATTGTTCACATGCTTATAAAATTTACATTAATCGAGTGACGATGAAGAAGATAATGACTTATTTTTTTTGCACAAAATGCGGAGCTATTGTATGCGTTAATACTATGACTTCGAATTCGAATGGAGATGCTTGCGACAACATCGTATCGGGAATCTATATATTAATACGTGAAGGAAAATCTTTATATCCCTTTTTACGAAAATTTAGCGGACGGAGGAGTATGAAATATTCTACACTTATAGAGAATATAGAGAAGGAGTGCAGAATGTTAATATTTTTTAAAATTATGCCTGATAAATACATTAAATCAATAAAAAAAAACATTACACACACTACCATATATTTGACGCACACACGCATGCATACTATTCATTTATTGTCAAACTTTTGTTCTTGAAGTCTGTGGTCAAATTGAGAATAGATTAAAAATATTGTTTGTCTTTATTAATATTTTTCTATAGTGTAGTCTTGGCGAAATTTGTGATTACAGAAGTTCCTTTGAAAATAGAATCATAATAGCGAACAAACTTACAATTTCAATTAATTATAGTCGAATTTCGACTACTGCTGGACCATTAGTCAACATAAAACCCCAAAATTTTAAAGGACGAAACATGTCATGTCATTGTCAATGTCATCTTTAGAAGTTAACGAGCTAATTCCTTTATCGCGGTCACATTTCAGCCCGATCCAAACTTAGATACTGTGTAACGCCAACATATACATTTTGATTCGGATCGACCTTGAACGATCTTATTGGCAATTCGATATATCGGCTCTCATTGTATTTTCGTATCTTACTCACGATATTTGTGGGTTTTAGTGTCGATAACGCGCATATTTTCCGTGTAATCTATTTGCTGTTTGAAAGAATATCCGGTCTAGTTGGTGCAATGTTATGTAAACTCTTTAGAATATATATTATATTAATATATATATATATATTATATATTAATAGGTGAGGCAAAAGCTTTGTAGGTACCCCTTTTTACGAAAATCGCGCCGATGGAGGAGTATGTTTTCCACACTTTCTAGATTCTAGAGAATATAAAGGGAGTGCAGAGTGCTTTTTTTTTAATTATGCCTAAAAAACACATTAAATCAATAAAATAAACATAATACACACTACCACGTATTTGACACACACACACACGCGCATATATACTCTTCGTGTATTGTCAAACTTTTCTTATTGTTTATAGTCTGTGGTCGAATTGAGAATAGATTAAATATTATTTGTTTTTAATATTATTTTTCTATTATGTAGTTTTGGCGAAATCTGTGATTATAGAAAGTAAAATAATAGTCTTTGGCAATAGCACCATAACGATGTTCAAAATTATATTTCCATTAATTATAGTCGAATTTGGACTACCAGGGACCACTAATAAACATTAAAACGTAAATGGTGAGAGATGTAATTAATTATGTATGAGCGTTAGGATATTTAATAAACTACCGAAGAAATTAAGAGACTTAGATGATTTTAATTTTAAAAAAAACCTAAAAGGTAATCTTATTAGTGAAAATTATTATCACGTGAATGATTTTCTTGGGGATGACATTGAAAATAAATGGATTTTTAATTATTAGTTGAATTATGGATGAATGAATGGTAAATTATATAATATTATAACTATGCACTGCACTAAAATTCGCATGTCAAATAATGACAAAGCATACACGCTGCTTTTAATTTATGTAATAACTCATTTTCACTATGCTTGGCGAATAAATGATTTCTTTCTTTCTTTCTTTCTTTATTGTATTTATAATAGCGTCAAAGTCACATGCAGTGATAACACTTACATTAATGTACAAGAAACTTTAAAAAAAGGTACGCGTTATTTTTTATAGTGACTTGTCGAAGATTCTTTTCTCGCCTTCGTAATGCTAACGGGAGAGCATATTAACCAGACATTCCACTGTTTACGGATCTATTTTGTCATCATTTAATCTCTACGCTAAATCTTTTACAACGCTAACGTTTTGTCACGGAGCAGAAGCTTACGAACATCTAGATCCGGATAATCTAACATTCACTCATCTCTTGAACACGTGAAAACTCATTTATTCGCAGTCTAATAAAAAAATCGGTTGTCTGTAAAGTCGGCTTACTGACGATAGTTGAACGTGACAACGTGACAACGAAAATTTTAATTTTATTTGTTTGATAGATATTTTGTATGGACAATTGACACTACATTCACTTTTCACCGAACTTCATACTTGAAGAAAACATGTAAATGTATTATTATATAGCAGCTGTCCACGCGGATGCATCGCTCACTCAAGTAGGAGAAAGACAGATGTCGAACGCTGCCGAACGCGGAGGCCGATTGTGCCTCTTTGTCGCTCGTTGCGCGCTCTCGCTTGCACTTCAAGCCTTAAATGGAACGCTTCAATGAGTCATGTTTTTTCGTGCGTGCAGCCGAATTATAAGACGTTGTCACGTCAAAACACCTATCGATTTCTTTATCATCCGTGATTCGTAAACAAACATTATAGTTACAAACATTGTATTAGGAAAACGAAACACGAAATTCGAACGATGAAACTAATAATGAACTTTCCCAGAATACACTGGCATTACTAATTGAACAACTTCCTGCACGTGCCTTAACGTATTTGGTCAAGTGTAATACCACTGCGTTATAAATCACAAGATTATAAAAGCCTGCAATAATTTATCTTCAGCAGAACAACAATTTCGAAGGATATTCTTCTATACACAAATACGATGAACATGGACATATTATGTCTTCAACTTGAGGGACGCTGGCGAAGCAGCTACTCTTGAACTGTTAGGTCTCCTTCGGAGGCGCTCGGGTAGCTGTTAGCAAATCCCACCCCTCCTGGCTGAGCCTTTGCTCGCCCACCTGTCCTGGTGAAACTGGAAAGGCCTCCGGGTCCCCAGTAATCTTTCAATCATAAAAAAGGGACGCTAATGTCTTATTAATACTACTAAATAATAAATAGCTGGAAACAACTCACACACGGTCATCGGGCCATAAATTTGGATTTCCTTTGTCGATAACAATACCAGAGACTGACATACATAATTAAAAACGTTTAAATATAGGTATATATGTTACGGTAAAAGTAGTTATTGCGGCAAATGTACACATTTTCCGGTAAATGTGCACATTTGCCTCCTCGTTTGGGTAATGTGCATTCAACTAACATTTACAATTTCAAAGAAGGGAAATGTACATTGAATTCACAATGACCATGTCGTTTTGGCAAATGTGAGCATAGTATACAAAATACGAAATCGCAAGTAATGTAGTGCGCATACACCACTGCAACCTAACCTACGACATATTAAATAATATGCAAAGAAAAGTATGTTGTGTTTGTCATTTACATTTTGCTGTGCCGCTGGTGTCCCGAAATACCCCGCTGGACCAGAACCAGCCAGCCAGGTCGGGACGCGATACAACACCAGCCGGTTGCTCTTTTTATCTAGAAGATATTACTCCATGGTAGCGCGCTAATGTGCTGGTAGTGCGCCCCGCGGTCTCGACCTCCTCAGGTCGCCCCCCGACCTTCACTGGGCGGTTCTGTCGTCACATAAATACATCTACGTTATTCTACCTATTCTAGTGATCTCAAGGGGTCATACTAGATTCACCGACGTAGTAGGTGAGCTCACGGGGGTCTATCTTGGGTGCCAACACTAGCCCTAGCAGTGCTTCGCTGAGAACACCCGGCGAGAAACTCAGTGGGCTGTGTCTGAGGGCATAAATTAAGATGCGTTCACTAGTTACTCTCGTTTGACAGTCTTTTGGCCATGCCTTCCTCAATTGCACGAGCGATGATTATACATTGTATGTAGCTGACGTGTGAAAAGAATATGTTTTTTTTTCTTTACAAATTTATGCCCCAAATCCAACAGTCTTATGAAATCATTCGATCCGTCCGACCTACATACCGCCAGACAAGCCCAAAAACACATAAATACACAAACCGAGGAACACTTCTTGGCTGACATTAGCACCGTTGTAATGCCTCCATTAAAACTTGGCAACAGTCCAACTGTCCGAAATATGAATAATTAAAAACGCTTCCCGCTGCAAATGTTACTGGGTATTCCTTATGGTATCGTACGGCAGGCCTTCTTTCGAAATCTCTATTTTAAGGACCACTTTTTAAAGTCACAACTTTGGAGGAATCTTTGGTATTGCTTCTAGAAGCCTCTATTGGTTCTTTTTTTTTTTTATTGCTTAGATGGATGGACGAGCTCACAGCCCACCTGATGTTAAGTGGTTACTGGACCCCATAGACATCTAGAACGTAAATGCGCCACCCACCTCGAGATATGAGTTCTAAGGTCTCAGTATAGTTACAACGGCTACCCCACCCTTCGAACCGAAACGCATTACTGCTTCACGGCGGAAATAGGCGGGGTGGTGGTACCTACCCGTGCGGACTCCCAAGAGGTCCTACCACCAGTGATTACGCAAATTATAATTTTGCGGGTTTTGATTTTTCACGGGTTCACGGCAATTTACCATCACCCTGCCTATTTCTGCCATGAAACAGTTATATGTTTCGGTTTCAAAGCATGGGGCAGCCGTTCTACTGTAAAAATGAAACTTACTACATATGTCTAAAGGTGGGTCGCGGTATTTACATTGTTAATGAGCTCCTGTAATTACTTAACGCCAGGTGAGCGCTGGGCTCGTCCACCCATCTAAACAACAAAAAAAAGGTCCTCATATTACAATATGAACAAGTCAAGAAAATAATATAATTATTTTTTGTTGTTGATTACAATAACAATAACACATACACACAAAGTACTGTAATATAAAAAAAGCGATAAAGATAATGCAATAGCCGCATAAGGTCGCAATAACACTGGCAATGCCGCTAATCCCTCTCCTTGCACCGTGTTCCTCAGTGCTGAGGGTCGTGACCCTTACGGAGCACTTTTCTTCGGACTATGTTCCTCCATCTTTTCCTGTGCTCGGCGCAGTGAATAGTGACGTTGATGCTGGAATCCAAAATCGTCTTAATTTGATCAGACCAGCTACGGGACAGCTATGAGTTTACGCCCCCTTGTCAATAGTAAAGACTTTCACTTTAATAACGCGTTATTATTCTTTACCGTGGAAGTCACACATGAAGTGGTATTAACAATTTTTTTGATCAACAGCTTAGTTCGTTGTTACTTGTGTGGATTTCATCTCCGACATAATTGTACCGCTCGATTCAAATTTAGCAGTACGCAACGAATAGGCTGTGACTAATTACCATCAGGTGGGTCGTATACTAGACTGCTCAAATACACCGGGCGACTTATAGGCCAAAGGCGTTTCAAAAGTATGTTTCACCCACAAGCTTTTGCCCGCGACTTCGTCCGCGTGGATTAGTTACTTTGGCATAACGCTAAATTCTACCCGCGACTTAATTTACGTAGAAATTGAAAATATTTTTGGATAACAGAATGCTAAGGAGTTATTTAAAGTAAAAAATCACGCTTTTTAACCGACTTCAAAAGAGGAGGTTATCAATTCGACCACCATCTTTTATCTGTTTATTCACCGATTTCTTCTTTTTTTATTCGAAAGAGTAGAATCCGAGTGGTCCCGAATGGTCCTGTAACCATCAGGATTAGGATCTGATGATGGGATCCTGAAGAAATCGAAAAAAATCTACAATTTTCAGAGCCTATCTTAAAGTGATTTCGGTGTTTCTTGTTATTCTTCTTATTCTGTGTGTGTATAAAGAAAAAAAAACGATTTTGTAACATTCTTTATTAGTGCTCCGCTCGTATTGCATACATACATAATTACTTATACTTATTATTGTAAATATATAGTATCGCTGTCCCACACAGCTAAACGTGCCCAATATTGACTGGCATCCAACAAAATGTGGACGATCGTTATAAAACACACTCGTTATTTACAACCCGACAATTAATTTATTTAATACATTCATAACAGCTTCATTTGGCATTAGGGATGGGTTACAACGGCTCTAAAAATTATTGCTAATTAAATTTTAATTTATCTCTCAGGCAATTTGAAAATATCTATTAATATATATGACTATGACGTCACTAAACAGTGCTCTTAGGACTGTTAGCGTTCCGACGCTTCAGCCAAATCGCTCTCAGCACATTGTGTAAACAATATACTGTAATTTATAAACGATAGAATGTGGTTTTTTAAGTTTTCAAAACTCGTGGGAATGATTAAAAATTAGCGTAGTTTAATGACTAAAATAAAAGGCTTAAATATCAAACGGAACTGATAAATAATTTCTTTTCTTATCCTCTCGACATAGGTAGAGCGAAGATATAAAATGATTGTATTATGTTCGGTCCTTGATGCGCGTTCCATAGACAACTCACTGAGTTTATCTTTTTTTTTTTTCCTATGCTGATAGGCTTGCGAGGCTATTTCAGTTTCGCCCTAACGTGTAGGCGAGCTCACGAGGCTCTAACCGGGACAATTACTAACACTGACCCTAGTAAGAGCAGTGCTTCGCAGAATCTACCACCGGATCGGAAACGCGACCCACTGAGAAGATCCGGCGAGAAACTCAGTGGGCTGTCCGTGGGTGTGAGTTTCTCGCCGCATCTTCTTAGTAGGTCGCGATTCCGGTGGTAGATTCAGGAAAGCACTTTTGCTAGGGCTAGCTGTTACCATATCCATCCAGACTGAGCCCCGTACTACTTACATAACCGGGCGTAGCTAGAATAGTTTCTTAGGCTACCAACAAAGAGGTAGAAAGAAAAAATTGCGTTTGTAAATTTCCAAGTTACCTAATCACACGTTTTCAAGTTTGTTTTTTTATTGCTTACATGGGTAGAAGAGCTCACAGCCCACCTGGTGTTAAGTGGTTACTGGAGCCCATGGACATCCACAACGTAGATGCGCCACCCACCTTGAGATACAGATACAAGTTCTAAGGTCTCAAGTAATAGTTACAACGGCTGCCCCACCCTTCAAACCGAAACGCATTACTGCTTCACGGCAGAAATAGGCAGGGTGGTGGTACCTACCCGTGTGGACTCACAAAGATTCCGATATACACATATGTATATACCAAGCTAGCAAAATAGTTTTAATAGCATAACGGTAATCATTGGTTTCAATTTTGATGGTGACTTTTTTGATCGCAGTCAAGTGTTCCATGCCGCTGTGAAAACAAAAGTTTCGGTGTTGAGTATGGGAGACCATCTTAATCAAAATCAGAAGTATACAGTTTTAAGAATTCACATCAAACAAAGTCCAAGAACACCCATATTTCTGTCTGATATTTCTGCCTTTGAAGGGTATAGGAGAATACGAAGGGTATTACAGTTACAGAAGGCAATACCCTTTAAATAAAACTAAAGTAAACGGAGAAAGTGGGAGGAAATCGATGGCTCCATCATGAGCCTATGAGGTTTTAGGTGGCTATATGAGATTCGAAAGTGTACAGTTGTTCGTCTTTTTTTTTTATTGCGTAGATGGTTGGACGATCTCACAGCCCACCTGATGTTAAGTGGCTACTGGAGCCCATGGACATCCACAACGTAAATGCGCCACCCACCTTGAGATACAGCTACAAGTTCTTAGGTCTCAAGTAATAGTTACAACGGCTGCCCCACCCTTCAAAACGAAACGCATTACTGCTTCACGGCACGGCAGAAATAGACAGGGCGGTGGTACCTACCCGTGCGGACTCACAAGAGATTCTACCACCAGGTCGTCTTACCTTAAACTGGCACAGAACGTGAATAGGCCAAGAATCGGCCATACCACGCACAATATGATAAAGAGAAGACCATAAATTTGAACTACGCCATTCGTGAGCTCTCGCTCGTGTGGCCGCAGCGACAATGTTAAATGCGTTCGCCTGCCGGCCGCGAGCTAAAAAAAGCCCAAATTTCATTCCCATATGTGCAGCCCAGATATCTCGAAGACGTTGTTAAAGCTTACAAAGCGGTACGATTTTACAAATATATTCAATGCGCGTAACGAACATCTATATAGATCAAGCTTCACGCACGTTGCTGTTGCAAACATCTTCTCAGACCCACAGTTGTACAGATGTTCCTGCTGAAAACAAATATAGATGGTACAGGGGATACTGATTCCATGACAACACTATAAATTGCTATTGAAGAACTACCTTCTTTGCCATTTAAAAATAGCAAAAAGTAGTTAAATTAGCAAATACCTATAGAGTGGGGGGTATATGGTAACGAGCATTCAGCGAGTGAGGTTGTTGACTCCTTATGTATTTTTTCACCATAATATTATTTATAAATAATATTATTTATATAATATATAAATAATATTATAATAATATAATATTATTTATAAACAATATTATATTAAAATAATATTCTTTTATAAATCTAATGTATAAAATTCTCGTGTCACAATGTTCGTTCCCATACTCCTCCGAAACCGCTTGACCGATTCTCATGAAATTTTTTATTCATATTCAGTAAGCCTGAAAATCGGCTACTATCTATTTTTCTAACCTTTAAGTGATAAGGGGTGTTCACACCAAAAAATTTTTTTTTCTTTTTTTGATAATTTTTTTTTTAATGTATGTTGTTTTGTTATTTTTAAACAACATTTCCCCATCGTTCACAGCGCTCCAGGCCTTTTTCACTCATATTCCACATCCTTATACACTTCCAATAAGTTAGTAATTTTTTTTCTACACTAGAAATTCTCTAGAAATCTTATATATGGCAAGGCCACGTTTGCCGGGTCAGCTAGTATAACCATATTATAATAATGTTTAACCGGCGACAAGGCAGTGCAGTGAATGGGTAGAAAAAAAAAAACAAATCAAATAGCTGTTAGCCTAAGAGGCTATTCCAGCTACTCATTAGCTCAACCTGAAAGAATTTGCTAACACTGACAAACAAGGGCAATAAAAAAAATAAAAACCTTCGCTGAACCTACCACTGGATCGTAATCGCGACCCACTGAGAAGATCCGGCGAGAAATTCAATGGGCTGTGTCCGTGGGACTCATTACGGGTACAATGCAACCGTTTGCACATTTACAATAGAAAAATGCCTAGACCGATGCAAGTGACTCACTTTTCCAATCTGGCTCCAGCTTAAGTACCACAACAGTGCCAAGTTTACACCCGCTCATTCGAGAAGCCATATATCATTGATACTTTGTTGAAATACAACAATTAATTGCATCAGTTTGCAGAATGCCCCAGCTGTTTATGTTAACCTCAAAATAACAATGCTTAACGATTGTTTTGGAATCAATAACAAAATAAATTGGATATATTGTGTACGCATTTATTTATGTTTATGGACATTTGTTGATACTTGGTTAATTTTATAATATGGTTTCCCCGATGAACAGAAGCTTGCTTATTTAACAAATACTTGATGAACACATATCTGTTCGTTTTCAATGACTAATAAATCAAAGTTAACATTTTAAATATACGACAAAAAGTAATAAATTAAAAAAGCATAAAATCAAAAGCAACGGTATCCCGTTTTTTTATATATACGTCGGTAATATTGAGTATACGAATCCCGTTTGTTGTCTTAACAATTTAGAAATCTTCTCTTGACGTTAGCAAACGAAAACTAATGACAGTTCTTAGGACGGAGGCACCGCTCTTCAAGAAGGCCGGTTGGTAAGTGTGATGGCGTCTATGCGACTCCATGGGCTAGGCTCTATCGTAGCACGAAGTTAGCCGGGTTCTGACGATACCGCAATCGTGCTGCCATCTCTGGGGAATCGTGCCGCATTTCGTTTAGCTACCAAACTAACGACCGTCTCCGACATGATATATATAAACAACTAAACATTGTCCGTACCTATGTAACCTGTACCTTTTTAAGGACTTGAATATGGATTAACAAAACACTCACTCGTCTGCCAAAATAAAAATAAAAAAACTAAAACAAAATATTGAATTTATATTTTATTAATATTGTCTGAATTATGACCACTTATTACAATTTCATTGATAGAACTCAAATCTTTTTGCAAATTCATAGCTTTACTTTTGTAATCATCATTCAAATCTTTTTTCGTTTCTTTTAACATCCTTCTTATTATAGTTTTCATGTCTTCTTCTTTTGTTGTATCTTTGTTATTCTCTTTATCTAATCTTTCAGTATCTTCTACGTACTTATCATTTGATTTCTTATCATCAAGAGCAGTTTTGTTATTATTTTCAAAGTTATCTGTTTCTTCAGTATTATTTATACTAACACATTTTTTTACCTCGGCGACTAATGAAAATGCCTCATCTTCAACTGTTCTGACGACTTCTAACAGACAGGCTTCATGCATGGCCCCGTGTGCCATCAATTTGGTCAGTTCCATGACACCTTGGATTAGCTTGGTAGTAATACCCATCATTACCGTTTTGATCAGAGGTGACTGAAAGAAAAATCATAATATCAAATACGGCACCTTCATCAGTTCTGGGAGTTATATATTAATTTATTTTGTTACTTAGATGGGTGGACGAGCCCACAGCCCTGGTGTTAAGTGATTACTGGAGACCATAGACATCTACAACGTAAATGTGCCCCCCCTTCAGATATGAGTTCTAAGGTCTCAGTATAGTTATAACGGCTGGCCCACCCTTCAAACCGAAACGCATTACTGCTTCACGGCAGAAATAGGCATGGTGATGGTAACGTGTGGACTCACAAGAGGTCTTACCACCAATAGTTATGCAAATTATAATTTTGCGGGTTTGATTTTTATTACACGATGTTATGCCTTCACCGTGGAAGTTAATCGTGAACATTTGTCAAGTACGTATTTCATTAAAAAAGTTGGTACCCAAACGAGGTACGAGAACCCTCTGATCGTGGTCGCCGGTAACTACCATCCCGATCCTGCGGAAAGAATGGAAAGCAGTCGACGTCGCCCCAAACACGTCATCTCAGATCCTCCCGATCCACTAGCGGTGCTTTTAGGTACCTCAAGCACCGGTCACCGTTCTCGTCGAACCCGTCGCTTGCGACGAAGGGCTCGACGAGTAAATTAACCCTCAGACACAGCCCACTGAGTTTCTCACCGGATCTTCTCAGTGGGTCGCGTTTCCGATCCGGTGGTAGATTCTGCGAAGCACGGCTCTTGCTAGGGTTCGTGTTAGCAACGTCGTCAGGTTTGAGCCCCGTGAGCTCACCTACTAGTTATGGTTACGCTGGAATAGCCTCTCAAGGCTACCAGCTTAGATAGGAAAAAAAAAGCACCGGACTCGTTATCCTTTACGCCACGACGACTTCAAAATTCACGTAATGCAGAGTTTAGAAGCGTGCACGATTGACAGTAATCCAAGTACTGATATTCGATAGTGATATCTGACTACGCTTCATACTTCTCTGGTAAAATCCCAGGATACTGGTTAGGTATGAATACCGAACTAAACTCGTATGAGTATCTGTTAAATGTAATTACTACTCCACAAATAACTCCTAACAACAAATTCTAAAAATTTAGATATTACATACAATAAATATTTTCCGTAAACAATCTGTAATCGAGTTAGTAACAAAAAATATTTTTAACGCGCAACTCATCTTAACACCTTGTTGTGATGGAGAGCCAAAAAATCAGCATCCGTCCTCTTTAAACGATCGCTTCCAAACACAAATATCTATTAATATCATAATATAAAAATATTTCTTATGATACATTCTAGTTGATATTTCCATACGTATTTAAGAGTCGTAGATACAGTGAACAATAACTGCTATCAGTTTAGTCCCGTATTCATTTTAATGATCTAATAAAATACGTAGAAGAAAATAGTTATGACCCGATAAGTAATTTAAAAGCTACTAGAGGTCCCGCAGTAGTCGAAATTCGACTATAATTAATTGGAATTGTAAGTTTGTACACTATTATGATTGTATTTTATACTTCTATAATCACAAATTTCGCCAAGACTGACGAACAATATTTAATCTATTCTCAATTTGACAATAGACGTCAAGAACAAAAGTTTGACAATAAATAGTATGCATGCGTGTGTGCGTCAAATACATGGTATGCAGTGTGTGTAATATTTTCTTTATTGATTTAATGTATCTTTTATGCATTATTTTAAAAAAATATTAGCATTGTGCACTTCTTCTCTATATTCTCTATAAGTGTGGAAAATTTCATATTCCTCCGTCCGCGCAATTTTCGTAAAAAGGGATACAAAGTTTTTGCTTCACGTATTAATATATAGATACGTAAAAGTAAATAGTTGTGACCCGATAAGTAATTTAAAAGCTATAATCGATGAACCTACGTTGATATTCTGGTAAAATTAATACGTGAAGCAAAAACTTTGTACCCCTTTTTACGAAAATTGCATTAACGGAGGAGTATGAAATTTCCCACACTTAAAGAGAATATAGCGAAGGAGTGCAGAATGCTAATATTTAAAAAAAAATACATTAATAATACATTAAATCAATAAAAAAAACATAACACACCATGTATTTGACACACAGACACGCATATATACTCTTTGTTTATTGTCAAACTTTTGTTATTGCTTAGTCTGTGGTCAAATTGAGAATAGGTTAGTATTGTTTATCTTTAATATTATTTGTCTATAGCGTGGTCTTGGCGGAATCAGTGAATAAAGTAGTCTATTATTAGTCTTTGACAATAAAACCTTAATAATGTTCAAACTTATAATTTTAATTAATTATAGTCGAATTTCGACTACTGCGGGACCCCTAGTTCTGGTAAAATCATCATCAACATTTGGCAACCGCTCAAACTGATGATCACGTACAAACTTTGTTACCAATCTTCTCAGAACACAAATGCCCTTCGCGAAAAAGTCAGCACGAAGTCTCACTTCGTTTTCATCGTAAGAGGTAACATTATACGTGCGTTTTATATCTGGTAACGGACGTGACTAATATTCCGCTGAAATTTTTCGCATTCCCGAGCTCGTTTTTATTTTTCATTTTTTTATTGAAGTTATACTTCTTTAGGCGCGTTATGAAAAATTGATGAGAGTGAAATTTTACACAAAATTAACAGAATGAAGTTGCTCACTAAATCGCTCATTACAATACTACCGACGTAACTTGGCGAGTCTGAATATAGCCGCAGGTGAACTTTCCGAACCGTACCGAGAATTACCGAATTTATACGATGTCAAGAAAAGGGATGTCCAATATGCGTGATTAAGATTTAAATAAAAAAATAAAAGAATTTAATAAAAATAAAGTATAACTTCTTACGCGCGTACATAACTACACGCACCCTTTTTTGCTTAGATAGGTGGACGAGCTCACAGTCGAGCGCACAGCTCGAGCTATAAGTTCTAAAGTCTCGAGTATAGTTACAACGACTGCCCTACCCTTCAAACCGAAACGCATTACTGCTTCACGGCAGAAATAGGCAGGGCGGTGGTACCTACCCGCGCGGACTCACAAGAGGTCCTACCACCAGTAATTACGCAAATTATAATTTTGCGGGTTTCATTTTCATTACACGAATCGTTTCGGATTCCAGTGACGAAAGATCAGACGCGATACATACATATTGCCGTACCAACCTGCCTGGTTCTGCCGTGAAGGGTCACGCTACCTTCTTCAATGCTAGTACAAACTTTATGTACTGTAGCAACTGGGATTTCGACCTCATATGAGTCCCTCGATGAATTTCGGCATTTACCTTTTAATATTAAAGGGCTCCGGTAGCGGCTTAGCACCAGGTGAACTGTGAGCTCGGTCACTCAATTACGCAATAAAAAATTACGTAGAAAATAACGTTCATGATTTTACCATTTCACTTAACTAAAGACATTTTGTTGCATGTTTCATTTTGTTATGCTAAATTAACTAAACAATAAGCATTTGAACACTAAAAACAAATATTGTTGAGAATGCTCATATCCACCACGTTATTTTATTATTAATGTAAAGAAATTACAGTAATCATTAATTATTAATTTTTCTCAAATAATAATAATGATTTATCCTTTAAAGAACCAAGTAAAAATTAATAATTTCAACATTGCTTACTTCAAATGATATCGCAACGGATGTTGTTACCTGCGATTTGTGCTCGAATTACCTTGGCCCCAAATGACGTCACATCTAATTAGGCTATATTAAGCCGCGTTTCGCGTAGTTTGCTTTCTTTGACATTAGAAGCACCAGACATCTTCTAATGTCTAATGTCTGTACTCCAACAATTTGCAGGAGTGTGGGTTAAATGTTCAAATGAAGTGGAGCAGTCGTTGTAACTATACTGAGACCTTTGAACTTATATCTCAAGGTGGGTGGCGCATTTACATTGTAAATATCTATGGGCTCCAGTGACCACTTAGCAGCCCACCTGGCTGTGAGCTCGTCTACCCGTTTAAGCAATATAAAAAATATTAACTACGTTTTCATAATATTGGTTCCTACCTGGCGAATTTAAACAGCTACATAATATCTGCATCGCTTCATACCACGGCATCGGTTGCTTTATGGTTTTGGTCACGACCATATATTCGCATGAGTTTAATTTCTCGATAATTACCATCAGGACGACAGTTCAACATCACCATCACCGAACAAGTAGATGTCTATGGGCTCCAGTAACCACTTAACACTAAGTGGGCCGTGAGCTCGTCTACCTATCTAAGCAATAAAGAAAAAACAAATGTTCGTTACATTACGGAAACTATGACCGAGATAAAACTATTTACAAGTACGTGCGTTTAGAAGTTAGCAAATTAATATAATTTTTCATTCATGTTTAAATTACATTTCATTATTATTATTATTACGCCGGGAAGCATTCCCTATGTAAGAAACATAAACAGCTATATTTCATTTTATAATGCTCTGTGGAATATATGAATTCTTGGAAAGTTTCTTTGTGTTTATATGATGCAATGTGCGTATCTTTGCTCTCGATCGCGTATTTTTATTCTCAACTGACCGAGGGGCCTTCCTTGAGTTAGGAGCCGCGTGCCTAAGGTCTGAGATCGAGCCCTCAATTGCATCGGATCGGTTGCTAACAAAACTGGAACCCTAGATTGGCTTTTCTGCAGGAATATGCAGAGAAATAATCAACCTACATAGGTCCATACGCTCTACCAATAAAAATTATAATGATAATTCTCACACAGAAATACTAATTTGGCGGGATTTTAATAGATTACAGCCCACCTGGTGTTAAGTGATTACTGGAGCCCATAGACATCTACAACGTAAATGCGCCACCCACCTTGAAATATAAGTTCTAAATAAGTTCTGAAATATAGTTAGAACAGCTGCCCCACCCTTCAAACCGAAACGCATTACTGCTTCACGGCAGAAATAGGTAGGACGGTGGTACCGACCCGTGCGGACTCACAAGAGGTCCTACTACCAGTAAAAATGCTTTTTACATCAAATTACAGAAAGTTTACTCATAAAATATATATACGCATTGCAATTAAGTTTCTCATGAAGACGTATTTACAATTTGTAATATTTAAGCAAAGAAACAGAAGGAAGAAGGATTATATTATTATGTTATAATTACATATTATAATATTGCATACAAATAATTCACAATTCAAAAACATGACAACGTTTAATAATACACAACAATCGGTTGTTGTGATTTCATGTTATGTTGTAATCCATAAACACCAATATACAAATACCCATATATTTTCAAATTAATATTTTGTGACGTGAAAACAAAACCTAAAGCCAGAAAGAGCTATTCAGACCGATAATGTTTCTTTAACTTTCATGTTAAAGAAACTTTATTGTGTTTGTTTTGCGAAAATATTATCATTCAATCAATTCAATTATTTTGAAAAGTTGTTTTACGTGTTTGAAACCAATTTTAAAAGCGCATTAACCAATATCTTCCGAAATCCTAAAATAATAACTGCAAGATCAATTTTTGAATTGGTTTTTCTTACTGAAGCCGCGTTAACCCGATGTTTAATTCCTGTTAAAGTTTCCCATATACCTAACGTAGTGATTCAAACATTTCTATAAATACATATGGCGGCCGTGTACCCGCGAATAAATCAATCTTAGAACATCTATTCTCATATTAGCTCACTTTAACAATAACATAAACACGTTACGTACAAGTTTCAGTCTTATTGACCATATTGCACGCGAATTTAATGTTGCTTGAGCTCAAACAGTCGTCAGTGATGTATAGGTAACGTGACCATACGTCCCTGATTTGGGCGGGACAGTCCCGCTTTTGCAAATAGACCAAACGATAAATTAATTTATTCAATTCAACACAGACCTAGAAGTGCTTAAATGGGCTAATTTATAATAATAAAAGTGCCTATGTGGGAAGAGGTACAGAAAGTGCTTTGAAATTCCACAGAAGTCCCGCTTTGACAAAAATAATTGGTCACGTTATGTATAGGCCATGGTGAATTCTGCAATCCAACTTGTTTAAATACTGTCGGAATGATGTGACGAATATTTTTGGACAGGCAAACAAAAAAGTAATTTTCGGCACGCAATGTATCAATTACAAAACAAGGGACGCGTAAGTTCAAAATTCCAATATTTCACGTAGCATACGCTCGCATCTTTGCTTTAGACTGTAGGTTCACAAAACATGATTACTGGTGGTTGGACCTCTTGTGACTCCGCGCGGGTAGATACCACCACCCTGCTTATTTCTGCCGTGAAGCAGTAATGCGTTTCGGTTTGAAGGGCGGGGCAGCCGTTGTAACTATACTTGAGACCTTAGAACTTATATCTCAAAGTGGGTGGCGCATTTACGTTGTAGATGTCTATGGGCTCCAGTAGCCACTTAACACTAGGTGGGCTGTCAGCTCGTCCACCCATCTAAGCAATAAAAACATAAAAAAAATCATGATCCAACATAAACAACAAACATTTTTGCTAAGTATATTCCCAATGAGTAATACTATAAAGAATTTTCGGGTTATCACAGCGCTTGTAACAGCGCCAAAATATCAAAAACTCATTACTTGTGAAAATCATGGCAGGGAAACCCGTTGAATAATAGTGTTTTGTGTAATAATTCTTATGTTCAGCTATATATCACCTCTGTTCTCGTACCTTGGAAATGACGCATTTGATGACCTTCTTCAAAGTATCGTGGTCGTGACCGCAGACTTTCAGTAAGCTATAAACCTCCTTCTTGTGCTCGTATATCTAAAAACACACAAACGCTCTTTGATCTAAGAACTAACAGGTTTTAATGCGAAAAAAATATAAGTACTTCCGATAGTTGACACTGTTATTGTGGGCGCATTAAATTGTTTTTATTTTATGAGATAAATCTAGCCATCTAGAGACACAAACACAAACTCTGCGTCCATTTTGACGCAAACCCAATCGTAGATTCGATGGTGAGACCTTGGTTCTCAAATTATTTGAGTTTAACCTTGCCAACAGAATACAAAACTTTGAGCACCTAAGTAACACTTAACAAAACCCAAAACATATATTTAAAAAAAAAACTAATATAAAAAAAAAAAAAAGACATGCCCGCTGAGTTTCTTGCCAATTCTTCTCAGGACGGAGGCTAGTTCTTGTGAATTGGCGGTAGTTCTTTTGACGTTCAACAAATATGTACTTTCATTTATGTTGAATAAATTTTTTTTTATTTTTTTTGATTTGATTTGAACATTAAACACTCAAAGAAATAGCACATAAAGTCCTACATGAAGCCAGACGAGGTTTTTCTCTTAAATAATTGGTACCAAAAATACACACATGGGACAAGAAAAAATCTATACTAATATATAAATCTACCGTGTTTTTTTACGGATGTTCCGCTATAACTACTGAATCATGCATCCGATTGACTTGAAACTTGGCATCCATGTAGAAAATACATGTACTTAATGGATAGGCTAATATTTATATGAGCGTTGGACTCCCTATACCAGTTGCGGGGGCGTGAATGATGAGAATCTTTGTGGGGTGTGAGAAATAATAATGTTAAATTTAAATGCCCAGCGAAGCGGACGGGTACAGCTAGTACGCTAATAAATCTACTTTAGTTTAATAGCAACAAACGAAGTCATAAGAACACCTTACGGATCCACTGATAAGTACCTACTGCTACATAATTGCTGGAAATGCCAGATACAGCAAAGCCATTACCAGACGTAAAACTCTTTAAAATAAAATAGCTCAGGTTCCCTCCTATAGATTTAATTTACCGGCTTGATCCCGTGTCGTATCATGTTCTTGATGGAAATCACGCTCCTAACTGCTTGGACTGGATCGTGACCGATCAGCGCGTAACCACAAACAACCATCTGATGAAGAGATTTCTCTGCTAACGCCGTTGTTTGATTTTGCTTCTTCAAAAGGCATTGATCCACCTGCTCATTCAAAAAATATTTATTCTTTGACAATATTCTCTGGTATATAGTTAATAGAAAATGTGATTAATTCTATTTAAAAAGAGATCCTCTTGGGCTTCTCACTCATCTAAGCAATACACAAATAAAAAATAAGAAAAATGGGCATTTGTTAGACTTCGATATCTTGGCGATCAAAAGGAAAATATCAGGCGATAAAAGAATCTATAATTATAATTATTCATCACACCTATAATTTGGGTCTCATATCTCATAAGGGGCACTAGCATTCAATCAGTAATGTTTATAGTTCTATCCGTCTACGGCAAAAACCATTCATACCTTATCTTCATCTTCTGATCTCATGACTTCTAGAACCTCTTGCAGTTCTGTCAGACGATCCTGGACGTGGCTGGTTCCATTTTGCAGCAAGAACTTGATCTTTTGCAGTACCATCTCAACGGACCTGATTACAAGCAATCATGTGAATCAGTGGCTCACAAGTATCGACTCGTCTTTTAATAAAACTTTCAAAACCCAACACGTTTGTTGTTGGCTGGAACATACGAATTGGGATACGTATACCTTCTCTTCTGTTTCCATAAAGTTTATTGCTTCCACAAAACGTTTTAAAGAGAGTTTTAACCATGTCCATAATGAAATCTGTGAAATATTGCTTTTTTCTCCTACCTACGCCGAAAGTTCGGGTTTCATCCCGCTGTACAGGGAAGAAAGTGTAACTTTTTCTCCCTGCGTCCAAGTGCGCATGAGCGTTAGTGTCTACGTCTACTCTCACGCACCTAAAATTATCCGCCATTGTTATGCTCGGGTAATTTGCAATATTGTCTTTAGTGTAAAAGTGAAATAAACAAAAGGTAGGAGAAAAAATTGTATGTGCACCAAGGGAGAAAAGTAGGACATTTCCTAAGGGATGAGATGTCCTACTTTTTCCCGCGGTGCACAATGTACTATTAAAAAAAACACTCACTTTTCCAAATCCACTTGGAATTTCTTCTCTATGCTCTGCAGCAGATCTTCGGTTAGTTTCTGTGTGATCTCCACCTCTATGACCTTGTCCATCTCTTTCTTAGCCATTTCCATGCCGTGTACTCCCTATAACAGAATAAACAGCTTACCATTCACATAAGTTATCAGTATCTGCTCCCTTTACGCGCGGTAGTGGATTCCAAAATATTTTTCTGATTATCTATCCATTATTGAAAGTCTAAATAGAATTTGCACGCCAAGAACATTCGAGACGAAAATCAAGTAGCAAAAAGCGAATCTTGCAAAATTCAAATGTAATTTTCTGAATAATCTTTTCATTACCTACATGCTTCGTTTAACCAGTCACTCGCCATCAGCGGACCTCTACTTTTGTTAAAATACACATAACAATAATATGTAATTTAGCCACAAAGTAATCCTATTTTTACTTTGCTATGCGAGGAGAAGTATTGATCGAAATACTGTCTTACAATCTAGTTCTCTAGTATCTAGTAAAGATGAAAATAAGTTTGTGTGTTGAAATATGAAGTCTTCAAAAAAAAACTTAGTGAAACGTAACTGGTGGTAGGACCTCTTGTGAGTCCGCACGGGTAGGTACCACCACCACCCCGCCTATTTCTGCCGTGAAGCAGTAATGCGTTTCGGTTTGAAGAGTGGGGTAGCCGTTGTAACTATACTGAGACCTTAGAACTGGTGGTAGGACCTCTTGTGAGTCCGCACGGGTAGGTACCACCACCCTGTTGATCACCACACCCACCATTGCGGCTGATTAGATTTCTTGGGTATAGACAGCAACCCGGTACCCTGGGCACTCCCGAAGTCCATAAGCAACGATAACCACTTACAATCATGTGCGCCGTAACGTCTGCCGTCGAAAATAGCTTCAGATCTCAAGATTGTAGTATAAGGTGAGATTTCTAAAACTACCTTATCAGCTGTAAGTATAAGTTAATACAAAAAGTCTCTATTCATAGTAGAAAAGCAAAACTAAAATAAATAGTGTTTTTAGAAAGTAACAAAAAAAAAACATTTCACTACTCACCGCATAAATAGTAAACATATAAAAACATAATATCTGAACGGCATCTCTCATTTCGACTGTGGTGAATAAAAACGAGATTTATATTTAAAAAACTGTACAAAAATAACTTTAGTTTATATATCTAAATAAAAACAACGGACAAACAAGTTTAACGCCAGCTACACGCTACCGAATTATATTGTGAATGTTTTACGACTTTAACAAATCGAATTATTTTTATGTAAAAAACATGTTTTTATTATAGTTGTCGTTGCAAAAAACTTCTATAAGTGCAACATGAATTATTGACTACAATAATGTGTATGAGTAATTTATAGCCAAACTTTTATTATAGATATTTTTATTTTATTGCTTAGATGGGTGGACGAACTCACACCCCACCTGGTGCTAAGTGGTTACTGGAGCCCATAGACATCTACAACGTAAATGCGCCACCCACCTTGAGATACAAGTTCTAAGATCTCAGTATAGTTACAACGGCTGTCCCACCCTTCAAACTGAAACGCATTACTGTTTCACGGCAGAAATAGGCAGGGTGGTGGTACCTACCCGCGCGGACTCACAAGAGGTCCTACCACCAGTAAATTTTAATTTTAATTACACACATTCACAAAATTTTATAAAACCTTTGTTACAATTCAAATATTTAAAGTTTAATATAACAATTTTTTTATGTTTACATATTCCTTTTTCGCTGCATTACTAATATAGTCTACTTTCTTTTCTTGCAACATTTCCTGCGTATGCACGGACAAACCGACACTGGATCTTTTTCTTTAACGGGCTCTGATGATTCTTCTATGTTCTGGAACATTTTACTATCACACTACACAAGTTCAGTATCACTAAGCCTAATGTTAGCATACTACACTTGGCGTCACAAAAATCGCACCTTTTAAAAAAACAACTTTAAAATACTTTTACTCAAACTTTATCAATAGTAATGGTATGATTGTAGGATAGCATTGGAATGGTAATTTAATTGTCTATTAGAATTTAAAAACTTGTATATGTGTTTTTAATCTTTTTATAAAAAAAAAAAACTTAAAAAGGGACAAGTTACAAAAAATAAAATTAAAAACCATTTAAAAAAACATCGGTGTATTATTGATACGTTCTGTCAGTAGGGCAGAATTAAAACGGCAATCGATTTACTCGATCTAAAATGAATAGTTGGAACCTTTGATTATCGTGTATATAATCAAAGGTTGGAACGGTATATTTAGGCATACAATTCTTTACAAAAATACTAGTCAGTCGCTGCGGGAATTGTCAATTTGACAGCTACAATTGACAATTTTATCACAGTTTTAAACGCGTGACGTTCGCTAGCACGCATGTTCGGAATTAGCAAAATGGCGCGACTGAAGTTTAGAGGATTAACATTCTGCATAGCAGTCTTGGCCACGGTAAATCAAGGGTGTACAAAATTGTAAACAATACCCCTTCGCCAATCCCGAAGCAATACCTGGCGAACGTTTTCATAGCCTTCGCAGTCTTGATGAGCGACTTTATTTGGTCAGTCCTTATGCATTTTCATAAATTAAGCTCTAAATTTAGGCTGACACCATCTTCCTAACCATCTCTTGGTAAGAGGGCTTACTGCGAGATCGCACTATGTCTGCCGCGAAATTAAATCACTACCTCATGTTTACGGTCTCTGGTCACCACTTAATATCGGTGGACCATGATATAATGTTAAAATAAAGAAAAATGTAAACAGCATTTTACTCACAGTATTTTGACAACAGGCCGCGGCGCATAAATCGTGCTTATCCAATTTCTCCAGCAGTGAGTAAAACTAAAAAATAAAGTCTGTAATAATTCAAGTTGACCTAGCTTCTCCTAAGATTACTCCGGGGCGTGAAAGACGCAGTCTGTGCGATCCATTACATCGGGTCAGCTATTGCACCCAAACACTTAGCTGACAGTTATTTCAGAGCATACAGTAAACATTAAATATTCACAAAAACCACAGACTATTTATTGTTCTCAATTGATTCGCGTCCCTTAAGGAACTGATCACACATTTATTCATGTTCATCCGCCACCAAGAATATTTTAAACACTTATAAATATCGTATATTCCGTAAAAAGTAAACAAAGACAATATTAAATGTTCCTCGTTTCTATTTTCGTGTCTATGATTCGAAACACAAATAATTTTGGAACATAAAAATTCCTAACCTCCTCTTCTTTTATTCGATAAAGGAATTTTTGTGATCAGATCAAAGAACAATTTTAATTATGAAACAATCCGCCACTAAAAGCTTTTGATTAAAGATTTCTTTTTAAAACAACATATTGAGATTTAACGATAAACAAGATCACGTTCCTCTGAACACTAATCTGTAATTTGTAACCGCTACATCAACGTGTGCATTTTTTTATTGCCCTTGTAGGCAGACGCGCATACACCTGATGGTGAGTGGTTACCGTCGCCCATGAACTTCAGCAATGCCGGGGACAGAGCCAGGCCGCTGCCTACCACTTAATATTCTCCAAAAACCTCGTTTGAAGAAGGACATGTCATAGCCCTCGGGAAGCGTGGAGGGGAGCTCATTCCATAGCCGGATGGTACGTGGCAAAAAAGACCTCTGGAAACGCACTGTGGATGACCACAGTGGCTCCAGGTAGTATGGATGACGAGATGACGGTATCATCTCGAAAAATTCCTCAGAGCACTCCCCATGGAACATTAATGTTGCTTAAAATGTCACTTGTTTTAAGGTTATCTGTTGGCGAAGTAAAAAGCGCGCGAGTTGTATTTATGGTATGCTTTCGACTGTATTCATATGTATAGACTGTATATACTATTATTTTCATGGATCTTCGGTGTAATGTCTACGGACTTCGGTGGCGACTTCACACCACGCGAACCGTGAGGTCAATCAGCAGTCTAGGCAATAAATGAGAACACTAATTGCGTCTTGCCTCTAGTTGGATGACGTAACAATAAGTGGACTGGCTAACCTCAACAAGCTTACGGATTGTCTACATATAATCGAGTAAAACTAATAAAGTTTTGCGTACCCTCAATTTGCTTTCATACAAGACGTCCAGGACCAGGCAGATAATGATTTCAATAACATTTTCAATTATATCGGTAATACGATAAATGCTCCTGAAAAAAATATAAAGGAACTAGCTTTTTCCCGCGACTCCATCCGCGTGGAATAATTACTTTGGCATAACGCTAAATTTTACCCCCCACTTCATTTACGTAGAAAGTGAAAATATTTTTGAATTATAGAATGTTAAGGAGCTATTTAAACCCCTATTTTGAAACATTCCTTATTGGTGCTCCACTTGTATTGGTCTTAGCGTGATGCTATATAGCCTTCCTCAATAAATGGGCTATCGAACACTGAAAGAATTCGAATCGGACCAGTAATTCCTGAGATTAGCGCGTTCAAACAAACAAACTCTTCAGCTTTATAATATTAGTATAGATCAGTGATTCTCAACCACTGTTCCGCGACACTTTTGTGTGCCGCCAAATTTCAAAAGTGTGCCGCCAAATTTTGCGAATATATAATAATGTTAATATTATTATATTATATTATTTTAAAAGAAAAATATTTTAAACATGAATATATATTTAAATACACATAAAAAAAATATATAGTATATTTTAGTTTATTTCGTATATTAAAATTTTTTCATAAACTATTTATGCAGTGTGTTGTAGTAAGTAAATAATTTTTATCTTTTTTTTTTGTGTGCCGCCAAATTTTGAAATCGTTAAATATGTGCCGCAACAAAAAAAAGGTTGAGAATCACTGGTATAAATGAAGTACTTTGAGTACATATCGCACATACGGTGCAATTACGTCACTTATGCAAATGATGTAATTTTTCAGGAGAAACGTTGGAAGATTCAACATCTTATTATATAATTCTGATATAGTTCTGCTAGGCTATAGAAATAAAATGATAATATTTAAACTACAACTTTAAACTTAATCAGTAAAAGCAAACATCTCCTCTCACTAATAACTACAAAAAAAATGTATTTTCTCATACTCGGTTCAGTGTTAACAAAAATTGCATAAGTGACTTTATAGCACCGTATGTGCGATATATATATAATATATGTATAATTACTTAGTATATATCTAGGGGTGAACGGTTATTTTTTAAGCGACATTTCGCAACTTTACAGGAGAGCCTATTAAAAGCTTAAAATTTAATAAAATAATTTAACAAAAAGTCTTCTTCAGCTATTTGCATGGAGTAATATTAATTGCGTCAAGCTTAAGCTTAATAACAGAAATCAACACAAATACATCAGCGCGCCGCGTGGGGCACCGGTGACTTACGTGGCAGTCAAAAGCTTAAAAAATAAATAACTATTTTACCTTAGGAAGTATTCGTATGTATCACAAAAACATATTATTGCTGAACTCCTATGCGTTTGTCGGCGAGCGTCTGATTCGCTGCAATTCGGATCACCGAGGGGCAGGTACTGAAACCGAGCAATACTAGCTGTAGGGTACCATTGCCTTGCCTATTATATAGAATCGAAACTCGTATCTCAAAACAGGACGCAAAACAAAAAGAAAATCTACTTTGTGAAAACAATAATAATTCCATCCAAAAAAAACATAGCTCTTTTTTTTATTGCCCTTGTAGTCAGACGAGCATACGGCCCATCTGATGGTGAGTGGTTACCGTCGCCCGTGGACTTCAGCAATGCCAGGGGCAGAGCCAAGCCGCTGCCTACCGTTAAACTCTCAAAAAATTTGCATGCGTCACGACTTCATAAACATAATTACGGATGTTAATTAAACAGGAAGGATTTCTCACCAACACAAATAACGAAATCAGCACAAACAACGCAGTTTTGGTCAAACACAATATCGGACATGAATCATCTGTAAATAAAGCAACAAAGTTGAACATTATCAAGCCAATATGTACTCTTATTGAGGTGTCTTTAAAAAACTTTAAAGGTTTATTCACCACGAAAATGGAATTCGATACATAAACAAATTGACCTAAAAACCTTCCTTCTGTACTTCTATCTTTCCACAGTCTGGTGACGAGAACGATCACCTTACAGACACGGAACCTAACACCCAAGATAGTAAAAAGCGAAGTAGGCAAAACGTGATAAAACCTCAAAACTACGCCTAGTCATGAACTCTAACAAAAGCTCTCGTCTAAGTATTACTTTCTAATAGCATGCCTTGAGAGGTTCCGTTTCTTTCCATCACAAAATACGTGCTCCTTCTAGGGTCCCGGTCATAATCACTAAAAATTTTAATTGCAAATACGTTTATTCCGGAGTCACACAAAAATTTCGATTAATATGACAGAGATGCCAAACTGACACACTGTTTGTCAATTTCCCCTCATTTTTCTCTTCGATTTCACAACATATTCTAATTTACAGCAACACAGGCTGTTGAGCGTAATAATAAAATTAAACTCAAAATTGTAGTCATAGAAATTGTCATTATTAAACACCAATAAATATTTCACTAAGCGTTGATTAGAAATGTTAATCTAAAATATGAAACTACGCATGTTCAAGTACAGAGGTGATTACAGCATGCAGCAAATAGAAAGTGGTGTCATATGACCTTCTGATGAACTACCACAATTATCATGAGTCGAAAGACATGCACTGATGTTGATAGACTTTAATATCATTAAGTGGGTCTTTTACAGACCAAATTTCTAGCACATTTGAAAAAATATACAACAATGTTTATAGTTTTTTTTTTATTACTTAGATCGGTCGTCGTTGTCACGACTCCCTCATAGACATTAATAACTCAATGTCAGCCATCTCGTGACATGAGTTCTAAATCACAGTTTTATAGTACAACGGCGGCCCCACCCTTCAAACCGGAACGCATTACTTCTTCACGACAGAACTAGGCAGGCGGGCAGGCGGGTAGGCGGGCTCACCGCCCATCCTACCATCAATGCAGTTTTGGTGATTATATTATTAATAGAATAGCAGTAGACTGCGACTTGGCTGCTCCTGACATGTGTGCGGGCGATGAACCTGCGAGCTCTATGCCTATCTGCAAAGGCACAAAACTACTGTGCATATTTCTTTTCCTTACCGATTCTCTGGTAGCCTAAGGGGCTGTTCCAACTACGCTATTATTAGTAGTTAACAGATTCCACATAAAATGAGCTGTGCTTCTCAGAATACCACCGATCTGGCAAGATCGTGCAATAGATACAAAGCTGCTATACTGCAAATGAATTAGAACATCAACTCGTAGCATAAACTTGACTTGGTATTTAACTTCCAATCAGCACTAACCTAAGCGTAGAATAGTCTTATCTTTAGATCTTAGAAATTGTCCCTATAATTGACTTAATCTTTCGACCCTTTGGATCTTTGTCATCATAGTTGATATCTTATATATATATATAAGGTTAATATATTATAAGTTTTTTAATAATATAGACTACATACTGTGACACAAAAAAAACCAAAACAGTTTCAAGTATAAATAAAACTATAGATAGAACAACATTTTTATTTCTTATTCGTTTTAGCTTTTGGACATTCACTCATACAGACTTTACCCTTTTCTAAACATTTATGACAACCGGCGTCCACCGCGTTAGATTCTTCATCAGCTTTCGCCGCGGACGCTTCGATAAAACCTGGAATATTGTCATTTATAACACTTCCAATAATTTCATTTTTACCAAACTCTATATTTGGTTCATTAATATCATCCCTGTCATTGAATGGTACGTTTGATTCATCCTTCGCAATAGCCCGTCTATTAGCGTCCGATACGGACTCGTGTTGTGTGATGTTCTTGTTAGTTTTATTGGAAACTTTCTCCGTTGGCTCGTCGCCATTAAAATGGAAGTTCTCTGTTGATTCGTAAACATTTGTATTCACCAACTGGAATAATGAAATAAAACTTTTGAACTAAGATAAACTTTCAAACGATCAAACATAATTCCTCGGATTCTTCTATAATATACAGCTGATTTTTACATTTCTCAAAGTCTCTATTGGATCTTCTAATATTAATGCAGTGACCTATCATTTTGACAATAATCTATAATATATATAAAAATGAATTGCTGTTCGTTAGTCTCGCTAAAACTCGAGAACGGCTGGACCGATTTGGTTAATTTTGGTCTTGAATTATTTGTGGAAGTCCAGAGAAGGTTTAAAAGGTAGATAAATATGAAATATGAAAAGTTTAGTTATTTTTAGTTTAAAGCTTAGTTTATTTTATACAAAACTTTTATTTCTCGATTGAGGCACTACGAAGTCTGCCGGGTCAGCTAGTGAAATTGTAAATACTACAGTTATAATTTTTGCATCATTATTGTTTACCATTTCACATATATGATGTGTGTATGGTTTAGAAGCGTTTATTATTCAAATTCTTATATAATACAATTTTAAAACACGCTGCTACAATACAGAATCTCTTTCTAAATGTATTTAAATAACAAATTGGCCCGTCGACCGACCTATAAATCGCCGCCTATTTCAGTTTCAACACATCGCATTGTGCAAATTCACGGTAATCCTGTTACGATATAGGTCAGTTTATTGTATGGACCGGAAATTACTACATAAACATACAAAATAGCTCTCGAATTTAGGTTTCAAAAGTATTCTGTCCAAAGGAAGTATACGGAGGAGGTTCAATGCTCTTTATGGTTTATACCATTTTGTACAGTTTTGTTACATATTGCTTTCCAAGGGGAGTATAGTCTAACGAATCGTATGGGACGATCATCATGAAACTCATCTCCGTTTTAACATCTCACCATCAACCACCAGAGCTGACCTCGATCATACCACCGGAAAAAACTACGATCATCGAAAGGACATCTCCAAATATCTTTTCTGCTCCATAATAATCTCCCCTTCGTAGTGTTTTCTTAATAGTATGTGCAAGTGAGCAGCGGCTCAGAACCCACAGACACAGCCCACTGAGTTTCTCGCCGGATCTTCTCAATGGGTCGCGTTTCCGATCTGGTGGTAGATTCTTCGAAGCACTGCTCTTGCTAGGGCCAGTGTTAGCAACTCTCCCGGTTTGAACCCCGTGAGCTCACCTACACGTCAAAGAGAAGCAGAAATAGCCTCTCAAGGCTACCAGTAGAGGTAGGAAAAAAAACAGCTCAGTTGTGTCAGCGGTATCACCACGTCCATGATCATCACTAACCACTTGCCATCAAGAGGACCAGGTGATTGCCTGCCATCTAAGGCAGTAAAGATGGCCATTTTACTAGTAGGCATAAAAACCAACAGTAACAACTGGGAGCTTAAAGGATCTGTCCTCGAAGTCGAATAGACTAAACTACTTTAGCAACATACATTACGAAACAGGATTTAATCATAATTAAAGCTAAAATTCATCGAAATCGGATTCATAAACAGATAAGCGTTGCGTCTGTAAATATTATACATTGGTAGAACGATAGACCGCGTCAGAATAATTGTTTTTGTATTGGCAACAGGCCGACAAATTCACGGCGCATCTGGTATGCCGGCTACCGGGGACCATAAGTCACCACGTCGTGAATGCCGCTGCGCACTTAGAGACGATATCGATCCGTGAGGGTTTAAAACACATCCTACCCACCAAAAACCAAAGTTTGCCTTACATTGCTGGCAACATTGATCGCTGTTTACCTCCACCTCGTATCTCGAGGCGAGTGGTGGTACTTACGTTATTCCTACGCGTCCCGATAGTTGCCACTAAGAGAGCTGTAAGCCCGCACTCCCAAGCAAATACATCAGCCTAATACATAATAATATGGTCGTTTTATAGCAAAGCCCTAATGTAAATTTAATACAACTAGAGGTCCCCTGGTAGTCGAAATTCGACTATAACTAATGGAAATTATAAGTTTGTACACTATTATGATCCTATTGTCAAGGACTATTATACTTCTTTAATCACATATTTCGTCAAGACTACACTTTAGACAAATATTAATTAAGGGAAAACAATATTTAATCTATTGTCCATTTTACCGACTATAACTGACAGACTGCAAAGAAAAGTTTGACAATAAATAAGTAGTATGCATGTGTGTGTATGTCAAATACATGGTAGTGTGTGTAATGTTTTCTTTATTGATTTAATGTATCTTTGATGCATTATTTAAAAAAATATTATCATTGTGCACTTCTGCTCTATAAGTGTGGGAAATTTCATACTCCTCCGTCCTCGCAATTTTCGTAAAAAGGGATACAAAGTTTTTGCTTCACGTATTAATATATAGACTAGAGGTCCCGCAGTAGTCGAAATTCGACTATAATTAATTGGAATTGTAAGTTTGTACACTATTATGATTGTATTTTATACTTCTATAATCACAAATTTCGCCTAGGCTACACTATAAAAAATATTAATAAAGACAAACAATATTTAATCTATTCTCAATTTGACCACAGACGTCAAGAACAAAAGTTTGACAATAAATAGTATGCATGCGTGTGTGCGTCAAATACATGGTATGTAGTGTGTGTAATGTTTTCTTTATTGATTTAATGTATATTTTATGCATTATTTTAAAAAAATATTAGCGTTGTGCACTTCTTCTCTATATTCTCTATAAGTGTGGAAAATTTCATAATCCTCCGTCCGCGCAATTTTCATAAAAAGGGATACAAAGTTTTTGTTTCACGTATTAATAAATAGATTACCTCGGCTTGTCTCTCTCGCGATCTACCGAACTGAAACACCCTCTGAATGTACATAAATGCTTCTGCTAACTGAAAAATAAATTACGAATTAATAAACTATCAACGTCGACTGTTTTAAGACAATCTTTCCAGACGAGCGGTAAGTCCACGAGGATTGAAATGCTCAGAACGGACACACAGCACGCTGAGTTTCTCGCCAGATCTTCTCAGTGGGTCGCAATTCTCACTGCTCATGCTAGGGTCAATGTTAGAAATTCTCTCAGGCTGAGACGGTGAGCTCACCTATCGGTCTGTGAGTAGTTGGAATAGTCCCTTAGGCTCCCAACGATTAGGTAGGGAAAAAAAACTTCAGAACGATATCAGATGTACGAAAAACAATACCCGAAAAGCCAAAAACAAACTCATTGATAATGCGAATCATCGTTGTCTCGGCCGTCGTTAGGTAAATACCGAAACACTGAGAGATCTAAATTCACAAATACAGCAACACGGTCACGAAAACAAAAAACAAAAAAAATATGTATGTCGTACAAACCTATCTGATAGATAATTAACTTTATTTTCCTGGAGAGACATTAATTTTACGCTCTCATCTACATCGAACGCCACGCATTATAAATACACACATATTTCAGTAAAACAAATGAAATAATGGACCTTGAAAATAAAGAGATGCAGACAAATAAAAAAAATGTTAAATCTTCGATAAATATAAAGAGAAGAATGCGAATTTCTTAAATTCTTCGCTGATTTAACGACTAAACGTCAGTAAGTGGGCTTTGGACCGTTGCCAGACTCGATGGGGCTGCCAGATGTAAGGAAATGTATAGTTCTGTGGTATTTTTTTTTTAATTATTGTTTATTGCGCAAGGTCGGTCGACGCAATTCCAGCACACCTTATAATAAGTGGTGGCTGGAGCCCATAGATAACGCAAAGTGAATGCCGTCACTGGCCTTAAAACATGAGTTCGAAGCTTTAGTTGTATTGCTTACTTCAGAGCGCGTGACTCTTTGGCAGTTGAATTGGGCAGGATAGTGGTTCCTCCTTGGCCCTCCTTGTTTCCCTCTTCCTCTCTGGAGGCGCCGGAGTCCGACATAACACGGTACGTTACCCCCCTCAACCGGGTATCCGTAAATGGATTCCACAGCGTTAAAAAAGAAGAAAAGAAAAAAATGGACAGTGATTCCTACCCATACGGGCTCACAGTGCGCAAAGTACGTCCCACCACCAGTCACAATTCAATAATATACTAGCGATATTCAACCATTCAGTGGTTTATCCTATCCTATACCATTTATAGTAATTTGAACCTTAACAACTCTGATCTGGTATATGATATCGCGCAGAAATCGTAATTTAAACTCCAAGTCCCCATTACGTATTAATGTAGTAGAGGGCAACACGGTTACAGCAATACAGGGGGATAGAATCACGCTACAAAATGATGTCTTGACAAAGGTCACTGGATCACGGAATGCAGATTCCATCGCTTACATCCAGAAACTACACAATGATGGGACAGTAATATGGCTCAAACTTCCACAGTCACCCTAATAGTAGTGGCAATTAACGTAAAGCTGTAACAGACAAAAAAAATCTTAAATTATTCCAATGAATTCTCGGAAAAAATAACCACAAGCCGCTAGTAACACATATAAACATTATGTTCTCGGTAAAAACTATACAAATATTTACCATAATCAAACCGATGTAGAAACAGTCCGATATTGTATCGGCTATTCTCCTGTAGGCCTGGCCCGCTGGACGGCATGTTCTAGAAAGATTCATACGATTTACTATCTTAGCTTACAATCCTAAGAAAAAAAGACAGCAGAAATAATATTTAGAACGAGCTCCCCTCCACAGCGTCTGCCGAAAGCTATGATATATTCTTCTTAAAACGAGGATTTAGACACTTCAGCATTAGGCAGCAGCTATGCCTGGCATTGGCAACGTCCATGGGCGACAGTGAATACTTACCATTAGGGCCATAAGCTCGTCTGCATACCAAGAGCGCCTGGTCTCTGGAAAAACCTCGAACAAAACTTTTATTTCCTAAGCCTTTGAAAAATGCAACAATTATAATTATTCGACAATATTCGACAATCAATATTGTAAGCAATGGTGAATGTGGCTAAGAAGCCGCCAACCTGTATACACTGGCGAGCACTCTGCAAGGACAAGGGGCACAGGCGCAGGGGTCTGGACCAGAACTGGACCCTGCTTCATGTGCGTTGCCGTCACGGCTCTCGCAGCACGACAGCTGACATTTCCCAGTCCACACCTCGCGGAGAATGGAGGCCGAACTCTGTTGAGTGTTCTCGTGTGTCTGTTGGCGTTCAGAAAAATAACGCTATTTTGATCATTTAGTTCATTCAAAAGTCACGAGTCTACAGATGTCCTACCCGGTCCGCGTTCTTGTCGTGAAACTACCGAGGGCCTTCTTCGAAAGCGCAGAACATCCATCACGCGTTACTCCTAAGATAGCCTCTTATACAACATAAATTGTAACTGCCACCTCATGTCCAAGCGATATAAAAAAATTAAAATCAAATGAAATTGAGCCGTGGACCTTATAGGAAGGGCCTTTAAGACCGCGAAATTCACGTTCTTATCTTTAAGGGTTCTGGTGACTACTTAAAAACAAACAAAAACACTTTCACAAGTTATAAATATGAAAAGCTTTATGGATTTGAAGTTTTCGATGAAGTGTTTGTTAATTAAAATGTTTGAATTTCTCAATCACGAAAAATCGGCCGAGGTTATTCAATTCAATTTAGAAGATAATAATTGCGCAGAAGCATGCGAACGCTTCTGTTCCCCCAATTTTTTTATGATTGCAAATTCACCAAATATCAAGAATATTTCCTTACAAATTGTATTACCACTAATGACTAGCTAATTATTTCTCCTAACGTGTTTCTGAAGCCAAAATAACAAACAGAGTTAATGGAATACCGTTGATTTAGACAAAACAAAAACTTTAGAAGCTCTCTATAATTGCTCAACATGCTCTATAGGTAACCGACCATTTTCTGGGCCAAGTCAACGGATATATTAATAACTTTCATTATTTATTCATAGTATACATGTTTTAAATATGGCGGTCGTATTTTCCGCATAATGTCCTTAAAAAGGTTTTACGTTACCTACCTGAAGACAAATGAACTAAGCCAGAAAATAATGGACCATAATCTAAGAGAAAAAATACTTATTTACTAAGCCCAACATGGATAGTCAGTAAGTTCGTAATTCTGGTACTAGTAGCCCGAGTGGTAAAGCGTAACACGAGTCCGTCCTATCCTTACCAGGAGCCATGATTGCTTCGTTGCAAAAATATACAGAATGGTGAATCAATACAATCTCCTACCAGTGAAAGCTGGCTGACAATTGATACTGCACCTCAATTGAGATTTCAGTTTGAGACTGCGATAAGCGTCCTCGGTAGCTGCTCAACATCACGAATCCGAAGTATAATGAAAACCAATTGAAATACAAAACTTACGTAAACATACAGAGCTAATCCTGCTAACGCGAGGGCCAACAGACTGAAGAACATTTGCCTTAATGATCAAGACGAGTACTTCCTGCACCTGTAACAAAAAATACATTCGAGTTCTCGGATCCGAGCACAGAACTAAAGGCTTCGTCAAACAGAACGCGTACTTAGCGCGCGTCAGAGCGTTAAACTGACGGCGCACTATCACGCCGAGATGTGTTGTACTGCTATGGTAATATACCGTCAAACAGAGCGCCAGCGCTATAAGTACGCGACGTTCTGTCGCGCCGTTAGGACGCTTTGACGTCAGGCGTTGTAATTTTTTACAAATTTTATTTTAGCGTCCGAATGAATGTATATTAAAATACTAGATAATGCCCTAAAAAATGATAGAAATTGTTAGAAAATACCCATGCTTATACAATGCCACATCTGAATCACTCGATTTCTTAATACTTTTAAATTTTCAGACTGCTATCGAAAGGCACTATGATTTGGCGAATGCGTTGCGTCAAGAAGCGTTAGACTCATCTAGTCAATTGTTGTGACATGAAAAGAGCGCGACGTTAAGACGCGGCGCTAAGTACGCGTTCTGTTTGACGAAGCCTTTAAAGCGAATCATATATACAGGGTGTTCTGAAATCGTTCTCGAAAAGAGAGGTAGTGCTAAAGATCTCCGACCAAGAAATTGTTATTTGTGCAACAAGAAAGCAAAGTTGTTTTTTGGTTCGAGTGCTGATTTTGAGTCCCGAGCAAGCGAAACATTCTATGATGGATTCACGAGCGTAGAGTGTGATTCAAAGTTAGAATAGCGTTGTGAGGGACTCAACAGCACGAGATGCAAAAAACTTTTGCTCTCGTGTAGCACACATAACTTTTCACCTCAGCAGTGAGAACACATATTACTTAGGAGATATAGAAATGAACTGGAATAGATTGAAATAACTATTAAAAAAAACGTAATGATTTTATTACAAATATCTTTAAATTTTTGGGTATTACGCGTTTCCGAACGTGTTTCCTTTGAGGTCGAATTCCAAAATCGAATTTCGGTGGGGTTTGTTTTTTTCACTTGCTTTTGTATATGCACGTGAGCACAGTAAAATTCGAATGTTTCAAATTTATGGCTGAACAATGTCAATTCGTGGCGCTGAAGATTGAAAAATTAAAAAGCTATTTTGACCCACGCTCGAATCAAAATCGCGCTTAGTTCACTGTTGTCTCGCAACAAAAGCGGCATGTTTCAGCTGCTGAGGTGAAAATATTAAATTCGCAGAGTGCTTAAATACCAATGAAGGGTCGGTTCATCCGTTTGTCATCTATTTTATGTACATTTGAGAACGGTTTTCATTCCTTGTCGTCTGGTTCGTGTCTGCCTTTTAGGAAGGCATTAAAAGTACTGCCTGCCGCTAGTCACGTCCGCCTTTGTTCCATTTCTCTCCTTTGTTTCTTTTCGAATTCTTGTCAAGTCTCTGTCTTAGTCTATGTCTAGTCTTTGTAGGTCTTATGTCCTGTCAAAGAGGTTGCACGCCACGACAGACACCATTTTTGATGGACTATTGCTTGACGGGGTATTTACCGGGGTAAAAGGGTACACGAGAGTTATCTGCGTGTTAACTTCAAGTTCTAAAGCGGATCACTAATTTGGAATTTACTGAAACGACAACTGTTTATTGCTTTAGCGTTTTGTATCAGTTTCGTTTAGGCTTGTTTTCTATTCCTGTTTCTACTTCGAAAGCGGCCGCGTCATTTCCTGTATGTGAGTGAGTGAACTCACGCAAACTTTACTGATGGTAGGTCCTCTTGTGAGGCCACACAGGTACCACCACTCTACCTATTTCTGCCGTGAAGCAGTAATGCGTTAACCAGGTGGGCTGTGAGCTCGTCCACCCATCTAAGTAATAAAAAATAAAAATAAAAAAAACTGAAATATGCATCGGCGTAAAAGTGGCATTAACAGTTTTGATATTTTAGACCATCTAAATTATTTTATCTTAGATAAAAGTATCGTAGGCCAACTCTTATTAAGTGTACTTTTGTTATTAAATACATATTTAGTCAAAATCTGGCTTACTTAGGTGAAAAGAAATGAATAAGTTACGACTTGCTTTTTGTGTAATCTGTGAGCTCCGATAAGCACTTAACGTTATCCGAACGAAGCGCTTGTCAGCATGCAGCGACAAACAAACATAATTACACTCACATCGTCTTAGTTTTTATGCAATATTTTTTTCATCAAACTAAAATTTTGTTCACACAAGTTTCAAAAATCTTTTGACAATCCAAAACTTCATGTCAGTCGCTCTATTTATTCACGTCAGCTATGAAATAAAAAATAGCCAATAGACTTAATTATTATTTCAGAGATATTAAAAATATATATATGTTCTTCATTATATATCATAAACATGTTTTAATGGGACACTTATTGCATACGTCTGTGGAATATACATAAGTACATTGATTTATGGAACCAATATAATTTGATTTATTTATTATCACTACAAAACACATTATCTTACCGATAAACCATAATACAGATAAAGTTATTTAATTCTCTTTGCGCTTATTTTATTCCAAACGATTCTTAAATTGTTTCTAATTAGTGTCAAAATTATAATGTTCTTAGAGTTTTAGAGATTATATAACTTTCTGTCTCTATAACCATAGATTATACACTTAATATATTTGAGATTTATAACTTTGCATAATATTGGTAGTGAGGAGTTTTCTCATGGTGGAAAGTACATGTTTCAATCGATTAATGATCACTATGTTTATCGAATTAATTTATAGAATCAAATGGAGATAGGAATGGAGGTATAGTTTTGAATGATCTTTATATTTTTAATATTATGTTAGTGCAATAAGTAACGCACAATGCATAACAATGCAAATTAATGTTTCACGTCTATATATATAAAACTGAATTGCTGTTCGTTAGTCTCGCTAAAACTCGAGAACGGCTGGATCGATTTGGCTAATTTTGGTCTTGAATTATTTGTAGAAATCCAGAGAAGGTTTAAAAGGTAGATAAATATGAAAATGCTCGGAATTAAATAAAAATAACAATTTTGTTTTTCCTTTGATGTGTCCCCCTTCGGAAGGATTCCTTTTGTTTGTTTTAAGTTTATTTTATACAAAGTTTAGGTCTTTTATTTATCGATTGAGGCACTACGAAGTCTGCCGGGTCAGCTAGTAATACATATAAAAATGATGTTTTCGTTGTAACAATATTTATGACAAGGTTAAGTGAAATGAAGAATATGAGTTTAGTTAGTGTCAAACTCTAGGTGTAATTCATACAGTAAATATGAAATTACAATATTTTTTTAAATATTCCACTGTGTAGACGTTTTTCTCATAGATGAAGATGAAGATAACGATGTTTTCAATTACATTGCCTACGGCCTTAGTGGGAGCGCATGATTCAATCACCCAAGAAATAAGAAAAAAATACAAAACAAACGTCACATTTCTTATGACTATAGATTAGAACGTAAGATACCTTAACCCTCCCTGGCTGAGCCCTTGCTCGTCCACCTATCCTGGTGAAACTGGAAAGGCCTCCGGGCCACCAGTAATCCCTCAAAGATAAAAAAAACTTATACCCTTACCCTTAATGCTACTGTTAGGGGCATACGACAGTATAGTCTGCCTTTACAGAAATGGAATATTACATCTATGACTCGCGAACGTCTAAGGAACCTTTATAAAAATCATATTTTTCTTGAAAATATGTGCATTTTCAGTACCCAGTCGCTGTAGAAGTAACTGTTCTTTGGCCGATAAGCAACACAGCGCCATGAATAATCAATTGCTTGGCTCAGTTGTTTTCACGGCCTCGTCAAAAATCGAGTCACTCAAAGAACTTACTACTAAACCATACTATTATAATTAATAATAATTTGTGTATAATTTTTAAAATTCCACACGTATCGTCGTAAATAAATACTGTCCTATTATTTTAATGCTCATCTTATAATTTTCAGCATTTGGAATGTTTTTGTTTTATGATAAGCGTGGTCTCGTGTCCTCAGAGACGGAGGGTCTAAGCAGCGGTTGTGAGGCGGGCGGCGTCAAAGAAGAAATTGCCCGTGATTATGCAGCTCTGCAGTCTAGACTGTGCAGGGAATTTTCGGACAGACGCGATAAGTTGCACGCCGGTGTGTAGTTCTTCTAATATTGAATAGGCAGCACCTCTGACAGAATGCAATCAACACAGTAATCCTTCAATGTATTCGGATAATTCATCTCTCTCAACACGTAAAACTTAAGCCGATCTTCGTTGTTAGCAGTATGAAGTAAGAAGTACCTCTGAGTGTATTAAAAAATGTCCGCTAAAAGGAGACAATAAGGTGGCGCCATAGCAGCACGTGGAAAGATTTAAAAAAACAGCGACATAAACAGTAGGATATTAAATTAAGAAGGAAATAAACATCTCCTTCATAAATGGTAATAAAAGTAGATAGTTGATTTTAAATACCGCATATGTTGTAACTACACAAATCACGTAAAATACATTTTCAACTCAGCAAAGTTGACTCTATTTAAATCTTCTATACTCATATAATATTATCATTTCTATTTCCTACATCAGTGATATTTAGGTGAGTTTTTCAACAATAACTTGCTGTTTACAGGTGGATAATTTTTCGCCTTGTCCCATAGGGGACAAGATGGTCCTTCGTCCTTCTACCTTCCATAGTTAGGAGTAATTTTTCCCTTGCTATGTTTTCCAAAAAAAATAATACTCGTACGATATTTCCAGCATCTCGTCCTGTAGCAACTGAGGAGCAGCTATCAGCCGATTTCCGAAAGAAACTGGTTGAATGGCAGCTGAAGACAGGAGCAGTAAAGCAACCCCTACCAGTGCCGGCGAGGCAAGATTTGAGCGAAGACTTTTTGAAGAGATACGGTATTTTATTATTGAAAATTTCACAGATGAACTTCCAATGCATTTATTGAAAATTTTTTTATTGCTTAGGAAGGTGGACGAGCTCACAGCCCATCTGGTGTTAAGTGGTTACTGGAGCCCATAGACATCTACAACATAAATGCGCCACCCACCTTGAGATATAAGTTCTAAGGTCTCAAGTATAGTTACGAATTACTAGCTGTACCCGTCCGCTTCGCTGGGAATTTAAAATTAACATTATTATTTCTCACCTCCAGAAAGATTCTCATCATTAACGCCCCTGTAACTGGTGTAGGGACTCCAACACTCATTTAAATATTAGCCTATCCATTAAGTACATGTATTTTCTACATGGATAGTTTCAACTCAATCGGACCCCATAGTTCAGTAATTATAACGGAACATCTGTAAAAACCACTATAGATTAATATATTAGTATAGATTTAGAAGCACGCCCCTTAATTTTGCAAGAAATCCACCTAATATTTAACAATTGTCCAAGCTCACATAAGAATATCCCGAACTATATATCTCGAAGCAAAAGATAGTTTCGCAAGTCGTATCAAGATGTAAAAAGGATAATGAAAATTTAAACTTTATTTAATGTATTTCTATATATACTTTATTGATGCTTATTTTACTCATATGAGTTAATAAATCATTGGTTAAGCATATCGACGCTTGAAAGGCAAACGTGACTAAGCGACAATGCGTGAACTTTACAGTAGACTAATTTAAAGTTGAAATACCTGAAAAAAAATCTATTAATTTTTTTGCGCATCGAATATGGTTATTGCCTATCATTTATGTACAAAGCAGTTATTGTCGCTTAGTCACGTTTGCCTTTCAAGCGTCGATATGCTTAGAATAACAGTAGAACGTATAACTTACAGATGCATGGGAACGCATGAAAGAAACCAACACAGTTCCAACTTGGGAAAAAGTGGCGAAACCTGATGAAGTCCTCGTACAAACATCGACGGGACTGTTTAAGTTTCAAGGTCATTTAACAATCTTAAATTAACAAGGAATCGACATTTATTGTAAGCCTGCACGAGTTGGTACCACCGTCTTGCCTCTTTTTGCAGCAATGCGTTTTACGTTCCGATGCGTTTTGATTTGAAGGGTGGGGCAGCCGTTGTAACTATACTGAGACCTTAGAACTTACATCTCAAGGTGGGTGGCGCATTTACGTTGTGGATGTCTATGGGCTCCAGTAACCACTTAACACCAGGTGGGCTGTGAGCTCGTCCATCCATCTAAGCAATAAAAAAAAAAGATTTCAAGCATCGGAATTTTAATTTAGACTTACACCTCATATCTCAGGATAAATGGTGGCATTAGCTAGGCGATACCTATGAGCTTCCATTACGATTTAACACTACATGAGATGTGGTCATTCACTCTTCAAAACAGTAATTAAAAAGGTAAACGGTAATTGCAAAAAGGAACATTTATGATACCACTGGATCATAAGTACGATTTACATCTTTCTATTGGACTTCAATTCAAACTCAACCGTCCGTTCCAAAAAGTACCACAGCCTTAAGAGCTCGGCGTATACAATGAATCAGCGGGATGCTTTATTTTGTCTCACGCCAGAAAGAAATCGAGCGAGTTGCTAAGTACCACCACTAAAGACATCACAGAGTAGTACATTTTACTGATTACCTATACGTAACGATCTAACCATAAGATCCTATTTCTTTCAAAATACTTGCCCAATTAAAAGTAAAAGAAGAACCTAAAGGATATTGTAATGAATGTCACTTGTTATCTTTTACAATTTTTCATGTGTTCATTTTTCGTGTCCACATGGCCAAAATAAATATGTGACTTTCAGGTATATCCCGGTCATTCACCCGCAAGCTCCACGAGTGGGAGAAGTCTCGAGGGATAGCCCCTGAAGCCTCCACGTCCGCGCTCCTGAAGGCCGCCAAGGAAAGGAGCAAGGTACCCCAGGCGCCCCTCACGCGCACCCAGTCTGACGGCAGCGTGGCCCCCGCGCCCATGGGCCTCGCACGCCGCCAGGGCTCCAGCCTCAGCGTCAACGATGCTGATAACTTTGATTCGGAGTACGAGAGAGACCATTCAGTGAGTTTCTTTTTAACAGAACTAGCGGCCCGCTCCGGCTCCGCTAGGGGTCTTTAACAAAAATTTCAATGACGTTGTTTTTTTTTTTTAATAAAAGAACACTTATTGCGGTATAACTATAATATTTAGACATATGCTCTCAATCAACAAAACAAAACAAAAAGACAAAACCATAAAAGTTAGGTCAAATTTTTAAACAGTTGAAACAGCGTCCCTAACGGCAAATGTAAGCAAACGTTCCAACTCCAAACAAATTTGAGTTAACTTTTACGCTATCGAGAACGTTAAAAAACTCGCACAGAACAATATTTCCTCCCAAACAAGTTAAATTAGCAATAGTAGCTTTTCATTCAGCAGATCAGCATTCTCGATGGCTCCGCCTATATACCAAGACTGTCTTACAGATTTAAAGATCACGATGTGAAGTTAGAAACAAATGATAATATATCGAATTTAAGGTTGTTACCATGATTTATTTGTTCCCAAAATTAAAAGCGTAGTAAATATGAACCTGCGATTGAATGGATAAGACCTTCTCAGCGCTATCAACCCTGAGCTCCCGTAGAATTTTTTTTTATTGCCCTTTTAGGCAGACGAGCATACGGCCCACCTGATGGTGAGTGGTTACCGTCGCGCATGGACTTCAGCAATGCCAGGGGCAGAGCCAAGCCGCTACCTACCGCTTAATACTCTCCACAAAAGTTTGTAGGCAGCGGCTTGGCTCTGCCCCTGGCATTGCTGAAGTCCATGGGCGACGGTAACCACTCACCATCAGGTGGGCCGTATGCCCGTCTGCCTACAAAGGCAATAAAAAAAAAAAAAAGTTACTATTGACAATATACAGGAAGTTACTATTGATCAATACTAATCCAACAACCAGCTTGATGGGGGCGAAGACTGCGAGAGTCCAAACTCTCGAGGCGCCGTTATATTCGAAGTGGAGGATGAAGAAGTATGTACAGCAGCGCCGCTTGTAGCGGTGTCTCCTTGTCACACTCCTCAAAAGCCAGTTTACACCTACGGCCAGGCCGAGGCCAGGTTACTCTGCGAGACCAGTTCAGCGGTCACCGGAACAGCGGTGTTGCAGCCTAACGGAGCTGGTGAGATATATCATTCGATGGATTATTTTAGACATTTAGAGCAGATGTGGGTGTAATAGTTCAATGTCCTTCGTGATCGTAGGAAAAAGATTGGGGCATAAAAAAACTTTGTTATTATATTATATTACTTATTTATTATTATTGGAGTGGAGACCTGGTCAAAGTGGCCGGTAAGGACTGGATGCGAAAGGCAAAAGACCGAAAAGAATAGGGTGCATTCGAAGAGACCTACACTCAGCATTGGGTGGACACGGGTCGAAGAAGACTTATTTTTGTAAACGAGCTCACAATTCATCTGGTGTTAAGCGGTTACTGAAGCCCATAGACATCAACAACCTAATCGTCAATGCGGCCACCCACCTTGCGGCATTTATCTTACGTATTTTCAAACCGAAACACATTGCTGATTTACGGCTGAAGTAGGCAGAGTGATAGTACCTACCCGTGCGGGCTCACAAGACGTCCTACTACCAATAATTACGAAATTTTACGACGTTATTTCTTCAACGTGAACATTTTGTAAGCTGGTATTTAATTAGAAACATTGGTAGTTGTCTGCAGGATTCGAAAACCGGTCGCATCCCTAAATATGAATCCTTTCCATAAATCCATATTATCCTTTAAGCCACGACGACTCCACAGTCTCTAATTGAAGTCTTCAGTCACTCAGATTTTCAAAATGGCGTTACAATCATGTACTTGTACGAGCAGTAATAATACAGCAATAATAAGTAAATCCCATATGCCGCGTATCTTCAGACGAAAGTCTATGAGACATGATCGCTCACAATGGTCCTTATGACTCAAAGACATCGAAAGAGCAATACAAGCCTCTTCAAATATGTTTCTATAAAGAAGACGATAAGATATTTCATTGTTTAACAGTTGTCCTTTCAACGAGAGGCGGGAAATCAAAAGAAACTGGAACTACTCCTAAAAGCACACGAGAACAGGTAACATAAAAATTAATATTTCTTAAAACAAAACGCATTATAAAACAATACAGTAAATGCTGTTTCAGAGTAAAAATTCAGAGAGAAAGAAAACATTCGTAAGACAACCGAGCATAGAGGAGGACGCAAAGTTCATAATGAAAACAATCGAAGAGGTTAAAATGGGATCGAGTCGATTCAAAGAAACTACGATAATTGAGGATGCCTATAAAGATGAAACCGATAGCAAAGAATCTCCTCCATCAACCAGTAAAAACATAGAAAAAGTAACTAAAACGAAATCGAAAGGATCTAGAGAGAGCATAACAGAACTTGCAGAGCGCAAGGAAGCCGACAAAACGAACGGAAAGAAGAAGAATAAGTGTAGAGTGAGGTTGGAAAGGCAACAGTCGAAACCTTCGGAGAGCGACACTGAACCAGAGGTGGATACGGTCACGGTGGAAATACCGCGGAGACGAAAACGGCCCAGACGCACCTCGGAGAAACCAAGGACGCCGCCCGCTTCGCTCCACTCCGATTCAGAAGGCGATGTAAGTACAACACATTCCTAACGTTAAAGCAGTGAAGGCAAGACGGCGTAGAAGACTTCTGTGTGCTTAGTGTGAGTTTTTTAATGTTCTCGATAGCTTAAAAGCTAACTCGAATTTGTGTACAGTTGGAACGTTTGCCTACGTTTGTCACTAGGTCGCTGTTCCAACTGTATACAAATTTTTTATTAATTAACTTTTACGCTATCGAAAAAGTTAAAAAACTCGCACTAAGCACACTGGTTCTGGAGTCTCAACTAAAATTGGATTTTGTCAATCTCTGAACTTGAATGGGTTTACCCGACGACGTATTGAGCCTGATTAAACTGTGTGAATTTATAGTAGTTTTATTCAAATTCCCTACAGGTTTTCGTGCTTAAATTCAAAGCACCAGAGCCGAGAGAAGGTACACCGGAAGTAATAGTGAAGACCACACGAAAAATATTTTCGCCGGTCGTTAGAAGCGGCGAGTCCGTCCCCAGGGCGGTGATACCCGTCAACGTTGAGGATTTGGACAATGTGAGAACGGTCGAACACCGACATTACCCAGAAACAAAGAAGCAATTTACTGAGAAAATAGGAAAGAAAGAAAAGACACGTTCCAAGAGTTCTGGTGATCTTCTGGATAACGAGGAACAGAAAAAAAGGAGTCGACCGCCTCTTCCGCTGTCCCCGTCGTCACAGAGGAAACCTCAGCTAAAAGAAACTGCTCCGTCAATCCGCATCATGATACAAAGATACAATAAGAAAATTAACGAAGAAGGTAATCTTTCCGACTACATTAAAATCAAAGAATTTGTGTTAGTTTGCATGTCCATAAATATCTCCTTCACATTTAAACTTTTAAGGTTTGTTTCTGTTTTTCTTTAACTTCTTCAAATTAAACAGTTCGTTATGAAATCCTAAAATTGCGAAGATTTCTCTAAAACTTGTAAGTAAATATCATCACTCCAAACAGAAGGAGGTCGTTCTGAATGTCGATAATTCCATTCTCACGAATCGGTTGAAACCACCTGGTCTACGGAGGGAATTCGATTCTTGTGTGTTCCCACTTACTATCACGCCGCTCGCCACTGGAGCAGAGATTATACATACTACCTAGAACCACTGCCTTTATCCACCGTGCATTTTCGTACCGGATCATGTACCGGATGGAAGCCGGATGCTTTGGAAATTGGAATGAACTCCCTCTAGAGTGTTTCATGAGCACTATGCCCTTTTCCAAACGAGGCTTGCGTAAAGTACTTCGCGGTATAAAGGCACTTGGACCCCGGTGATTGATGACATCCATGATGGTAAACACTCAGCATCAAGTGGACCATACGCTCATCTGCTTAAAGTGCAAAATACTATAATTAAAAAACCATATTATTTTTATATTAACTTTATCTACAGGTCCACCTTCAGGAAACAGCAGTGGGGCTTCGTCTCCAGCATGGAGGTCTCCTTCTGCCGAAAGAAAAAGACCTCCGGACATGCCGGTCGGAGTTAACATCAGGTATTTTATCTTGGGGTTACTACTTACTACTAGTAAATGTAGTTAATTAATAAATAAATAAATAAAACATACAGTCGAATTGTGAACCTCCTCCTGTTTTGAAGTCGGTTAAAAAATAGATTACAAATGCTGGACGTCCACCACCAAATAGACGGCACTGCGTTCATTACAAGCGAATCAACGCTGGGGAATTGTTTTTCGAACACAGTCGAGTGGGGTAACGGACCGGGTTATGTCGGATTCCGGCTCCTCCAGGAAGGAAGAGGGAGACAAGGAGGACCAAGGAAAAGCAATGAATTACAAGTGAATCCTCGATAAATCCACAAACACATCGCTCGTTTAATCTCCCCTCTTTTCTAACTTTGCATAGTACGTTTACACATATTATTTTTACAGAAACAACCCCTTCTTAGAAAGAGAAGTGCAGAAATCCGCAAGCGCCTGTCAGCTGTCGCGGCGAGACCAGACATCTGCCGAGAGCCGACTGGCCCCCACGCCGTCCGCCGTCGATGGAGTACTGAAGTCCTACAGTGCTAACGCCTTACACCCCGAGCAGACCGGGGACGACACCAAACCGCCGAAGAAAATGGAAGACAGTCAGGAAACAATCAAGGGGGCGGCAAGCACCGACACCATTGTACCGGACCGCACTAGGAACTTACCCTCTTCGAAATATTCTGATGTGCAATCTCTGCCGGCTCTAAGGCAAATGTCAGATACCAATCCTCCTAACATAACCAAGCTCGCTTCATCCCCGAGCTTCGGACGGTCTATATCGACCGTTGACCCTCCGTCGCAGTACGACCACGACAACACTACGGTCCTGTCCGAGAGAGCGGCCAGGATCAAGGCTGCCAGAGAACGATTCTTATCGTCCACTTTGCCGATGAGGCGCGAGGGGACCAGTTCTGCCAATGATTTGAGACCTGGCGATAGGTAAGACCATCTAATATTACTTGCCTCTTTTCGTAGTTTACTGGTCTATTTCTATCATCCGGCCTATTTCTGCCGATAAATAGTTAAACGAAGGGTCCAACAGTACTGTGGAACCTACCCGTGCGGACTTACAACCTATCCCAATAAAATCAAAAATTAATCTGGCACTGTACAACATCTCGTAAGAACCGAATGCCGTGGACCATATCTAAAAATAAACTTAGGGAAGAAGCTGTTAACTGTATTGAAAAAATATTTATTCTACTCTTGAAACCGAAACGCATGAATATTTTTTTCCCTACCTATGCTGATAACCTTGAGAGGCTATTTCAACTTTACCCTAGCGTATAGGTGAACTCTCAGGGGTCAAACCAGAAGTGTTGCTAGCACTGGCCCTAGGAAGAGCAGTGCTTCGCAGAATCTACCACTGGATCGGAAATGCGACTCACTGAGAAGACCGGCAAGAAACTCAGTGGGGTTAAGACATGAACGATGGCTTTACAGAAGTAACAGGCCGATTGTACTGACTAATGTCTGTATGACTCACGTATATAAGTTTTATTGCCCTTGTAGGCAGATAAGAATACGGTCTGCCTGATGGTGAGTGGTTACTCTCGCCCGTGGACGTCAGCAATGCCAGATGCAGAGCGAAGCCGTTGCCAATCGTAAAATATAGTAAAATGAGTATCTATTTTAGTCTCTGATTTTCATAGTACAGGGAATTCTAGTCTAGGGCCAGATGATCGCGTGTAAGTTGTCCGAGATTATTACGGCTATACCAGTTCCACACCACACCATACCATTTGCGAATATTTATGAAATAAGTTAATTAATAAACAAGCTCCAATTAGGTCAAGCAGAATGAGCTGCGAGAGTAATGTAGCAGAATCTCAAGGTTCCGGCTCCCAGGAGTCTTCGGGACTCGGCAGGAGTGCCTCCACGGGGATGGTGAACGTTGACCGAGAGGCATGGCACAGAGTGGCCGGAGGTACGTCACCAGACCACAGCGCTAACATCTGTTAAATTACCTCACGAAAATCTGTAATGTTCGTTCGCTGATATGAACTAGCAAGTTCATAGTCGACCTGATGTCAAGTGGTATAAAGCCCACAGTGGAACTGGTTACTGAGAGACATTCGACCGAAGCCGTTGTTGCTCAATTTTTTCAAATCCTGTAGAAGAAATTTTCTGCGATTTGAGTTTTATATTCTGTGCTTAGTGCGAGTTTTTTGACATTGTCAGATTTGTTGTCATGAGATTGGAACAGCTTCCCTTCGTTTACCGCTAGGGGCGCTGTTCCAACTCCATACAAATTTGAGTTAACTTTTACGCGATCGAAAAGTAAAAAAACTCGCACTAAGCACATTGGGCACCGGTAACACACTCGCGTGGTACAGCAGCCACGCTCGCCAGCTGGGCCAGATGATTCTAAAGATCAGCCAGACCGTTATTAATAATTTTTTTTATTGCTTAGTCGGGTGGACGAGCTTACAGCCCATAGTCATTGGAGCTTATAGATATCTACAACGTAAATGCGCCATTCGCCATGAGATGTAAGTTCTGAAGTCTCAGTATAGTTACAACGGCTGCCCCACCCTTCAAACCGAAACGCATTACTAATTCACGGCAGAAATAGGCGGGGTGGTGGTACCTACCCGCGCGGACTCACAAGAGGTCCTACTACCAGTAAAATATTTCAGGTGGACCCCGCGAGAGCCGATGCCGGTCGAAGTTCAGCCTGGCGCGGCTGACCGCTAAGCTGCGACGTAAAGACGAAAGCGCCATATCGCGACTTTGTCGACAGAGCTTACTCGTGCAACTCATAAATAAACAATAATCTTAATGTTGTCCAATAACGGTTTTTTTATTAAACCAACTTCAGGCGAGCGATTCGCATCGTTTCTAAATCAAACAGTAGTAGGTAGGTTTGTATGTAAATGCATCTGAAGCACCCCATACCGATATTCCAAATACAAAATTAAGGGAGGAAAAGCATATCTTCTTGAAACCCCCAACTTTAAAAGTTTAGAGATAGTTAACGACGGATGGAAGATCTTCCACCGAGCTAGCAACATTGTTCAGCAGACCGACAGTCCGATTGTCGTTCGGAACTTGTATATACACAAGCTTATCTTGAAAATGTCCTAAGCGAGATTTAGGTATCTGTCAAATATCTTGCATTGTATGATGGCTACCGCCACAGAATGAACCAATGTTCTCGACTGCTAAGAACAGTCTATCGGACTTTTGTGGGCGCGGATTAAAATTAAATTACCCAAAAATAAAAACAACATTGTATTTAAATTTAATTAGTACGAAACAAGTCGGCGCAGGATGTGAACCTTCAGGCTTCATTTGTACATTCTGCGTCCGTTTTCGCGACCGGCGCTGGGAGAAAATATGCTACCACTATACCACCTGCGGCAAAATAACACATCAGATCATGTAAACTCATCTGTCTAATACAGTTGCTCCGGATAATCCAAGTCAAAAAGGCAATTTTAGCTGGTGGTGAGGCATTTGTAAAGTCGCAGGGGAGTAGTGACGTATTCCAGCTCGGGGGGGGAAGGGGGGGGGGGCAGCTGCTATACAGTTGAAACTTCATGGTAGGCAGTGGCTTGGCTCTTCCCCTGGCATTGCTGACGTCCATGAGCGACGGTGACCACTTACCATCAGGTGGGTCCTTTGCTCGTCTGCCTACAAAGGCAATAAAAAAAAAAAAACAATTGATCTATCTGATCCAAGCCGTACTTCACAGTTCTATCAATAATTCTCCAGTTGGGTATCAGAACTTCATAATGATTATATTCTAATACTACTAGGTAATTTTTTTTTATTAATTTGGTGGGTGGACGATCTCACGGCTCACCTGGTGTAAAGTGGTTAGCGGAGCCCATAGACATCTACAACATAAATGCCGCCACCCACATTGAGATATGAGTTCTAAGGTCTCAGTATAGTTACAACGGCTGCCCCACCCTTCAAACCGAAACGCATTACTGCTTCACGGCAGAAATAGGCAGGGTAGTGGTACCCACCCGTGCAGATTCACAAGAGGCCCTACCATCAGTAATTACGCAAATTATAATTTTGGGAGTCTGATTTTTATTACACGATGTTATTCCTTCACCGTGAAAGTCAATCGTGAACATTTGTGAAGTACGTATTTCATTACAAAATAGTTGCCGCCAGCAGGATTCGAACACCGGTGCATCGCTCGATACGAATGCATCGGACGTCTTATCCTTTAGGCCAGGTGTATTCAAACTCATTTTGTCTACTGCCCACTTTGAGAATAAATTATTTTTAGGGCCCCCGTTTTGGCACCTTCTTAAAAACCACTATAGCAAGAGCTCAGTCGGTGTCTAAGAGTCCTAGATGAAATTACAAACCGCCTCCCAAGCCTCTACAAAACTCTTCCATTTTTTTTCTGGGTCTCTTACCGCCCCCCTTTAGGCCTGCAGCTCCTGCTGCTTTAGGCCACGACGACTTCATAAACAAACAATTTAACGCTACGTACAGAACAGATAAGCGCTGAACGCGTAGAATGTGGCGGCGCAGTGCGTCATCACGTACGAACCGATGAAGTTGACCCCCGCCAAGCCGCTGAGTCTGGCCACCATCACGCCCAGGCACGCCGCCATGCCTCTGGAATTGTAGACAAGGTTTTACCTCTTATATATTCGATGGCAACTTGATGTGGCCATCAACACCGAGATCAGATATCAGAGAAGCTGCGATACATTGGTTGCCCGAAAACAATCTCTTGCAATTTCTATTGGACTACACTAAAGACCCTTAAAAATTAAACGCAGAGGGGAGCTAAACTCTAGTTTTTAACTTTTTTTCTGGAATCGTTACAGTACCTTCGGCCATTGCTAGCGCTCATAATTCTTACGATAGATTCATATACAGACATAATACACAGATTACTTTTAAAGGTTAGAAAATTAGTTTGACAGTTTCTCTGGTGTATGAAGTCATGTTGACCCATCCATAATTTGGATTTTTAGATAAATTTAAATTTTTGAGAAATAATCATCGACATTCTCCTATATTAAAACTCCCAAACAAAGAAGACGCCGTAGAAAGGTATAGTACTTACCTGTGAGAGGTCGGGTAGAGCTCAACGTAATAGGAGAACAAAACCCCCATGCACAAGTTAGTCATCATCATCCCGACAAACAGCACCAGGCTCGCGTACTCGTCCTGGTTGAGCACGGCGGCCGCGCTGGACACTAGCGGTATCGCCAGGAACGCTATGAGGAGCGCCTTCTTGTGCGCCGCGAACTTGGACACGCACACGGTGATACCAGAGAACAGGAGGCCGTGGAAAATCCCCGAGAACAACGTGCGTTCCTCGAGCGATGAGGTACAGGTCAACTGAAATTCGTCGGGAGTCATAACGGATTCAACACGAGCAATGGTTTACCGACTTCAAAACGTTGGGTGGACGAGTTCACAGCCCACCTGGTGTTCAGTGGTTACTGGAGCCCATAGACATCTACAAAGTAAACGCGCCACCCACCTTGAAAAAAGTTCTAAGGTCTCAGTATAGTTACAACGGCTGCCCCACCCTTCAAAACGAAACGCATTACTGCTTCACGGCAGAAATAGGCGGGGTGGTGGTATCCACCCGTGCGGGCTCACAAGAGGTCCTACCACCAGTGTTCCCAGATGTCGCGGTGAAAGGGCTCACAATTGTCAGTCGTTAATATTTTTAATTCAGTCCCAACTTGGGGCAACTTATTGGAAGTAAAAGCATATCTTGATAGCAATCCAATCGACTCTTCGACGGAGTGTCCGAGTCATTTCTATTTAATTAAAGGCCTTAGAATCCGCCTTCACCTGTTGCCCGAGACCACTTGTCTCGTGTATGGTTCCTTCGAACCTCAAAACTAACGTGGATTCACCTTTCGATGTTCATTATCAGACGGGACTTTAAGAGGTATTGCATCAGAGATAACGTCATTTTTTTTTTGCCAATGTAGAAGGCGTCTCTTTTTTTGCCTATATAGAAGACGAGCATACGGCCCACCTGATGACGAATGGTTACCGTCGCCCATGAACCTCAGCAATGCCAGAGTAGGAACCAAGGCGCTGCCTACCGTTAACTACTCTCCACAAGCCTCGTTTGAAGAAAGACATATCATAGCGCTCGGGAAATTCATTCCAAAACCGGATGGTAAATGGCAAAAAAGATCTCTGGAAGCGCACTGTGGATGGATGCAGTGGCTCCAGGTAGTATGGATAAACTCTACTCCAGTGGCGTGCGGTGCGATGGTAAAAACGAGATGGTGGTATTAACAATTCCTCATAGCACTCCCCATAGAACATACGTTACAAAATACAGATTGTCCATGGATATTATTGCTATACAGATACTTTAAGGGGGTTTTTACGAGCGCGTGTATAACACTAAAGGTTGGATGAGTCCTGTATTCAGATGGATCATGTCGTATCTAGGAGCTCTGGTAACCAGGTACGCTAGACCGTCAGTTCGTTTGTCTACTGATCCCACTGCAAGCAAACGCAAATACGTATGCCTTAATTCGCTAAAAGCAATATATCTTCAAGTGACATACAGAATCAACAGGAGTGTTGTGGTACTGCGTGCTGATGATGATCTCACATAAGCTCATGGAGCCGGCGCCGGCCGAGTCCATCCCGTAAGCGAAGGCCTGGACGATGGACGGCATCCACATCACGAGACTGTTGTTGCTGTAACAGTAGAGTCCTTACAGCTCACCAGCTACGTCCCCTTTGTCTCAATCCTGTACACTTTAAAGGGGGTTTGTAGTTTTAAAGGTCGCCGATTTCAGATAGCAATTAATAAGAGATTAAGGGTATATAAATAAGTACATTTATATTGTTATATTTCTTGAAAGCATGAATCCCTAGACGACAGAAACTAAACGTGTACCGTTAAATATATAATTAAGACAGAATGGAACATGTTGTATTTCCCCCGGACAAAGATTTGGTTATGTCACTCTCTCTCTGGTCCGTAAACTACCAGCCGATTATATTATCCGTTGGTAGGTTTTTATTTTTTTTATTTTTTCCCCACCCCTTCGCTGGTAGCCTATGAGGATATTCCAACTATTGATACGTTAAGTCCCGAAGTGGATATGCTGTCGTACTTACCATAGCACATAAACAGTTGCCCGGGTCATGCTAGCCTAGACTTTTTTTTTCCTTCTTAAGCTTGAGAGGCTATTTCAGCGTAACCTTAACTAGTAGGTGAGCTCATGGGGCTCAAACCTGACGATGTTGCTAACACGAATCCTAGCAAGAGCAGTGCTTCGCAGAATCTACCACCGGATCGGAAACTCTACCCACTGAGAAGATCCGGCGAGAAACTCAGTGGGCTGTGTCTGAGGGTTAATTTACTCGTCGAGCCCTTCGTCGCAAGCGACGGGTTCGACGAGAACGATGACCGGTGCTTGTGGTACCTAAAAGCTCCGTTAGTGGATCGGGAGAATCCGAAATGATGTGAGCCTAGACGAAAAGTATCCGTTATCCGTAAACCCGCTGACATTTACAATACGAGTACCATAAATCGGTAACATTCGACACTGCGTCTCTCAGCTGCTCCTACACGGGTCACTTTGCTGCTAAATACGTACATGCTGTAAATAACGGAGGTCAGAAAGGACAGCTGCACGGTCCGGCGGAGTAGCGGCGGCTTGAACAAAGGGAAGGTCTGGTCCTTCAGGGACTGCAGTAGCGGCTTCCCCTCGCCCTTCCTGCTCGTCTCCTGACTTATATACACGTTCCGTACCTTAGCAATAGATAATTATTATCTCTATATATAAAAATGAATTACTGTTCGTTAGTCTCGCTAAAACTCGAGAACGGCTGAACCGATTTGGCTAATTTTGGTCTTGAATTATTTGTGGAAGTCCTTTTTTTTTCCTACCTAAGCTGAGAGCCTTGCGAGGCTATTTCAGCGTAACCCTAACGTTTGTAGGTGAGCTCACGGGGCTCAAACCTAATGACGTTGCTAACACGAACCCTAGCAAGAGCCGTGCTTCGCAGAATCTACCACCGGATCGGAAACGCGACCCACTGAGAAGATCCGGCGAGAAACTCATTGGGCTGTGTCTGGGAGTTAATTTACTCGTCGAGCCCTTCGTCGCAAGCGACGGGTTCAACGGGAACGGTGACCGGTGCTTGAAGTACCTAAAAGCACCGTTAGTGGATCGGGAGGATCCGAGATGACGTGTTTTGGGCGACGTCGACTGCTTTCCATTCTGTCCGCAGGATCGGGAATGGGAAGTCCAGAGAAGGTTTAAAAGGTAGATAAATATAAAAATGCTCGGAATTAAATCAAAATAACATTTTGTTTTTCCTTTGCTGTGTCACGCGTCGGACGGATTTAAGTTTATTTTGTACAAAAGTTTAGGTCTTTTATTTATCGATTGCGGCACTACGAAGTCTGCCGGGTCAGCTAGTTATATATAGAAATAATTAACTACGACCAATGTCTTACCATCCATCATGACTATACCAGAGGAAAATATAGTTTACCTATCACTGCTTTTGTTGTTATAACTGAAAAGTTTAATTAGATTAATTTAAAACTACAAGGTTTTTAGTCGTTAAGTCGTGAAGTGCAGGATCCTACGGGGATAAAAAACCCTATCTAGCGGGCCGTATGCTGGTCTACCTTCGTGTAACTATTAAGGGGGAAACCCCCAAATTACTGTGAGCCTTTTTAAGAGCATAAACCTCATCACGGATCTGAACGTTTCTATGGTTTCATTTTAACATTACTAGTCTTGTGAGTCCACACGGGTCGGTGCCACCACTCTGCCTATTTCTGCCGTGTAGCAGTAATGCGTTTCGGTTCGAAGGATGAGGCAGACATTGTACTGTAAAAACTGAGACCTTAGATCTCATGTTTCGAGGTGGGTGGTGGCATTTACATTGTAGATGTATTTGGACTTGATTAACCAACTTGATGGAACGTGATCTTATCCGCTCATCTAAGCAAAAAAAAACCTCACAAAAAACTTATGAAGCATTTTAAAGTATTCACCGGGTATTTGTTTTTGATTCCACCATTCTTCATGTAAATCGCTTGAAGACTATTCACTGCTTCGTCCTGCCGCCCGATGCTGATAAAAAACTTGGGACTCTCTATGCAAAGCTGCAGGCCAATCGCGCTGATGCCCAGGGGTAGAGCCATAACAATGGTTAGAAGCCTCCACGGGGTAAAGTTCATCAGGCCGATATCGATGGAGAAATTCATATTTAGAATGTAATATCCAGGAACTGCAATGGAAGAGAGGTGTTCAAACCGATGGCCAGGAGCCGGTGATGCTGACGCTGTGCGGTCAACCCTTTAGACATTAATGTCGCGATCAGCGTTCATTTCATATTGATCCCGAGTGCATTGAACGAAAAGCTATGTCAACTGGCAAAGCGCCACGCAAGATAGCTTTGACAGACATCAGTTGTACCGTGACACTTATAACAAGCCTAGGAGACAAAACTTGAGGGAGATTGGGTTTGGGGAGGGGAGTTGAGGAGAGGGGTTGGTTGGGGGTCGGGGTTGGAGAGGAATTGGGAAGGGGTTGTGGCGTTGGGGGGTCTGGAGGGGGGGGGTGTTAATTAAACCTATTTTACGATTGAATCTGACTTTTATTATTTTCGTTTTATATTGCGAACGTTTCAACTGCGTCATGTTTTTGATGGCCACGACGAAGGACAATGGTAACATTATACTAATCAGACTTCGACCTCGCCTCGACCATCTTGAGGGTCGGTAGCATTCACGTCATGGTGTCTATGTGCTCCGGTAACCTAACACCAGGTGCGCCGTGGGTTTGTTCCCCCGTTTATACAACAGGAGAAGTTTGAATAAAACACTCTTCTACTTCTTGCCCTTATCCCACAATGGAGGATCGGTGCAGAATGTCCTCTTTTTCCATTCACAATCTCACCCTTCACTCGCATATCCTCGTTCACACAGTCCATCCAAGTATTTTTAGAACGCCCCCACCTCACGTTACTGTCTACACAATTTCAAAACATAATCATTTATCAAAAATGTCAAAAACTTCGTCAAGAGTTTCCTCTCAACTATGCATGACTTCAGACTGACGAGTTCAATGACGATACGTTACCGACGTAGGAGAGCAAGAACAGCATCAGCACGCTCGTCATCAGCAGCATGTAGAAGTCTCGGACTCTTTGATTGCACGATTCCCCCAGTAACGTATATGTACAAGACTGCGCTGAACTGCAACTTTTGACAAAATGTTTTAAATAGATACTCCTCAAGAGAAAAATCACTTAAAACAATCGAAGTCAAAAATTTTTGTATATATATATATTTTTATTGCTTAGATGGGTCGACGAGCTCACAGCCCACAAGTGGTTACTAGAGCCCATAGACATCTACAACTGAAATGCGCCCCCCACCTAGAGATATAAGTTCTAAGATATCAGTATAGTTACAACGGCTGCCCTATCCTTCAGACCGAAATGCATTACTGATTCACGGCAGAAATAGGCAGGGCGGTGGTACCTACCCGCGCGGACTCAGAAGAGGTCCTACCACCAGTAATTACGCAAATTATAATTTTGCGGGTTTGATTTTCATTACACGATGTTATTCCTTCACCGTGGAAGTCAATCGTGAGCATTTGTTGAGTACTTATTTCATTAGAAAAAGTGGTATCCGCCTGAGATTCGAAAATCGGTGCATAGTTCAACACGAATCCATTAGGCCACGACAACTTGTGCATATCATTTATTCTTTGTAGTAATATCCTTAATCATTTTCCTGCCGGACCGCCTTGTCCCTAAGCCTCAAGTTCCTGTGGTTCCTCCAAGCGACTTAAGTCCCGGTGGAAGGAAATCTTTAACATGTACTGCACGGGTAGGCACTACTCCCCTGTCTATTTATTAGAACTTATCAGAAGTAGTCGAATACTTACAAACTAGTACTGAAAGCTTTTAAGACTGCTAGCATGATCCAGTTAGCGGAGAATGCGCTTAGAGTTGACGCCAGAAAGCTGACCCAAAGCCCGATCAGTAGACTTGCTCTACGACCGTGAGTATCTGACAGATAGCCCCACAGGTAGGATGTTAAAATTGGACCTGGAAATAAGAAGTTTCGGTGGTGTGATGGCGAAAGAAGGCGTTAGTCTCCATCGACTCCCGAATGTGTACTTAGACTTAGTCTTTCCGTTTAATTAAGCCATACCATTGATAAGAACTATATGTTAGTACTTTAAGTTACAATAGCAACCTTTTAAAGCTTTTTCAAAGATTATCTCTCGTGTACTTTTGATGTTAAGTAATTTTGAGATACCCACCAACAAAAGACATGGACAAGAGTATGTTTTTCTGGTAATGCTCAAGCTGGAAGTCGCATGTGCAACCGGTCACGATGACGGAGAAACCGAATATGTCAATACCCATCCCTAGCAGCGCCATGCTGAGGACCGCGAGCAGACCTCGGTTGTACCAACCGTTGCCTGAAAAAAAACACGTTCTTCTATTAGCAGTATGGCCAGTACCCAGACTACATCGGAAATAGATACTTCAACCTCTACGTAATAAGTCCGAGATCCCGCGGTAGGCCCAAGAATCGTTGGTTGTATGTGGTAAAGCGGATATAGAGCAGAATAACCTCACTCAGAAGGATGCTGTAGAAAGAGCAAAGTGGAGGAGTTTAAGTAGAAAAGCGGACCATGGCCCTAGACCGAGATAATGCTAGGAAGAAGAGTTATGGCATGTTCTGGTATTGCATCATATCGAATACCTTTCCCGCGTGAGTCATGTCGCAAAAAGACCCTGAAATCTCGATAATATTGTGTAAAATATACCTAATCAAAGAGACCTTAACATGTACTGAAAACAATCTGATGAATCTTTCTTCGCACTGTACAGAAAGGTTGCAAGAAAATTAAATCAGTACATTAAAGCCGCGTAGATAAATATGCTCACAATCCACATGATCTAAAGTATTAGTAGGAACCTATCGCATCACAGCTCGAAAGCCGCCTACCACTTTGAGGCATGAGGTCGAATTCTCAATTATATTGGAGGAGTTATTAAAAGATACGATTTAAATAATTAAATTTCTTTTGCGATTTAGTCTCGCGTTTAATGTTTTCAGAAACAGGTCTACGTTACTGAGCAAATCTGTATTGTACTGTTGTTTTGTGGAGCACAATGTCAATCGCAGGCGAACGTTCCACTCTTTACAGCAGGAGACACAACGTCTTTCCAAGCCAAAGAGGCAGGATGAAGAATAAAAGAGGCAAGGATGCGTATAGGGTTAACCAAAAATGCAATGTCTCAACTGCATAAGATGTGGAGAGACCGAAACGTTTCGCGCAAAACAAAACTCAGGTTGGTGAATTCAATGGTTTTCTCCATATCCAATTACGAAGCGGAGACCTCCACACTGCAAAAGGGCGACAGAGACCGCATCGAGGCCTTCGATATGGTGTTGGAATAAATTGCTACAGATTCCGTGAACTGCCTTTTGCACCAATGTGTCAATAGTAAAGGAGCTTAATGTTAAAACTAAGCTCTCCACACACGCATTCATATAGTATTGCAGATCTTTGGACACATTTCTCAAAATGTAGGGTCACGACCTTGAGCAATTGATGGTGACAGGTAAGATAGAGGTCAAACGTCCCAGAGTACGCAATCCCACGAAATGCTCGGACCAAATTCGGTCTTGTCTGGACATCAAGCTCCACGATGCCCTCCACGATGCCAAGGATAGCAGCAGATGGAGAACAATCGTATAAGAGAGCTTCAGCGGGGGAGTCACGACCCTCAGTAATGAGGAGAACGACGCAAGGAGGACCTTTATCTATTCAGGCAATAAATACTGACAATACTGACCTGCAAGATTAATGGCTTCTTCATAGCTGTAACTCCCTTCGTGTGAGTTAAATTCTGGTTCCCAACCATGACTTCTTTCCACGGTACTTACACGTTTCATATCATAATTATCTTCTGTGTTAACGTAACTATTATTCGAAGTCATGTTTACAAAGTACCACTCTCTAAAACGTCGTGTAGCTTTAATTGTATCTATTCCAAAAGAATTATTTTCAGAAGCATTTAGATATGTTTCCAGCAGTTCATCACGAGTCAAACTAGGTATTTCTTTGACGAAAACGAAATGAACTAAACAATTTATTTTCAATAATAACTCAGTCATGCAAATGAACGTCGCTAACTTGTATTGAAAAGGCTGAATAATGGATATTTATACGGACGCTTTGTTGAAAACTACAAGTTAAAAATGTACTCTAAGTCTGGTTCCCACAATATCATATTTTATATACGAAAGTGGAAACCCAAAGCGGTTTGGCATCTTAGGGGTCAAGATTTGACTCGAATTCACGTAAGTGATGTTAATGAGATCCATGATTCCTTTTCGGTAAACAACAATGGCCAATACAGTTGTTTTCTTAAGAAGTTATATCCCATGGTCTAAAGGCCTTTACAATTTCACCAGGGCAGGAGGGCTTTCGAAGGGAACCTAACAGCTCAAGGGCTACTGCTTGGCGAGTACATCTACTACAAATAGAGAGTTGCAACACACCCTATCAGCAATTGTGTGTAGAAGAATTCATTAAAAATATTCATTCCCTTGAATTATTTTAAGGACTAAGGAACCTGCCCTTCTATGGTTTATGTTTTATCACAAACGTACAACCCATGCACTACGCATTGTTTAAAATTTTCGCGGCTATCTGCGTTATAAACAATATTATTTAACGGGTTCTTACGACGATTTTCATATTTATGGAGTTCCCCATATTTTAGCAGGAAAAACGAACTACAAAGAGGGTAGGCAGATATCTGGTCTTAACATCCTACTCGCAGTATTCACTCTACCCGTGATCATGGCGCTTACGACACGCCGAAAGGTCAATAACTCATTACATATGAAAATCGTGGTAAGAACCCGTTAATTAATAATATTTCTAAGGCATTTATTGTTATACAATGGTCACGGCTATTTTTTATTCTTGAGTAAACAATTAAACTCCCGCCTAAGTATTTCGAAGCAGCACGACATAATATCCTTTTTCGAAACTCCTTGGCTTATTTCTAAGTTAATTTCGGATAAATACCACTCAACCGATGTGTACTCAGGTTTATAATTTTTAACAAACTTTGAAGCCGACATCACAAGGTCTTAAAGAGGATCGCTCATTCGCCGTGTCCGTAACAGAATCAATACCAGGAAATATCTTGATGGACGTTCGAGTCACCCGATTTTATGGTCGACGTTTCGGTTTAATTTTCCCTGGGCATTTATTACTTTACGCGCTCATTATCCAGTGGTAAATTGCGTGGTTTCGGTGCGAGGTGTCGCAGATTCAACTCTGAGCACGCACCTACCGTGTAGTAGGTACGTTTACGAGGTATTTCAATTGGTAATTGTGAAAAAATGTCGTTCCAACGTAACTTTTGTTCGTTTAAAAACTTAATTAGTCTTCTTATCACAAAACGCTGTGCTATATACATAAAAAAACTAAAAAAATGTCCGACCGTATTCGGCTGATGCAGTAAACATGCACGTACTTAACCTAACGTACCTAAGAGTCCACGGATGACGTCCAAGATGATACATAATTCAACATTTTGTTATAAATAAATCAACCATACAAAGGTATAAATTTCCGTTAGAAATCGTGATACGCACGTATTAAGAGCTCGCACAAGTCTTATCCATTACCACGCCTAATTCTGCGACATCTAATCTAAAGGCTGAAATTTCGACCTTACGGTGAGCTGTACTGAGTTCGCGCTGTGATGTCTATGAACACCCGTCACCACTTAGTATCAGGTGACACGAGAGCTTGTCCCTCAACATCGACATCCCGACCCGAGCCGCCACACAGTTGAGCCTGAATTGACAAGTGAGCGAGCCTCCTAAAATTTTAATTAAATAAACTTAGATAAGACAATGCGAGAAAAATACATCAATTATTGTACAAGTACGCTCCACATTCAGAATTTATTTATGGATTTTGTAATAAAACTACATTGATTCGACGCGACGCATGTAGTTCTGACGCGTTCCATGTCTCGGGGGCGGAGTGGACGCGAATATTATTTGAAGTGAAACTTCTTAAGGCGCGTTGAGAGTCAAATTTAACTCGCGATAGATTCGTTACGGCTAGAGAAAAAAGATACAATTTAAGACGAGCGAGAGTGAGAAAATAAACAGAGCGTCTCGAGAGCCACTAGACTCTGAAGAGGGAAAGGACAAAGCGAGCTAGGTCGTTTCTCTTATAAACACCATTTCTTATTACAAGAGAAATTTGATTTAAGAATGAAAAATGAAAAAGCCACAATACTACACAGCGCAAAAGAAGTTTCACTTCTGTCACGTACAGCAAGTTGTACACGCGCCATTTTTTTTTATTAAGTATTTTTTGTTGAAAGTATTCTTTATACTATACTAGACTTATTAAACTATCAACATTTTATATATACATAATATATTCTTTTATTCAAATCAAAATAAAGTTTATCCTAGTAAAACTATAGCACAAACTGAGTTGCTCTATAAAGAGAAACAACATTTAAAGCTATTGCTTCACCAGTTTTTATGTCTTTTATATTTCAATATTCAAAAATTTTTTATATTTCTAATGTTCCTTCTTCTAATATCATAGATTATACACTTAATATATTCGATCTAATATTTCAATATTGAAATTATCATTTATGTCATCTTTAAACCATATTCACCTCTTTTAAGATTTATGTCATAAATCGTATAGAGGTTACCTATATTAAACAGTCGTCCGGTCAGTTTACTCTAAACACCATAGACCTATATAGTAGGGACACGACATATTGTTCTATACGTACAATTACTTATATAAATAGCACCCATTTTGAAGGCACATACATAAACATATATCTATCTCGTTCTTACTCAGCACTTTAACTCGCAGGAAAACAATATAACAGTATTTCAGTGCGTACATAAAATGAAACATGAATATACGTAAATATCTCCGTCTCCGTCTAATGAGGCCGAAAATCCGCCATGTTTAGCGCGCCAAATGTCATTGTCACGTCAGTTCGGCCGTCTGTTTTGGGTTGTACATTATTTATTGACTTTGATATCGATTTAATATGATTGATTATATAAAATTTCATAATTTATCATGCTTAAAACATACAAAAATAATAATTAAAACGTATTTTATAGGATCTCAAGAAAGTCGATGCCCTAAAACTATTATCTATATGTATTTAAATTCATTATGGAGCCCTCATCCGAAAAATCCATTTTTCGGTCGGAATCTATTGATCATGACACTAATCATAAATACCACTTTAAAATATGTCATCAAAACATATTTAGACATTCTGTTTAGATATTTCGGGAAAAAGGCTACCGACAAAATCTCTTCGGAACTATTTAAATAAAATAGTTTTATTCCGCAGTGAGTAAAACACTATTGTAAATTTGTTAAATATTTAATAATTAAGTGATTTTAGAGAGGAAGTCACAAGGAATGACGTTTGTAATTAATGAATAAATGTTCTGTAGGTGTTTTTTTTTTCACGCGGTCCCTTGATAAGTTTAAAATTTGAATCACTCTCAAGCGAAAGTGATTCAAATGGTGCGGCGCACCTTCCTTGGGGTGCGCTGCGGTAGTATGTTACGGACTTTAGAGTCAGCAAAACAATTAAAATAGATTGTAATAGTCTAAGAAAAACACGTACTCAAAATACGATAACATTTAGCATGCTAGAAATGGGCTGATGGCTTTGAACTACGCCATATCTTTATGTTTTGCGACAAACGACAACTTTATAAAATCAGTGTAGCAACTTTTAAAAATCATCATATCGTTTACTTGGCAAATTCGAAGGACGAACTTGTCTTAGATTTCACCCATCTAAATCATATCATATTTGCACATAACAATATACCTACTTACTTCCCATTAAAGTATAAATTCTACAAATAAATAATACTCAACAATATTTAAAATAAAATGAGCCAAGAACGTTTATCGATAAAACCTGATAACATTGAAATCTTTTGTACAGCACTAAAGCCGCCATGTTTTGTGGCCAGATGACGTCACAGTGGCACGAAATTTTGGTTGACGTTTCATTTCCATAGGTTTCCTACTTCATTGCTAAACACTCAAACGGTTTATTTTATCATCTCGTATTCCTCAATGCTGAGGAATTATGACGGTTGTAAAATGCTTGGCAATATTTCATATACTTAGTTTTAGATTTTACCCCTGCATTTTACTAAAATAATAGTTTTATACGAACTTTGTCCTGACAATTACGGACACGAAAAATAATAATTCAGTGGTACCGGACAAGCTGTTATAGTGATGCTCTAATAACGATAAATTGTGAATCAAAATCAAATCGAGACAGTGCTGCTCGCAAGCACTAGATTCCCGTGATGATTGAGAAGGACAACAGCAGGGAGTAGACCACCACGCCCAAGCGCGTCTTGCGTTGGAGTAGCGTGCGGGCGCGCGCTGATGAGAAGGGAAATCGATTTACTGCATTGTCTCCCGGACCACCCGCCCCAGGGACCCCCTGTCCCCTCACCGGACCCCCTTTTTTTGTCCCCTCCACCTGTGAACCCTTTTGATTGGATTTCTGTATCCGCGCGGCCACATAGGACTACCGCGGAGCTAACAACCCTGTCTACTGCACGGGTCTAGTTCTCGGCCAATGTCAGTGTCATCGTCGGTCTGCCAATGTCAGTCACAATCTTAGTTTGAGGTTAACGTGGCACGTTTATGTGAGAACCCGCATTGAATACATCTCTGAAATAAAAGGCTAATATTTTTATTGCGTAGTTTGGTGGACGAGTTCGGTCGATACTTAGGTATATTAGGACACAAATTGTACACATATATATTTTTTAATTAATTTATAATTTAAAGCGTATGCAATTATGGTTTCCACAGCTTGAGCAAGCCGTCCTCGCTGTACGTGGCCAGCAGGTTCTGATGCGGGTGATGCGTCAGACCGATCACCGCCTTCTCGTGAATCTGAAATAATAAATATTATAAAGCTGAAGAGTTTGTTTGTTTGAACGCGCTAATCTCAGGAACTACTGGTGCGATTTGAAAAATTCTTTCAGTGTTAGATAGCCCATTTAACGAGGAAGGCTATTTATATTTTTTTATTGCTTAGATGGGTGGACGAGCTCACAACCCACTTGGTGTTAAGTGGGTACTGGAACCCATAGACATCCGCAACGTAAATGCGCCACCCACCTTGAATTATAGGTTCTAAGTTTTCAGTATAGTTACAACGGCTGCCCCACCCTTCAAACCGAAGCGCATTACTGTTTCACGACAGAAATAGGCGGAGTGGTGGTACCTACCCGCGCGGACTCACAAGAGGTCCTACCACCAGTAAAAAGTACAGGGGCACTCACATTAATGGTCCTCTCCAGCTTGCCGGTGTTGGCGCAGAAGGCGTACAGCACGAGGTCCTCCCCGGCGCAGTACACCAGCCTCCCGCGCGCACTCAGCGCCGCCGACACCAGCGCGCCGCCCTCCTCCTCACGCCTCCCGCTCGAGAACGACCTCACGATTTGCCCTTGCATATTCATTATCGCCACGGTATTGGTCCGGTTGCACACCACGAAATGGTCCGGGTTCTTCGGGGTGAGGAGTAAGGTGTTGACTGGGGGCTCCCCGCTGCCGAGGGGCTTGAGCGTGGCCGTGCACTCGCCCGAGCGGACGGCCCACACCTTCACCGTCCCGTCGGAGGAGCCGCTGAGCACCGCGTGCCCGTCCAGCGTGAACACCGCCTCGTTCACGAACGAAGTGTGTCCTCGGAACTCCTTCAAGACTTTACCCGATTTAAGGCCGTGGATTCTGTGAAATATTGTACCGCTATTGTAAATAGCAACATATTATAACAGTGCGGACGAACGCTACTGAGTAAGATGTGAGGGGCAGGTAGCTCTCGGAGTCAACAATAATATTCGGTCCTTAGATGTGAAATTAGTGTTTTGTCGCACTGACCAATTCGATCTGAAATATATCCTCTTTGGTTAAGAATTACAAATTCAAATTTACAAATTCATTTAGCTGGTACATTTGAATTTTGAAAACAGTCCTTCGTTGGTTTTCTCCTCTTTATTTTTTCCTTTGGCGTCGCTACCACACAACAGAACACGTCATGAAATATCGGTATAGTTACGAGTACGCAGTGCTGCAGACACAGCTCGAAGGATGAATGATGTGTCCGGCGCTGGAGTCGCAAAAGAAAGCGCGGTACGTTTTTGATTTCAACGTTTTCGTTCTAGAAATTTCGACCTTCAGAACCAGCTCCGTGGACGGTCGGAGAACAAAGTGGAAAATGAAGAATTAAAGGCTATTGTGGAAACAGATCCATCACAAAGCACTTCAGAGATAGCTGCAGGCTTCGGAGTCAGTGATAAAGCTGTATTAATCAATTTGAAGCAAATCGGGTAAGTAAAAAAACTTGGATGATGGGTACCTCATGAATTGGGTAAATGGAACTTGCAAACGCGCGTCGACTGCTGTTTTACTTTGCTCGACCGACACAATAATGAAGGAATTTTAAATCGAAACATTACTTGTGATGAAAAGTGGATACTGTACGATAATCGGAAGCGCTCATCGCAATGGTTGAACCCTGGAGATCCAACCAAATCCTGCCCTATATAAAAATTGAGATGTCAGTATCTGTATCAATAAGACGTTTAGCAGCTGAGTGCAGTGGTAGATCATCGATGCCTCCCGTACACTTTAAGGTTTAACTTTATAAATAACTACCTTATGGTCCGATCGAAGGAGGCCGAGAGGATCTGAGTGTTGTCTCGGGTGAACTGAAGGCAGGTCACGCCCTTAGAATGAGCTCGGTCCAGTTTGCGTTGGACTTTACCCGTTGACACTTTCCAGACCTGTTCACAGAGAATTTTATTGAATAATTATGTTGAATTTACTTAATGACCTTTGTTAAACAAAGGATACAATACAAATCTTGAACGACCAAAAAATTTCATGATCAAAGTTTAGTGCCGTGCACACTACAATGTGAACTCCACCATTAATCTTTAGACAAGAGACTGAAATTTCAAAAGTATTGTATAATGTCCGATTTACCTGACTGACAGTAAGTATGGTCCAACGCGGTCTCAGTTAAATGCGTTCAGTCTACTTTACTAAACTACTAAAGAGACATGTGTACAGTTCACACACAATAGAAGTGAAACCTTCAAAAATATTGTTAAATAAAAACTATATTATTATGCTGAAATTCTTATTAAAACTCAATTTCGACAACAGCTGACATGTGGGGTCAACGGTCAGAGCGTAAAGGGTGGGAAAGGGGAAGGGGTGGGGAAGAGGAGGGATATAATCATCTTAGGAAATATATATTGCTTTCCGTTTTGTCTGTTACCGCTTAATGATGCCCAGGTGAATTGGGAGCTCATTAGCTCATATACATAGCATTACATAATAATATATTAGGGAGCAATAATAACTACACTTTTTACACGGAAGCAGTAATCAAAAGGTTAACTAATATGAGGTTTTAAAACATTTATTACCTTAATTTTTCCATCATTAGACCCAGCAGCCAATGTATCGCTATCCCTCGCAAAAGCCAGGCTCAGCACCGCCTCTTCCATGCACATGTACTCATCATGAGCCTGATAACGCAAATCCTTACGGATTTTTCCCGTTGTAAAGTTCCAAACTTCAACGACGCCATCTACGGAGCCCGTCACTAAATATTGTCCATCAGGAGAAAATCGTGCGCACTCCACGTGGGACTTCTGACCGAATTTGATGATCTTGGACAGTTGGGTGGGGCAGAGATCGTCTTCTTGGTCTCTTATTGCGGCTTTACCACGGAACAAATCTATAGTGGTGCCGGGAGGGAGCAGACCCTGGTGCTGTTGCCATTTGAGGGCCTGGCCCAGTAGTGCCAGGAGACGGGACGACGGCACGACGGACACCTCCCCGGCGAGGGACGCTGCGATGGCAGCGCGGCGCCGCTCCTTGCCTCCTCCGCTGCCGTACGCCTCACGAGGGTCGAAATATGAACGTGCTAACAGGTTTTCTGTCATATGAAGATAAACTTTCAGACACGTACAAATTTAACTATGAATTAAAACAATTTTTGACTGGTGGAAGGACCTCTTGTGAGTCCGCGCGGATATGTACCGCCACCCTGCCTATTTCTGCCGTGATGCAGTAATGCGTTTCGGTTTGAAGGGCGGGGCAGCCGTAACTTGAGACCTTAGAGCTTATATCTCAAGGTGCGTGGCGCGATCTCCCACCGAGCGGTTGATATTGCTCGGTAGACCGCCGCCGCGCCGGTCTGAATGTTGTGGCAGCCGTTGTAACTATACTGAGATCTTAGAACTTATATCTCAAGGTGGGTGGCGCATTTACGTTGTAGATGTCCATGGGCTTCAGTAACCACTTCACGTAATAAAAAAAAAAAATTGGAAATGTGTACAAAAATATATTAAAATTGCCTAGACTAAACATGTTTTTATTGCCTCTAGGTTGATCAGCTTAGGACCACCCATCTGGTCACATTATGGACATCAACAATGCCAAAGCCATAGCCAAGTTGCTACAGCGGTAGTATTATATAATTGTATTGCATTTATTTACTATTGTATTGCAATAACTTTTTTTTTAAATATTATATCTTTTTATATTATACTAGCTGACCCGGCAGACTTCGTAGTGCCTCAATCGATAAATAAAAGACCTAAGCTTTTGTAAACTTAAAACAAACAAAAGGAATCCATTCCACTGGGACACATCAAAGGATAAACACAATTGTTATTAGTATTTAATTCTGAGCATTTTCATATTTATCTACCTTTTAAACCTTCTCTGGACTTCCACAAATAATTCAAGACCAAAATTAGCCAAATCAGTCCAGCCGTTCACGAGTTTTAGCGAGACTAACGAACAGCAATTCATTTTTATATATATAGAAGATAGAAGATAGATTATCCATATTCATTAGCAATCTAAGATACAAATCTGATTTAAAGGCTGGATGTATTTTTAGCCAAATACATATTTTATAAGTACAGTCAAAATCTGTTATAACGACATCGAAGGGACTGCTCATATTCAGTCGTAAAAACCGATAGTCGTAACAACCGGTTATGTTTAATGTGTATCGTGCAAGTACAAACAAATCGATAGGGAATTATTGGAAAAATATATTTACATAATACGCGATTTTTCTTCAATATTAATTTGTTTTCTTTTTCTTTGCGACATTTTGAAAGTTTCACGAATAACTCCACAAAGTTTTGGTGCGTCTTGTGTAGGTATAGATAAGTAACAAACTAACTGAAGAGATATGAAGAAGTGGGCTTTGACTACCGCATGCACGTGTTTCGTTTCTAAGAATTCTGAATTTTCTTTCCTGATTTTAAAAGCCATTGAAGACAAATGTCTTCAATGGCTTTGTGGCAATGTGGATACCTATTCAAATTGTTTACAATACAGCTTAGCCGGTCGTTCTAACAGATCTAATTCTCCGAAATATTAGTTAAATGTGGTCGTTTTATGAGGTATGTCGTTATTACCAATGTCGTAGAAAGCAATATTTTTAATAAGGCGGTCATATGGCATTCAGCCGGGACCTTTGTTCTAGGTTATTATAACCGGCATGTTGCATTAAACGATGTCGCAGTAAACGGTTTTGACTGTACTACAATTTTGACTCACCAAGATGCATATACCGATCTGTTTCATGCTGCTTCATCAACAGACAAGGATGTGTCTGACGTAGCAAGGATCTCGCAGCACCCAATTCTCGCAATTCTATCAACTCCAACACAACCTGCTCATATAATTCCATCAACTTCTTGTCAGGGAGCTTGAGTGAAGCAGTAGCCTTAAGTACTGTGTCCCAGTGGCCATTGTTAATGTCTGCGCAGAAACCATCCACGCTGTCTACTGTATTTAGAGTCACTCCAGTTTCCTCCTATATATTAAAAATCATTTACTTCCAAAATTCAGAGATGACATCTGATTAATGAAATGTACATTATTAACTGACTTGATACGATTGAAGTTCTCATAAATGTACACAAAACTCATTAATATAAGTAAATAATTAAGTAAAGTAAGTACAATCTGTAAAGTTTAAAAAATTTACGCTAATTTTATTCCTTAAAAAAATTGGTATATTTATATATCAACAGAATTAACCTGCAAAGTCTGCAATGTTTTGGTTAAATTTGACTCCTTCAAGTATTGTTGTATCAGTCTGATAACACTGCAATTCAAATAAAAATATATTTTAGGCACTAAATTAAATATTTGATGAATAATTTCAAGTAATTTGGTGTTTACATTGATAGTAAACTCACTCGGCTGATTCTATCTCAATGGACATTGTGTATAAAACGACTTTTATACGAAGTTACCACAGAAAACTTGTTTCGCGAATTTGAAGGATTATATTCTTATTTCAATAAACAATGTCACAAAATTAAACTCTAAAAATTTTATTGAAAATAAAATCACACAGAAAGAAATAAACACAGTTCAAGTTCAGCGCCATAGATTAGCTACAAGCCATACATAGATTACCCACATAACATTCTAAGACTACAAACCAAACATGAAGTGTCAATGCCTCCTATGCTACCAATAGGCCTTAATTATTATGTTTAATATTGCATTAAGCATTTTATCCTGCCTAGTAGCTTGCGATGTGGAAATCGGACCCACGACTCTTTGGCCCGAAATAACGGGTTAAGGCTGACGGCGACTGTATATTGTCCGGTCTTCTGGATCGTTTTTTTTTAATGCTTAGATGAGTGGACGAGCTTACAGCTGGTGTTATGTGGAGCCCATACACATCTACAACGTTAATTCCGCCACCCACCTTGAGATGTGATTTGTAAGGTCTCAGTATTACAACGGCTGCCCCACCCTTCAAGCCGAACCGCATTACTACTTCACGGCAGAAATAGGCAGGGTAGTGGTACCTACCCGTGCGGTAGGTACTCACAAGTCTACTCACTACTCACAAAGATACTCTCAAAATGTCCTACCACCACTAATTACATACGCCACTTCCGAAGCTTCTGATGCGGCGGTCTAGAATCGCCGATGAATTGGCGACATCTTCCCAGCTCACTCCAGTGATATCTAGTATCATCGCCGAAGAGAGGACAAAGTCCCAGAAGGGTTTACGAAGCGGGAGCAGGTGCGAACAAATATAACAGTAGGCAGCGGCTTGGCTCTGCCCCTAGCATTGCTGAAATCCATGGGCGACGGTAACCACTCACCATCAGGTGGGCCGTAAGCTCGTCTGCCTATAGGACAATCACAATTTATAGATATATGACTAATTCCCATTTATCCATCGGCCTTGTCTCTTACAGCAGTATCCATAATCTAGCCCTCCGCATATTAAAACTTATAACGAAAAGGTGCTAGCGCTTTATCTGCGAATATTTCAAAGCAATTAAGACTTGAACCTCACGACCCGAGAGTGATGCCGTTTACGAGCACGATAGATTTGGGTTTCCATGAAGTTCCTCAACACCAGGTAACCAAGGTCCCTAAGGTCGTGAGCTAGACTGCCCTTTCACGACAAAAGAGATGAGTATATTCATAACAGATGCAAGTAACGCCAGTGAGCCATCTCGAGGCAAGTGAGGCATGAACTTATTTAAGGTGTTTTTAGAAGTACTTGTAAAAAAAACATTTTTTTTTATTGCCAGATCAGGCAGACGAGCATACGGCCCACCTGATGGCAGAGCCAAGCCGCTGCCTATCTCTTAAGCCGCTGCCTACCGGTTCCAAACCGCTGCCTACCTAATTAAAAATTAAAGTAGTTTGTTTGCTAAAGCCACTTAGTAGTGGTCTCTTTTGAGGTTTCGTTATAATTGTAAAATGTTTCAACTTCTAAACCAATGGAAGATTTTCGATTTGAGAAGTGTAGTTTTACCAGACTCCAACAAGGAAGTCCTCACTTTGGTATATTAGTCGCTTTCTGGGCCAAGTACGCCAATAACTTTGTGATTTTTTTAACTCTCTGCGCATACAAAACAAGAAACAATAAATGCATGAACAATCCATGTAATATCAGTCTTCTTAAAAACTATACTTAATACATGTTTATTAAAATTTTATTAATTAAACTATATTAAAAAAAAAAAAAGATTAGAAATACAATCTTCAGAAACACTATATAAATAGATTGCCACTGATGGCAGTGTCTACGACACAAGTCACCAGTGGTTCAGGCTCCAGAGTGTGAAACCTCCTCACAATACGTGCCGTATCAAGTATAACTGCTTTCTGTACCAGGACCCTACCTAACCCAGCTGGAAAACGAAAGTTCTTTATGGTGTTGGTCGAAACTTTTCGCTATCAGATCGTGTACCGACACAACTACTGGAACAAAATGGTTGAATCAACATAGCACATGGCGGTAGTCTCATGCGTCAAGTCTAAATATCCATAATACATTTATTATCATGGCTGTTTCATTTCATGGTATTGGTTGACACCAAACAAATAACCTTGAGTTATCCCCACTTAGTGGTCAGAACTGAGAGGATGACTGATTTGATTAGATGGAATTAGGATAACTGGGGTTTTAATTTCAGGCTGGGCAACCCTTCCTGCAGTCAGCTGACCAACTACAGTCATATTTACATGTTTCCGAATACTACATAATGAAACTGCACGACAGTCGACTCATTGTACGTCTTTTTCTTTAGTAGTTCTTCATCCATCTATCAACCAAGATATCTAAGTGATTTTCAAGAGATTAAGCACATACAAGTTCCGAACAGAATATTGTGCTTCATAATCTGTATGTGCTGAAAATCATTTCAACACTTTTACTATAGTAGAATTATTTTGTCCGTGCAGTTTGGGTCATAAAACATAGCCCGGCTAGGGCGGTGAGCATGTTGCGCGGGCGCAACGCCATTATCGATAAAAACAAATGAGTCATCGAAGGCAGGTACACGGCGGCGGGGTGGGATACGAAGGGTGATGAGACATTGTTATGTTAAGAGTCATTTGTACTTACCTGCAAATTATAGTACATTATGTCGAAGAGAAATGTGTTTTTTGCATTCGTTCTCTGAATTTGTTTAGTGACACAATGGCTACTCCTTTATTTTGTATCAAACGGCAGAATTTATTCAAAATAATATTTACACGTGTTGTTATCAACAATGTGTTATAATTTTTCACTGAAATAAGAATAAATCCCGAAAAGTTACAAAGTGTTAATTTCTGCCGTTCTCGTTAACATGCTGCGGTGATATGTGGTGTAAGTGTTCGATTAGTGATTTTTTTCTTTCATTTTTTCACTAACCCACAAAATGAAAAAACTAAATACACTATCGATAACGCTTATCGACAACAATAATGCGCATCACTATGCCCGTCCATAAGGCACGTGAGTGGAAGAGAGAGCGAAATACTCACCGCCCCGATTTTTTATGACCCAAACTGCACGGACAAAATAATTCTACTATAGTTTTATGTGTATGCAACAGAATCCATGAATGTCATTTCCACTAACTCCAAGACGTCTGAATAACTTATAAATTTCTTAACGTATCAAGGATCGATGAAAATACAATAATTCTATTACTTTGGCCCAATATCCAGAGTCACAACAAGAAACAAAAAAAAACATTGTTAATTTTAGATTTGTTTCAAAGGGTATTTTTATTAGTTTTGGTTCACTTCATAATAAAATGACAAACCCTGGACTGTCCCAATAGGTTGTGGGTGTCATCGGTCCAATGACAAAACTCCTTAAACTCCACAAAGTACCCTACCCGTCCCCTTTGATCTGTTACCTCTACCTCTACAGGATTCCAATACATTAAGGATGTAGAGGAGGCGGCACCAGAGTCGCATCAGCCAAGTAAGGATGCGTAAGAGCAGCTCGGGCAGGAATTCGGGTCTCAGGTTCATAACGCAGCATGGCCTCAAACAACGCTGCCGCTGAACTGTGCGCTCGGAGTCCTGCTGGTAGTAATGTTCGGGCAGGTCGGGCAGGCCATCGCGGGAAGGCGGCTCGGAAGTCAGGAAGTCTTCTCGCTGCCGGCCATAGTGCCTCGCCTGGTGTACCCAGCGCTCGGAATACGCGGAATAGCTGGTCTATTTCACTGTCACCGGGGAAAAGAGTGCGACCGCTTGCCTGTAATTAAATACACTAGTATTATTTATTATACCGTGGAAACTGTGAAAGTCGTGGCCTAAGGGATAAGACGCCCGGTTATCGTTCCCAGCATATTTTCTAATGAAATACATACTTCACAATGATAGTGAAAGTCTAATCAACATCCAAACCCGCAAAAATTATACTTTATGCAATTACACAAGCTAGTATCTAGTGAGCATGGGTTGGTAGCACCACTCTACCCCTTCTGCGTACTAGTCTAGTGACTGGGACAAGCGCCATTTTGATAAAAATATAAAAATGAGACCTGTCGACTTCAGTCGTGTCCCGGCTTTAGTAAATACAGCGTGCAATGGGCACAGAACTTGTACATAAATGCAATAAAAATAATAATAAAACCCCTTTCTATTATTTATATATAGGGGTATATATATAGGGGTAATTTTTTTCTGAGGCTACATGAGTAGATAATATCATATCTATTTTTATTTAATTTTGTGTTTTGGTTGGTTATTCTATACAATTAAGTTAAATATTATAATATCTAATGCCATTTTTTATAAGCTCCGATAACTGTTAAGCACAAGGGTTTTTTCCCCTACTCCTTGGTAGCCTAAGAGGCTATTCCAGCTTCTCGCGGACTGACAGGTGTGCTCTAAGGCTGAGAGATTTGCCAACACAAGCCCAAGCAAGTGCAGCATTTCGCAGAATCTACCACTGGACCGGAATCGCAACCAACTGAGGTCCCGTCAAGAAACTCAGTGCGCTCTGTCTATGGGTTACTTCGCTCGTCGAACTCTTCGGCCCCAGATACGCGGGATCCGACATGTTTTTGGCGAAGGCGGCTTTGCGTTGCCCCTTCGCCTGGGTCCGATATGGACAGAAGGATGGCCAACTGTTTCAACATATCCGAAAAAAACTTTCAGGAAGCCTCTTTTCACTTACTGCTGTCTTATTGTTAATGAAAGAATGAAAAAGCATTTTTATTACATATCTATAAAAAATTGTCTCACCATCTCTGCAAAAATACAGGCTAAGCTCCAAACATCAACGGCGGTTGAGTAGAACTTAGCCCCAAGAAGGATTTCTGGTGCACGGTACCAAAGTGTGACAACCTCATGTGTGTAAGCACGCACAGGAATACCAAAAGCTCGAGCCAAACCGAAATCGGCCAATTTAATGTGACCTTCCTCGTCTATTAGTAAGTTCTGGGGCTTCAGGTCTCTGTGGAGAACACGTTGGGCGTGACAGTACGCAACACCTTCCAGTAGTTGTCTTAAATAACTCTGCAAAGAATATCAAAAAGAGTTCATGTAAAATTCAAACACAAATAGCATGAATTTACCCATACATACACGTTTATAAATAGTAGTCAACAAAACACTTGTAAGGCTTAGAGAAATCTGCCGAGACAACAATGTTTGTGTGCGAAAATTCTCATGTTTGATAAATATTTGTCCAATTTCATTATCATTTTACAGATTAAATAGTCGTTGAATGGTATGGTAAAATTTATTGCAAACACGAGGAATATTATCTCAGGTCGCGCCTTACTCGAGGCCTGCTCTTGAGCCACAATCTCTAAGTTATCACCAATTTAGTCTAACATTTTGCGTGGTTTGTTCATTCACTCCGAAGAAGGATCCTTTTGTCATAATACTACAATTTCAAGTATCCCTATAGCCTTCCCAGTCATTTGAAAGGTAAAGCCAAATAGGCCTCGAAAATGTTGGGAGTCAACAGAACGATGCGGAATTTCACGTCTGGACAAAGACTGGCGTTTTACAAAGCGCAAGTCCGGCGACACCCAAGTACCAGCTACTTCCATTTGACTCCATACGGAAGAGGGCCATCAGGATTGTCGATAATCCGGTTCTCATGGATTACTTGAAACTTCTGAATCTACGGAGGGACTTCGGTTCCCTCGGTGTTTCGCGTACCGTATGTTCCATGAAGAGTGTTCTGACATTAAGACAGTACGCGACCCAGCCACGTTCCAACTCGATCGACTCACCCTGATCTGCAAGCGAAGTAAATTTTCCCTTCGCAACAAGGTGACCCTCTACAAAACTTGCATACGTTTCGTCATGACCTATGCAAGTGTAGTATTCGCTGATGCGGCCGCATGTGCATAAGCTCTCTCCGGGTCATCCAATACCGTTTCTGTAGGATAGCCGTCAGAGCACCATGGTACGTCAGGAATATCGATGTTCACGACGACCTTACCGATACGTAAGTATCTAATGTAGCATCAGAACGCTACTTCGAGTAGGGGGCGCGACATGATAACCCTCTTGTCGCGGCCGTCGCTTATTACTTATCCAACCTAGGCAACGGAGAAACGCCAAGCCGCCGTCGCCTAATACATGTCTTGTCGGATCCCACGTATCCACTCTCAATGCTTTTAGACTCTCGAACACGATTACGTCAAAAAGTTCGACGAGCAAACCCATAGACAAAGCGCACTGAGTTATACGCCGGGTCTTCGGTTGCGATTCCGATCCAGTTCTTCTTCTTCTTCTTCTTCTTTTAGGTAATTTGGCTCCAACGCCTTTGGCATTGATTTTGCCAATGTCAAAGTATTTACAAAAATGACAGGTGCTTAGAGAGGGAAAAAATTACTAAATCTAAATACAAGTAAATTTGGTCGGTTTTTCCATACGCGAATCTGTGGTTTTAAGAACAGCATAAACAAATATATGTTAGACTAANGAAGACCTCCCTCTGTCCGGCGGGACATTTTCGCCCACCGAGGACGACATTGACATAAAAAATACACTTACCAGTTAAATGAAACTTAAACTAATCCACCACCAACAAAAATAGGGCAACACAATTCTTAAAAACACAGAAAAAACGGGAAAAACACTAAAAATAATCGAAACGCGTGTGATCTGACAGATGTCCAACTACCCTCTCCTCCGATCCAGTTGTAGATTCTGCGAAGCACTGCTCTTGCTAGGGCTAGTATTAGCAAACTTTCTCAGGTTGAGCCTATGAGCTCACCTAACCATTTGTGCGAAGCCCTTAGGCGACCAGCGAATAATTAGGGGGAAAAAAAAATGCTCCCTCTCCCTGATGATCACTCCATTTCCTTTTTTTACCATCACAGCTTCCACCACCAAAGTAGAGTTCATCCATACTGCATGCTGCATTCATCGACAGTGTGTTTCCAGAGATCTTTTTATCACATATCATCCCACTGTGAAATGAACTCTCCTCCAGTGTTTCCTGAGCGCTATGACATGTCCTACTTCAAATGAGGCATACAGACAGTACTCAGTGGTAGGCAGCAACTTGACTGTGCCCCTGGCATTGCTAACGTCCATGCAACCTACACTCTACTTACCATCAGGTGGGCTGTATTCTCATATAAAGGCAATAAATAGTTTTAAAATGATTGGTTGTAGGTTGCAAGTTTGTTTTATTTGCTCCAGATATGGGCAATTGAACCCACAGCCCAGCTGGTAATTACTATGATCTATAGACATCAGACCAGGAATGAGGCCTTTCACCTTGAGACATTAGATCGAAGTTTTTACTGTAGCACTGTAGCTGATCACAACTAGCTGATAAAATACCTGAGCATTGCTACTAATTTTTAGGCAGCGGCTTGGCTCTGCCCCTGGCATTGTTGAAGTCCATGGGCGACGGTAACCACTCACCATCAGGTAGGCCGTATGTTCGTCTGCCTACAAGGGCAATAAAAAAACCCTTTGTCAGGTTAATCATTAACGTAAGTATGCGCAGCAATGCTTTCACCGTTAATCCCTAAGTAATTTTTTATGACATGCAAGCAAAGAAATGAGATGATGAAATAACTAAAGAGTAATAAATGAGTATCCTACAACTATTCAAATTAAAACAAATTACAGGAGCCATAGTTTCTGTTTACCTTAACTAAATCAATAGGTAGTGGTCCCTTCGTCAGATCCATGAGTCTTTTGAGATCCATATTCAAATATTCAAAGACAAGAAACAGTTTACTGTCTGAAGATGCCAGCATAACATCAAGGAGCCGTACAACTGCTGGATGTCGAAGTTCTCGCAGCACTGAGATCTCCCGTAAGGCTGTTGATGGTACACCCTCAGGTTCACTGAGAATACAACTTCTACATTAATCACAGCAAGGCTGTTTAGAGTTAACATTTCTACAATATTCGCTCAGTGAATAGCATACCATAAGAGTAGGTAAGATATGAAAAGAGTGACAATAATATTAATCAATTATTTGTGGTTTAATATTTGTGTTTTAAAAGTTCTCTTCTTCTTTTTCTCCACCTTATCCCACTAGGTAGGGTTGGCACAGTTAATTTTTCTCTTCCATTCCCTTCTATTATCTCAACATGTGTTTTAAAAAGATGCATACTTCTTTTTTTATACAAAATATAATCAGTCATTCTCATTGTTACCTTGTCTCTTACATTGACAAGTCTTGGGAGAGGCAAGTGTGCAGTGTGCAGGTGGTGGACATTTGTAGATGGATTATGATGATGAGCAAAAATTGAGACACTCAAGAATATAATAACAAATGTTAGAGACTTCTACTTGGATTCTTTACATTTAGCCCATTCTGTTAAATTTGAATACTATGCAACCTACAGATTCTGACTACTCTTTCACATTGCTATATGGATCCTACATTCCTATCCTGCCACTAATCAACTCATAGGAAATAAGAGTACATCAGAGACTCAACCTCTCCAAACGTCAAATTAAGAATCAATTAAGATAGACCAGATTTTGAATGCCAGTGACTATAGATAATTTTTAAGCACTAAATAAGATTAAATAAACTCATAAGTCATAGTAATCTTCCTTCCTATCTATAGCTGTCCTATGCTAGTCCTGTTCCTATCTACAGGAGTCAATCAACGCAATGTGTAGGCTTGTTTCTCATTTACATAGAAATGCCAATCTCACCTACCACATTGTCAGATTTCATATGTATGTGAGCCATTTATGAAATGACTCAAGATTCTGTTTTTAAGATTTTTTACTTAAGCAATTACATCATGAAAAATTGTCAACAGGTATTTGGACAGAATTCAGTAGAAGTATTTATTATCTGTAGTAATAAATCATTTTAATTAAATTTTCAAATATTCCATGTTGTGTAGATACTGTAGTATGAAAATGTTATACTTGAATACTCTTTTTTTGTTTAAGATAATGTTTTAGTGTTCAGAAGAATACTATCACATTATCTTTTACTTTTAATTATAGGTATTTTAATTGGTTAGGTGAGCTAAATTAAAGTTATCTGGTAATAAATATTTTTTAACATTACACAGATTGTACCAGTCTGATAATATATTATTTTAATAAGTACGATTTTTAATCAATTCCAAGAATCAACAAGGTTGCTTATGATGGCAGCTGTCATTTTTTCGCGCCAAAACTTACTTTTCAAGTTTGATTTTCTTCAACGCGATTTCTTGTCCGGTGACCCTGTCTTTGGCTTTGTAAACTACACCATATGTTCCTTCCCCTATTTTTTCTACAGTAGAAAAATTCTCCATCTGATCTCAATATAGATTTCCCATTAACTATGTTGACGCTAATCGCGGCTGAAGTAAAAGTTCATTTAATTTACAACTTTATTTTCACAGCTTAATGTTCATTCACGCCGTTGTTATTTGACATTTTTGACAGTGGTAGTTCTATTTTTCCAAGTGGAACGGCGAAAGTATTACACCATACAGCCTTATCTTTTATATTATGTATTTTCTATTCTATTTCATGAAAAATGATATGGAGCGAAATGAAATAAAGTTGATTCACTTGAAACATTAATCAAATGAGATGAAATTAAATTAAATGGTGGTCATTTCCTGAAACTTTTTCAGTGGAGTTTTTGGAAGATCCCAAGAAGCTACATCCAGCAGCTTTGTTTCATTTACACACATTTGTGGACTTTCACAGATACTAAACAGTTAATAAACTACCGTTATTACACATTTAATGTGTAATGTGTAATGTTTAATTATTACAATTAACCACGTCATCGTGGCCTAAAGGATAAGACGTCCGGTGCATTCGTATCTAGCGATGCACCGGTGTTCGAATCAAGCGGGCGGGTACCATTTTCTAATGAAATACGTACTCAACAAATATTCACGATTGACTTCCACGGTGAAGGAATAACATCGTGTAATAAAAATCAAACCCGCAAAATTATAATTTGCGTAATTACTGGTGGTAGGACCCCTTGTGAGTCCGCACGGGTCGGTACCACCGGCCCGCCTATTTCTGCCGTGAAGCAGTAATGCGTTTCGGTTTGAAGGGTGGGGCAGCCGTTGTAACTATACTGAGACCTTAGAATTTATATCTCAAGGTGTGTGGCGCATTTACGTTGTAGATGTCTATGGGCTCCAGTAACCACTTAACACCAGGTGGGCTGTGAGCTCGTCCACAAATATAAGCAATAAAAAAAAAAAATTTAAACCTGAAAAAAACATCGGATGCCTCCGCACCCGGCACTCATGCGTCGGCCCCAGCAAAAGCCGGGCAGGGACCATCTGCCGCACCGCCCGCTCTCCCTTCACTATCTGGGAACGAATGTCCATGACCACCTCCTCACGACTTCTTCCACGGTTCATGGACATTCCTAGTTTTTCATTATGCCCTGGTCTTCTATGTTTTTTTATTTATTTATAGCTTATATGGGTGGAGGAGCCCATAGACATCTTGAGTTATAAGTTCTAAGGTCTCAAATATAGTTACAATGGAGCCCGTGTAATTATGTGCCCGACGGAGGCTGGACGCCCGTCGGAACCGTGGTCCCGCCAGGTTGACTTCTATCTGCAGCAGTGGCTGAACGATTGCAGCCTAGCAATCATGAAATATATTCCCTCCCACTATTAATTGTTCTGGAGAATATAAAAAGTTTACAAATGAATTATTGGTAATTATATTTAAAAAATTTGTAAAAAGGATTTATTTACCGAATTTTGGTTTTTACGATTAGCATCATTAATTTAAACAGCCCATAGGCTATTTATATTATCATTTACGTATGGGTCAAATAAGAGTTGACCTAAAGGTTGTAAATACCATGTCATAAAATCCAAAATAAAAAAAATACGTATGGTGCATCCATAGAGTTAGTATAGGTACTTATTAACTCCATGGGTGCATCTAAATTATGTGTATTATCTATGGCAGAGGGCGGTATGGGCTTAGATCCCCTTGCCTTTCACGATAAGGAAAAATTGTACAAAAAAAAATTTTGTTGTCTAAATTATTACTGTCATTCCTCTCTACCATAGATAAAAATAATACGTGAGACTGCAAATGTACCCATACCTTATATAATAGAAAAAATCGGAGATTATTAATCATAATTACAAGATAGGTATTTATTTTACTCATGGCTGTTGAGCTAAGAGCTCTGTTTGGGCGGTTCACACACTACAGTTATATAACTAGACGCAGTTTTAGAACAACTTCGATGAGAATGGAGAAGGCACTTGAGAATCTGAAAACTAATCCCTACTATGAGAAATATGCTAACAGAATAGCAGAGTTACAAAATACATCGCCAGAGGAATTCATGGAAAGAGTCGAACAATGTGACAAGGCTAAGAAAAATGAAACAAAAAAGAAATTTGCATCTGTTGATACTAGGTTAGTATTTTTTTTTAATATAAATAAAATATACCTTATATAAAATGAATAATCGAAGTTGAAATTGAATTGTTGCTTTATTAGTCGGAGGATCTACCAATATCATCTATAATCTATAAAATCCAAAGCAATACTATAGTAAGCTCCTTTTCAGGCAATTCTCATCAGTCCTTAATCCAAAACAAGCACTCGGAAAAGAAATTAATGTGCCAGACAAGAAATTGGAGGACATATTTAAAATAGAACTTGTCATTGACAAGAGTTCAACAGAAATTAAAAGTATATGGGAAGAGTATCATCAAAATAAAGAGGTCATATCGGCAACTATTCCTGTAGACGTTTACTCAAATATTAAAGAGACAATGAATCATTTCCCAGTGTTCCTGTTTCCTCTTCCACGCTCACAGGGCTATGAGTTTATCATGTGCCAGATGTATGGACACACTGTTCATTTTACTCCATTATTAGCTTATCAGGTAAATTGTTTATTTTATTCTTATCAAAGACAGATTAGCCTATAGCCCACGTAAACACATGCTGTCACAGCTAAATTACTTCCCACTGTAAACTGCTACATAAAGCAATAAATTACCAATCTTTACCTTTTGATAAATTTCATGTGTAAATAATAAAGAAAAAATGTTTTTGTAGATATTTATAGATTTTCTTTTAATCTTTATATAATTTGTGCATTCAGAACTATGAAAAAAAAAAACAATACTAGCAATTTTTAGATATACATATAATAAATTAACTTGTGCCATAAAGAATAATGGTTATATTCTTAACAGGTCCACAAAGAAAATGCACCAGAATGTCTAACCATGGTCCACTATACAGAACTAAGTGACAAAGGGATCATACTTATGAGAGGAGAATATGATAAAGTTAGTTCTTATATATTATAATAATAAATGGGAACAACTCATGCAGTCATCTGGCCCAAATTTAGTATTCCCTGTGTTATGGGTACCAGAGACTACATGCTTAAATCATATTTTTAAATGTATACATATATAGATAACTAGCTGACCCGGCAAACTTTGTGTTGCCTTAAATAAGATTTCTAGGGAAATTCTACTGTAGAAAAAAAAACCTCATTTAACCACATAATACCTCATTATAAACGTTGATTGTAGAGGGCTGAAAATTTCAGAGTAATATGAATTTTTTTATTCTACGTCATGACAAAATAAAAACAAAATTCTCGCAAAAAATTTTAAAGTTTTTAATTAGCAAATAAAAATAAGGGTTGATCGTAGAGGGGTGAAAATTCAGGGTTGTATGTATTTTTGTATGTTGTATCATAAAAAAATAGAAATTAAAAATTTTGTCTAAAAAATAAAAAATAAAATTTAGGGGTGGACTACCCCTAACATTTAGGGGGATGAAAAATAGATGTTGGCCGATTCTCATAGATACCGGATAAGCACAAAAAATTTCATCAAAATCAGTCAAGCCGTTTCGGAGGAGTATGGCAACGAAAACTGTGACACGAGAATTTTATATATTAGATTAATAACCAGACAAAGAGCAAACAAACTTGTTCATCAGACAATGTTTGCCGATGTGGGAATTGAACTCACAACCCCCAGTACAACAGTCAGAGGTGCTAACTACTGCACTGCTAAGTCAGTCAAATATAACACATAATAATTTTAGTTTGGAATATAAAAAAATGCTTTATTACATACATTACAGATGACATGTCTGATAAAAAAAAAATTGAATTTTATTCTCCTGATACTAGAGTTAACAATCAATTGTTTTCATTCTAGAACATTGGCTGTTTCAGTAAACAGACTTAATTACTGTCAACAAGAACATTGTGTACTCAACTATTTCATCGTAAAATATATTCTAGCTGTTTTTTTAAGTTTTAGTTTTCTTAGTAAATATATTGTAAGTTTATAATGTCCTAAGCTTGAAATCAATACTACATAGCATACACTTCTAATATTACATTCATAATAGTATGTTTAAACTTTTGTTGAATTTGCTACTTATTCTGTTATGACTTTATTTCAGAATGTACTGAATGGTAAAGAAGCACAGTGCATAGCAAATCAATTCCAAATGTACTATAGTGGCAAAGATCCAGAAAGGCTAAAACTTTTAGAATCATTCACAAAGAGTCCGGACACATTCAAGCACATGGATCTGATATCACAGTTGGAAAACATCAGTTTGACTTAGATGAATAATAAACATGTTACTTTAAAATGCATTTATTTTATTCAGTGTATAAAATATAAAAAACTATGGGTGTGGAAAGATCTGTTTACTAGTCCATGATTTATAAAAACCAAAGAATTTGAATCATCAGAAATAATGTAATGAAAAAATGAAACCCAAGATTAAACCATTAGAATAATTTTAATAGGATATGTTTTAGTTCTCTCTGAAATGAGTACTTACATGCAATAAAGGGAAATCTAAATGTAAATCCTTGTGGGTGCACTTGATATCAGACTGGTAGTGTAATACAATTATAATTTATATTGTGCTTATATTATATTATTATGTAAATGAAATACATTTTTAAAGATACTGTGCTTAATTTAATTTATGAGGAAAATAAATGTATTCAGGTGTTTCATAATGAATTGATTTTGGAGACGATAATAATGGGGCCGATGGTGACTGTGGACTATTTACAGATAAACTCGAGGTCTCACTAAAATTATTACTAAAAGCGGTGAGTCCTTGATACTTTTCACACTTTTGTCTAATGTAATCCATAGGATTCTGAACTAAAGATTCTTCTACTTGAAATAATTGATTTCTTTGATTTAAAGTAGCAGTACTTGTTATATGTATATTGTTTTTTATGTATAACTCCTGAAGCTTCTGCTTAACCTTTTTTAAATTGTAGTCTTTAAGCAGAGCTTCTGATGCATTTGCTTTCATGTATGATGATGCATCAGATAAAAAATCTTCGTATAAATCTTGTATTCTGTGATGTGTTTCTGGACCTTCTGGAGTATCAGAGTCTGTTTGGCTAGTTTCTAAATTATTTGGACTTAACAATACATAGCTACCAGAAGTATTAGTAGTGTCGGTTACATACTGCGCGTTTTGTTTGAAAAAATTGTCAGTGGTTGAGTCTTCATTGGCCTCTTTTAAATTTAAATCTCTCAATTTATTTTTATTTTTTACATTTTTCGATTTCTCACTGCTTTCACAGGTTTTATTACCTACTATATCACTCAGGTCTACTTTCAATCTTTTGCTCATTTCTGCGAGTAAAGGCCTAGTTATAGTTTCTGATTGAATAGCTTTTGGAAACATTGCTAAAGTTAAACGGCTTGTATGGAAATTCATTTCTTTTACATTATTATGTAGATATTGGTTGTTTTCGTAAACTTTTTCACTGCTGTTGTTTGAGAAAATTAAACGCCGTGATCTTTTCCTTAATTCATCTAAGCACTTACGTGTTCTTCTTCTCTTACGTTTTGTGGGGTTTGAACTCATCTTAAAATTTGGATGCAAAATATTATGTATACCACAAGGGTATAAAATAATTAATTGTTTAAAAAATTTAAATAAAATCAAAATTTTCTAATTTGCCGCTCATCCATCTTTACCGACAAAAATTTTTTAAGGGATTTTATGACCTGGTAACTAAGACTTTTAGGTCAAGTCTTGATTTCAATTTACTTTTCTTACTTTTATGAAAAATGATAATACGAAATGAAATGAAGATGAATAATTTGAGACATTAATCAACTGGGATAAAATGAAATGAAATGAGATGAGTATTATTATCATAATCGGTTGCTCTTGGCAGAGCAGTCATGCGGAATTCTTGCTTATTAAAGCCTTGAGAGATGTTTTCCATAGTTTGCGAACCGAGGCCCGGCGCACACACTCGTTAAGTGGGGTTTCAGCAAGGCCTTTCACCTGATCAGTCCAACGCATGGGGATTCGTCCACGAGATCTCTATACATGATGAGTATAATCTTAGTAAAATGTTGTTCATTTACTGAGACTTTTTAGTGGACTTTTTGGAGGATCCCAAGAAGTTACATTCAGCGGCTAATCTATTGTTTTTATCATGGACTCTAAACTAACCACACTAAAGCGCCTTATTCACGATCCATCTTGCTGTACATCCCGCCAAGGCCATGCACGATGCACGATGCAAAAGTACCATGAATAGGCTTGACGTACGTCGATAATTATTATTAATTGTTTGCTGGATTTGCACGACCAATTTTTCTCTCCACGCTTGATGCGCGCACGATAGTGTGTATGCTGCATCCAGCACCGCGGCCTTGGGCTGACGTACAGCCGTAATAGATCGTGAGTAAAGCGCTATAAAGTACCTACTCTCGTTTACTGGTGTATAATCTATGTATGACAAAAGGAATGCTTTCAAACAGCCTTTTTAAGTATATTTTTTTGTATGTTTTTAAATAGAAGTCGTCGTGGCCTAAAGGATAAGACGTCCGGTGCATTCGTGTGTAACGATGCACCGGTGTTCGAATCCCGCAGGCGGGTACCAATTTTTCTAATGAAATACGTACTCAACAAATGTTCACGATTGACTTCCACGGTGAAGGAATAACATCGTGTGATAAAAATTAAACCCCCAAAATTATAATTTGCGTAATCACTGGTGGTAGGACCTCTTGGGAGTCCGCACGGGTAGGTACCACCACCCCGCCTATTTCCGCCGTGAAGCAGTAATGCGTTTCGGTTCGAAGGGTGGGGTAGCCGTTGTAACTATACTGAGACCTTAGAACTTATATCTCAAGGTGGGTGGCGCATTTACGTTGTAGATGTCTATGGGCTCNGGTAGGACCTCTTGGGAGTCCGCACGGGTAGGTACCACCACCCCGCCTATTTCCGCCGTGAAGCAGTAATGCGTTTCGGTTCGAAGGGTGGGGTAGCCGTTGTAACTATACTGAGACCTTAGAACTTATATCTCAAGGTGGGTGGCGCATTTACGTTGTAGATGTCTATGGGCTCCAGTAACCACTTAACACCAGGTGGGCTGTCAGCTCGTCCACCCATCTAAGCAATAAAAAAAAAAAAAAAAATACTTGTAGAGAGGTTTATATTAAAGAAAAAGCAATTTTTTGAAAATGTAACACATCAAATCCTAACAAATGTAGCTTTAAAGAGTACTACTGCATTTCCTTAAAGTTAGTCAAGATAGCAAGATTTGGTTAATCGATTTTGGCATTATGTATGCTAAGTCAGAAATTTAACTATGTAGGTACCTACGAAAGAAGGGAATGTCAAACTGCAGGTGATTGATAAAATGTTAAAATCGAGGAAGAGTCAATGGTTCATTTACACTACTATGCCTTAAACATAATGCTTAAAGCTTAAAATGTTACAAACTCTAAGATTATTAAATTAGAATATATTTAATTGAAATAAAAACCGTCGGACGATGGTAAGAATTTTATGACAATATATAACATATTGTAAATATCATGCAAAATGGAACGGAATGCGAAATGAAATCGGAGAAATTGTGCACTAAAATAATTATTGAAACTATTGAATTATAAAACAAACAACATCGAAATAGCGAGAATTTAATGTAATTGTTACACGGTTAATTAATTGTTACTGACTAAATAACATTGCAGTTTTCTCTACAATTTATTAACGATTTTTCATAAGAAACCAATAGGGTAAGTTTATTTCATATTTAATGCCTATTATGACTGAAATTACATTTAAAAACATAAATATTTTCGCGTAAAATGAGATTGTAATTATAATCAAATGTATAATAAGAATCACAATTAAATACATACATTTCACACATCATCATTTAATTCAATAAATTATCATTATCAATGTAAAACAATATTAATTGACACAATGATCAAGCCATAAATATAAGGCTAAAACTAATCTCACCTTTATTTTGCTTTTTTGAAGTGTATTTATTAGTTTAAATATCAATTTAAGTAAATAATTTTTTTAAAACATTGTTGAACTTTTTTGCCAGTGTATAAATACTTTATTTTCAAAACATAATTTTCTTAGGAATCAAAAATTACATTTTCAGTATGACTGTTAGTCCCACTTTTTTATACAAGTTGGACAACCAATGGGTCCAACATATATTATTTTCAATTTAGTTCAGGTCGTCAATACTCTACCTACCTGCTATACAAGGTTATCAATTACTGAAGTTTTTATTTTTTATTTTTTATTTTTGCATAGATGGGTGGACGAGCTCACAGCCCACCTGGTGTTAAGTGGTTACTGGAGCCCATAGACATCTGCAACGTAAATGCGCCACCCACCCTGAGATATAAGTTCTAAGGTCTCAAGTATAGTATCAGTTTCAGTTACATTGGATAAAGTCCATCTGACTTTCAGGCGGCCTTCAAGCCTTCAAGGCTTACCTACCGTGACCCCTATTACTATCATGTACATTTAATCATTGAGTTGTTGAGATTCTTTTAATTTATTAACCAAATGTCAACTACCACTATCATCTCAATTAAATTTCTGTCAATCATCGAAACTTACAATAGACAAGATTCACTCTTAAATTGTGAAAATAATTTATCTATGAGAATGAGTGTAACATACTTTATTTTTTTAGGAAAATATAGGATTGTATCCATATAATATATAATGGAAAATAATTTTTAAATTTAGTGCCATAATTGATGTTAATTCCTAAATAAAAATGAAGAAAAGGAACAACAATAGTCCAAATCACACTTTTTACTGTTTTTAAAACTGCATGTTTTTTAAATATTTCTTTATAATATATTTAATATAAAATAAATTTAATTGGTATCTTTTGAACCAATGATCATGTTACAGTTGAAAAACTAGTCGTTGTTTTCTGGACTACAACTAGTCTAAATTTGAAGCAGTAATGTTCACAAATAAAAGAAGAAATATGTTTTACAGGTGATGTGCCAAAGGGATACAGTAGTGTCAGTTCAGAAACGACGGTGACGTGTACGGTATGGCGGAGGGCGAAGCGACAGGTGTAGCAGACGCGGTGCTCCTGGCACCACTTACAGAGGACACGTTTCTGCACAACTTGCATGTCCGCTTCAAGCGTGATGTTATTTATGTATGAATCGAGATTATGTTTATTACTGTTAAGTAGAAGGCGACTACATGTTGCTAAATGGTCACAAGAAATCTTAGATTCTAATTCGAGGTTCTTATTACGTTTGAAATTTCTTACCCTTTGTACTGGCACATATCTTAAACAAGCAGCAACAGATAGTAAGTACATTGTAATATTGTAGAAAAGGCAGGCAAGAAAAAATTGGAAATATGGAAATTAAATCATATGTTGCTATTACCACCATGAATAGACTAAAAGAGACAGGTACACCTTAGAAACATCTGATTGAAAGTTTAAATCAATATTTTATATTCTCCTAATATTTTTTCTCCAAAAGCTTTTTTACTTTCGTCATCAAAACTTAAGAACCTGCTATACATTTTGCTTTTACAGTCAAAACCGTTTACTGCGACATCGGTTAGAACAACATGCCGGTTATAATAACCTGGAACAAAGGTCCCGGCTGAATGCTATATGACCGTCTTATTAAAAATATTGCTTTATACGACATTGGTTATAACGACATACCTCATAAAACGACCACATTTAACTAATATTTCGGAGAATTAGATCTGTTAGAACGACCGGCTAAGCTGTATTGTAAACAATTTGAATAGGTATCCACATTTGTCTTCAATGGCTATTAAAATCAGGAAAGAAAACAATAGGATTTAGTTTAGTTTAGGGTCTTTTCTAATTCTTAGAAACAAAACACGTGCATGCAGTAGAGTCAAAGCCCGCTTCTTCATATCTCTTCAGTTAGTTTGTTACTTATCTATATACAAGACGCACCAAAACTTTGTGGAGTTATTCGTGAAACTTTAAAAATGTCGCAATGAAAAAGAAAGCAAATTAATATTGAAGAAAAATCGCGTATTATATCCAAGCTAGAGAGCGGAATTTCAAACAAAGACTTAGCAAAGGAATATTGTGTATCACACTCGAAAATTTGCAACCCTTTGGAAAGAGCGATGACGATANTTATCTATATACAAGACGCACCAAAACTTTGTGGAGTTATTCGTGAAACTTTAAAAATGTCGCAATGAAAAAGAAAGCAAATTAATATTGAAGAAAAATCGCGTATTATATCCAAGCTAGAGAGCGGAATTTCAAACAAAGACTTAGCAAAGGAATATTGTGTATCACACTCGAAAATTTGCAACCCTTTGGAAAGAGCGATGACGATACGTTTAATTAAAATCCAACGTGAATTATAAAATATCTATGCACAACAGAAGTGTTCCAAACAGACTAAAATTACAGATTTTATGCTCACAGAAAAATAATATGCATGTTGTACTTATGTGTAATAAACAAAATGTACATAGTTAAATAAATATATTTTTCCAATAATTCCCTATCGATTTGTTTGTACTTGCACGATACACATTAAACATCACCGGTTGTTACGACTATCGGTTTTTACGACTGAATATGAGCAGTCCCTTCGATGTCGTTATAACAGATTTTGACTGTATTTTGTTTTACTCAGATAACGACTTTTAGTTTAGACATGGCCAAAAGTTGATTAGTTCATAATTTAGTGTAAGGTAACTAAGTAAAAAAATAAAAGAGCTCAGTCACAATAGTTTTGCATATATCCCTATTCTATTCCTATTTATCTTTTTTATCGCTTAGGTGGCTAGATGAGTTCACAGCCCACCTGGATTTAAGTGGTCACTGGAGCCCATACACATCTAAAACGTAAATGCGCCACCCAATTTGTGATATAAGTTCTAAGGTCTCAAGTATAGTTACAACGGTTGCCCCACCCTTTAAGCCGAAATGCATTACTGCTTCACGGCGGAAATAGGCGGGGTGGTGGTACCTACCCGTGCGGACTCCCAAGAGGTCCTACCACCAGTGATTATGCAAATTATAATTTTGCGGGTTTGATTTTTATTACACGATGTTATTCCTTCACCGTGGAAGTCAATCGTGAACATTTGTTGAGTACGTATTTAGTTATTAGTTAGTTATTAGAAAAATTGGTACCCGCCTGAGATTCGAACACCGGTACAACGCTCAACACGAATCCACTGGACGTCTTATCCTTTAGACCACGACATCAGATTCGTTTGGTGTCATTTTGATTTGTTCCCAGACCTATGTTGGCAATGCCTTAATTTCGGTGAATCCATGCCGGCCCTTGCCACTCTACTCAGCAGACCTGGTGCGTGCCTATCTCGCCCGACCACCATACACGTTGCCCCCACATTTGTAAGTACATAAGTATTCATATTTAACAATAGCTAGTTACCGATATTGAATGTGTGAAAATTAATCTTCATCATGTTATACCCTGGAAAGGAATGAATGTTTGTGTTGGTTGTAATATTGTAGTTGTCTACATATGTGGACACTTTGTTTTTTTTTGCTTTTTTATTGTTTCTGGATCTCGTAGTTTTATTTGTAATTTTGTTTTCAATAACCAATTTGGTGGCTCGCTCGCTATCTACATTAATATGGGTTTGATGATAGCATGTATCATTTAGAAATTGAAATCCAGATCTGATTTATGTACTATTTCTATGATTTATTGTTTTATTAATGGTTTTGTGCATCAATGAAAAAAAAACAAAAAGGCTACACCTCTCAACACTGAACGTTGAACAAGCACATACATCCCAATTTACCCATATAATTTACACATTTTACCCATAAATGATAAGATTGATAAGATGAAGTTGATAAGCCTTACAGCCTGAAAGCTGCCACTTGTGTTGTGGGTTGCAGTCTCAATTGTATTTTATAATACTTCTCCTATCTATTACCTGAATACATTACGGCTTTCCAGCAGAAATGGATTGTTGACTATGTCTGGGTGAACTTAGTCCTGTATAGTTTTTAAAATATCTCACTTATTTTAGCTTAACCCTATTAAACGTAGTCGCCTTATGACACTGATGGGAAGAGATGTGGTGATGCACAACTCAGTTCAACTTCGGAATCATTATTTCTTCACGGCAAAAACAGGCAGGAGGATGGCCAGGCACGCGGTACATGATATTAGAACCAAGAGTAGAAGTGAAAGAAGAAGAAATAAAGTTACAACCTCATTACTAGGGATGGATGACGCCAAATTTCATTATAAGGATCATACCTCCACTTATACTTTCTAAGATTTAGCCTCTGACCTCAGAAAGACTTATGTGAGGTTTATTTTTTCAACAGATATGCAATAACAGTGACCGCTTACCGTTGGGTGCGAGATAGAAACGAGAGTCAGTGCATAGTGATTACAGGTTGGAATATTACTTTTGTCTTTCTGTTGGCATAAGAGCGAACAACTATTTTTTTAGTTTTGTGACTTACATTCATAAACGATAGTAATTATAATGATGCTAATGCTTCGCAATGACTAACCAGGAGGCATGAGCATATGTGCTTAACTTCGAGTTTTTACTGTGAACCGGACATCTGACTTTTTTTCCTAACAATTCTGTGACCTTGAGGGGTCATGCTAAATTAAGCGAACGAGTAGGTGAGCTCACGGGACTCTAACCTGAGGACGTTGCTAACACTAGCCCTAGCAAGAGCAGTGCTTCGCTGAATCTACCACCGGACCGGAAATGCGACCCACTGAGAAGATCCCGCGAGAAACTCAGTGGGCTAACACTTGCATCATCTCGCCAAACGTACTACGAGCGACTTCCCCGAGTGGCGCAGCTGTGGGCTTGTAAATTAACAAAGTACATATTAGTCGAAATACATATTAGTCTTCATTGCACATCAGACTATCGTCAGACGTCCCGGTCACCGTTCTCGTCGAATTCGTAAATTAACCCACAGACACAGCCCACTGCGTTTCTCATTGGTTCTTCTCAGTGGGTTGCGTTTCCGATCCGGTAGTAGATTCAGCGAAGTACTGCTCTTGCTAGGGTCGGTGCTAGCAACGTCCTCAGGTTTGAGCCCCGTGAGCCCGTTAAGGTTACGCTGAAATAGCCTCTCAAGGCTCTCAGCTTAGGTAGGGAAAAAAAAGCAAGTGTGAGCAGACGCGATGGGTTCGCAGGGGAGAGCGGCGCGGGGAAGACGGAGGCGGCGCGCGTGTGCCTGCAGTGCGCGGCCGTGGCGGGCGGCGGCGGCGGCGAGCGGCTGGCGGCGGCCGGCACGCTGCTAGAGGCCTTCGGGAACGCCGCCACCACGCGCAACCACAACGCCAGCCGCTTCGTGAGTGCACAAACGTGTCGCTCCTTTTGTCCTCTGTTGTGCAGCGACGGAGCGAGACAATATGTCGCAACGTGTCGCTCCTTCTGTCCTCTTCCGTTGTGCAGCGACGGAGCGAGACAATATGTCGCAACGTGTCGCTCCTTCTGTCCTCTTCCGTTGTGCAGCGACGGAGCGAGACAATATGTCGCAACGTGTCGCTCCTTCTGTCCTCTTCCGTTGTGCAGCGACGGAGCGAGACAATATGTCGCAACGTGTCGCTCCTTCTGTCCTCTTCCGTTGTGCAGCGACGGAGCGAGACAATATGTCGCAACGTGTCGCTCCTTCTGTCCTCTTCCGTTGTGCAGCGACGGAGCGAGACAATATGTCGCAACGTGTCGCTCCTTCTGTCCTCTTCCGTTGTGCAGCGACGGAGCGACACAATATGTCGCAACGTGTCGCTCCTTCTGTCCTCTTCCGTTGTGCAGCGACGGAGCGAGACAATATGTCGCAACGTGTCGCTCCTTCTGTCCTCTTCCGTTGTGCAGCGACGGAGCGAGACAATATTTCGCTCTTTGAATGTATATTGTTCTTCTGCGCAGGGCAAGCTGCTGGAGATAGAGTTTGATTTCAAAGGCGAACCGGTTGGCGGTCACATAACGCACTGTAAGTAATTTGTTGCATTGTATTATTGTTACTTAGACGCAACGACCGAAGGAACTTAATGTTCCTATTTAAAATCTATTACAAGAATCCACGTCATATTTTGATATACGCCTTTATGAGTTTAACTTATTTATCTATGTATATATTATACGTACCGGAATTTGTCAAAGTTTCATCAACTTCAAGACATTTGATCATAATGAACATTTGCATACGTTTCAAAGTCTTATAACAGTACTATGATTTCTAAAAAAACTTAATCTTCATTCAGCCGATCCCCGAAAACAATTAGAAACCATATATTTGCAAATAAGGAAATTATTATCGTTATAATTCTACGCTAGACAGAGAGGCACTGAATGATAACGTCATTGACGTGTGCTATAACTGCTATAGTCGGATTTTTAATTAGACGAAGCCAGCTGACAGTAGCTAATGTCACTTTGTGAAATAATGTTGCTATATTTAAAGTAATAGTGATGCGTTCAGTTCTCGTTCAATCACATAAATGAACAATGAGTGTGAAGAGTTAATCATTAATTTCAAACTATAAAAGAATATTATTTATATTTTACAATAAAATTGTATTAAAGTGATCCAATATAATAATATGTTACTAGTAGTATGTAACTACAATCAGTTTTTTTTATTTTCATTACCTATGTACCTATAATTGTTATATTTTATACATCTATAGTTTCAACTATATGATGCATTGGAAATAGGACAGTCTTACAAGCTTCCTCGCAATGTTTTTCTTAATGTTTAAAACACTCGGTATTCAGTACAGGTAGATACCATAGGAACATAATGTTTCGTCGAAAACTCGTTGGTATGTACAAAGCACGGCTAAAATTCGAACCCCGTGCCCGATATCGGCAGTTCGGCACACTAACTATTCACTAGACAATCGAGGCAATTTCATTAATTCAGGAGTTTTTTCAATCGTTCACTTTGTCACAACACTATTTTTATTTCATCAAAAACTGACAACACAGTAAACGTCAGTTTACTTCGTCTAATAAAAAATCCGACTATATATGGCAACACTACGCCAATATGCCGAATTCAGAATAAGCGCTTTATCTCAATAACCTAAATAACTTATTTTCATTACCATTCAACTTCCTCAATGCTAACTTTTTATTGCCTTTCTCTTAAAGTACAGTCCACGATCCACTCAATGCGATATTGTTGATTACTTGTCCTTAGTACTGGGAGGTCGTGGTTCAATCCCGAACTGATCGGATAGTCCAACCTATTTCTGCCGCGAAGCACTTACACGTTCGAGTTTGAGTGGTGTAGTTGAGACTCCGTCTTTGTTCTCAAGGTGGGAAGAGCCACTCATATTGTGGTCTATGGGCTCTGGTGAATCCATAAGCCTGACATATCTAGGGCTTATAATAATGGCTATTTCAGCCTCCAAACGAAATCATGATTTCTTTGCTGTAAAAAAGAGTAGGACCATAGTACTGATCTGGAAGGACAGAAAAAGCTGAATTTGTTGAATTTAATGTGTTATTTGCTTTTAATGCTTCCGATAGATCTTTTAGAAAAGGTAAGAGCATATTAATGTTTCTATAATAAATCTTGAATATCAAGATATTACTTGCACGATCTGACTCAGTACTTCATGTGTTGCTAGCCAACGCTGAGAAAAATAAGAAATCACAAAAACACAATCCATACCAATATATTAAATTTGAAAGTTTTTTGTTTATTATTAATTTTGGAAAAAAGCCCACTGATGTTCTCGCCGGATCTTCTCAGTGGGTCGCGTTTCCGATCCGGTGGTAGATTCTGCGAAGCACTGCTCTTGCTAGGTTCAGTGTTAGCATCACTCCGGTTTGAGCCACGTGGGCTCACCTACTAGTTAAGGTTACGCTGAAATAGCCTCTCAAGGCTACCAGCTTAGGTAAAAAAATAATAATAATGGAAAAATGAAACTTGACACATTTATATTCTGGATACTTAACATAGGATAGACACGGCTTCATAAGCGCCTTCCGCAATAACTACCGGGTGTGTTCGATGATTCATTAATATCACAAGCAGTGTGCATAGTGCGAGTTTTTTAACTTCTCGATCGCGTAAAAGTTAACTCAAATTAGTATCGAGTTAAAACAGCGCCTCTAGCGGCAAAGAACTCGCACTAAGCACACTGGACGACTGGTAATTTGAGGACCACAGTGACACGACCAATTCTTTATCCCGGAATAATACAATATGTTTTATTGTTAAGGTAAACACGTCTAGTTTTCGATATAAAGTTGTGAAAGACATTTACTACCAAAAAAAAAACTGTTTTTTATTTTTATTGCTTAGGTGGGTGGACGAGCTCACGCCCCCCCTCGTGTTAAGCGGTTACCGGAGCCCATAGACATTTACAACGTAAATGCCGCCACCTACCTTGAGATATAAGCTCTAAGGTCTCAATATAGTTACAACGGCTGCCCCGCCCTTCAAACCGAAACGGATTAATGCTTCACGGCAGAAATAGGCAGGGTGGTGGCACCTACCCGTGCGGACTCATAAGCGGTCCTACCACCAATAATTACACAAATTATGATTTCGCGGATTTGATTTTTACATCAACCTTTTTTACAACACGATGTTATTCCTTCACCGTGGTAGTCAATCGTGAACGTTTGTTAAGTACGTATTTCATTAGCAAAATTGGTACCCGCCGGCGGGATTTGAACACCGTTGCGTCGCTAGATACGAATGCTTTTTTTTATTGTCTTTGTAGGTAGACGCGCATACGGCCCACCTGATGGTAAGTGGTCACCGTCGCTCATGGACATCAGCAATGCTAGGGGCAGAGCCAAGCCGCTGCCTACCATTGAATACTCTCCGCAAGCCTCGTTTGAAGAAGGACATGTCATAGCGCTCGGGAAACACTGTGGGGGGGAGCTCATTCCAAAGCCGGATGGTACGCGGTAAATGCACCGGACGTCTTATCCTTTAGGCCACGACGACATCAATGGCAATGTTTTTGTTGGGATCAAATGCAGTACTTATTTGGATGCAGGAGCGGACCTGTAGCGTGTCGGAGGGAGAGAGGAACTTCCACGTGCTCTACCAGCTGCTGGCCGGCGCCGACGTACATTTGCTCAGTGAGTATCCGCGTCGTACCTTTGAGATGCTGTCGTTTCGGTTGCTATGGTAACCACCGAAACAACAGCATCCCAAAGCAACCGCGCCCCGTACAGGCCGAAGTAACCGTACCGAATTAGTCGCTAGGGTCTTAATGTTTCTGATTCGGATAGTGCAGCGTTATACACGGTCCGTTGTTTGATCATTTTCTTGTTTTTAGCTTAGGTCTTTTTTATTTATGATCTGGCTTAATGTAATACTTACACTGTGAAAAGAGAGGGAGAAAGCGAGAGATTCCTTGGACGACATGCTCACGGCTCTGTGGCAAAAGTCGGCGATGCCACGTTGAAATTCGTTGTAGTGGTCGATAAAGACGTACAAAAGATTATGACGTTTTCTTACAAACGACTGCAAGATCGGACCGCATGAGTGTGTTCTCTCTAGAAGTTTTAGTCGATTGGTTGAAGAATCGTTAGTGGAGATGTCGGTCGGTGTGTGTGCCACGTGGCACGTGTATTGTGCAGCCACTCTTCAATGTTGTAAGGCTCACGTGATGATGTATACCCAGAGCGTCTCCGGCTGCAACGTTCGTGGGAGCACTACCGCGTGCTGCGGGGCGAAGCGCTGGACGCCGCCCTCTCCCCGCGCCGCTCTCCCGCCCCGCCCCGCGCTGCGCCCCCTGAACATGCGCGGGACAACGAACACTTCGCATTTACTAAGGTCTGTTTAATTTGACTACAATGAGACACGAGTGTACCGGCCGCTATCGCTATTGGACCTCAATAATGCCACGGGCATAGACAATATAAGCTGCACTAATTCTCAAAATCAAAGGCTCATTCGTTCATTATTAAATTACCGCAAGGTATCTCGATTATCTCAAGGTGGGTGGCGCATTTACGTTGTAGATGTCTATAGACTCCAGTAACGACTTAACACTAGGTGGGCTGTGAGCTCGTCCACCCATCTAAGCAATAAAAAAAAACTCAATCCATTCCGTTTCAGAGCAAATAAATTTAAAACCTTATATATCTGGTGGTGGGTAGTTAGCAGACAACAAAACGAGTGAGGTGGCGAGAGGTTCCCGCAGCTCCGTACACATGTGTAGAATGTTGTTTAACAAGAATGCCGCTTGGAGTGGATTAGGAACTGGTGCGTGCCCACAGGCGGCCATGGCGTCCCTGGGGTTCACCGGGGCGGAGTGCGGCGCCGTGCTGCGGGTGCTCGCCTTCGTGCTGAAGCTGGGCAACGTGCAGTTCGAGCCGCAGCACAACATCGACGGCTCCATCGGCGTGCGCCTCGAGCAGCAGTACGGTGAGCTGTCTTATCCCGCTAACTATCCCGCTAACTCTCCCGCCAACTGTCCCGCTGCAAAACAGTACCTCGACTACATTTGTGGGTGTCACTGGTGATGCAGCGTACGGGATATCCCCACGGGCAGGATCATACCCGTTCTTGCTGCGAAGCAGTTTTGAATACTGACAGCCGATGTGCTATACAGTTGAGACTTCAACTTCGTGTTGTGGCTGTGACTTCCAAAGGTAGTGGCAATAGCTGGAGGAGTCTGGCCGCGCTCATGTACCCTCGTCGAACATCCGGACGACCCGTTATTTTATATATATGTACATTATCGAAATAAGAACCTCTGACATCGTCTGACCACCAACACACCATATAATTACAGAATTGGTAGAAGCGTGTGCGCTAGTTGGGGTGGAGGCAGCAGAGCTCGCCGCGGCCCTGGGCGCCCCCCCACTGTCGCACCGGGATCCTGATGCTGGTGAGGAATTTACTATTTATTTACTTACACACATGCTGTACTATTTGAACAATTTTACAAGATGTGAAACACAAGAAGTTTGATTAAAATTTTGCTCCGTAGTGTCTGCACGATGCTCTAATAACTGACATTTAAAAGTCAGTGCGAAACATGTTTGTCTCCGACTTTTTGGCGGGAACGCGAGGTGTGAAGTTGTGCGATTTGTTTTATTTTGTCTATTTAGTGTTTCTTCAGATTTAAATGTGTAATAACAGTGGTTTATTAGCTGTTTAGTATCTGTGAAAGTGCACAAATGTGGGAAAATGAAATAAAGCCGTTGGACGTAACTTCTCGGGATCCTCCAAAAAGTCCACTGAAAAAATCTCAGTTAACGTTCACAATTTTACTGAGATTATATTTGATCCCATATCATCTCATCTTGTTTCATTTCATTTCATCCCAGTTGATTAATGTCTCAAATTCTTCATTTCATTTCATAATACCATATTTCATAAAAATATATATATGTAAAAGACTAGGCTGTATGGTATGATACCTTTGCCTTTCCATTTGGAAAAACTACTACTACTACATGTTTGTCTCCACCCAGGGTCGGAGTCTCGATACTACTACTGGTTGTCCCATCCCTCGTAACAGAATCCAGAACCAAGCAGAAGTGGGCACGCCACCACTCCCCCTCTCCCATCAGACCCCCCTACCCTACCCCTACCACAAATAATTAAATAGGTTCATTAATTTCACGGGTTTCCTTATATTCATGCCTTTGTGTGAAGTTTATCCGGCAAAACTGCAATAAATATTCTTAACAGACGTTGTTTAACGCGTAGTAACTCGACTCGTCTCGAGCCAGTTGCCCCGCGCCCCCCTGTGAGGACGCCAATGCATGTGGGGATGTAAAAGCAACAGAAAATAATTATTTATGAATGAACGAAAACAGAAGAAGAAGAAATGGCAAGAAGTGAAGATGTAGAGGACAGCGTTGAGGGGGAGGAGGACGGCGAAGGCAGTGCGGAGTGGGCGTCGGCGCTGCGGGACCGCCTGCTGTGCGCGCTGTACTCGCGACTCTTCACCTGGCTCATCAACTCCGTCAACGAGGCCATCAAGGTGAGGGTCGACGCACGCACGGACAGACTACATTTATTGCTTAGATGGGTGGACGAGCTCACAGCCTACCTGGTGTTAAGTGGTTACTGGAGCCCATAGACATCTACGACGTCAATGCGCCACACACCTTGAGAGATAAATTCTAAGGTCTCAAGTATAGTTACAACGGCTGCCCCGCCCTTCATACCAAAACGCATTACTGCTTCACGGCAGAAATAGGCAGCGCGGTGGTACCTACCCGCGCGTACTCACAAGAGGTCCTACCACCAGTAATTACGCAAATTATAATTTTGCAGGTTTGATTTTTATTACACGATGTTATTCCTTCATCGTGGAAGTCAATCGTGAACATTTGTTAAGTACGTATTTTATTAGAAAAATTGGTACCCGCATGCGGTATTCGAACAACGTTGCATCGCTCAACACGAATGCACCGGACGTCTTATCCGTCAGGCCACAACGACTTAAAATGGACATGTCACACCGAAATTGATAATAAAGGCAATCTGAATGGTGGCAGAAATAGGCAGACTTGTGTCATAAACCTTACGCTAGCTCACACAAACGATTCGGTGCGCGGTTAAAGCGGGCGCGTGTGTTAGCCGGCAGCGGCGGGCAAGCGGTGCTCGCTGGGCATCCTGGACGTGTACGGGTTCGAGCGGCTGGCGCGCAACGGGCTGGAGCGCCTGCTCATCAACTACGCGGCCGAGCGCGTGCAGGCCGCCGTCACCGGCGCCACGCTGCGCCGCGAGCAGGACGACTACGCGCGCGAGGGCCTGCCCTGGCGCCCCCTGCGCTACGCCGACCACGAGGCGCACGCCGACCTGCTGGACGCCGGGCCCGACTCGCTGCTGGCCGCGCTCCGGGACGCCAGGACCGACGCCGCCTTCCTGCAGCGTCTGCAGCGGCGCCGCCACCCGCGCCTGCTGCCCGACCCACCTGACCGCTTCCAGTAAGCGCTGTTTCTTATTCGCGGCTCGCTTAATGTTCAGCTTGTATTGAACCACATGCACAGTAGAACGCGTATTCCAGCATCCACCTTGGGATATAAATTTAAACACATGGGCATCTACTACCCTGTCTGTCAAATTCGAACATGTAATTGTTTTGTGACAAAAATGTCCGACACCGCGACCGGCCCGTGCATAGTACACTCCGTGCATAGACACACAGAAAGGAGCGAGTTCAGTAGGGATACCAGTTCCCATTCTTCTAATTTGTGGAGCGTGGCACGGTGTAGTCCACACCTCGCGCCCCCCGAATCATGTGAGTGACTTGAGCTTGACCAGGGTGGTGCACTTCGGTGGCGCCGTGACGTACTGCGCCCGCGGCATCGTGGACAAGAACCGCGACGCCGTGTCCGCCCGACTCAGCGCCGTGCTGGGGGCCGCCCGGGAGCCGCTCCTGGCCGCGCTGTTCGCGGGCCGGGAGTCCCCGCGCCGCGTGTGCGCGCTGGCCTGCAGGCAGAGGGCGCTGGTGGCCGCGCTGGTCCGCAGGCTGGGGCCCGCGCCGCGGCTCGTGCGCTGTCTGCGGCCCGACGCGGGGCTCCGCCCTCACCGCTGGGACGCGCCGCTGCTCAGGCACCAGCTACGCTCGCAGGTACACGCACCATTCCGCAACCAGAACTTTTATGCATAATAATCTAACCATTATTGTTCTAATAAACACCAAGTAGATGTTTTATTAAAAAAAGCGGTTTGTGGTAGTTTATACCATGCGGTCCGTGCCACCCATGTCCGAACACTGTGGAGGAAAGTCACATGTGGTCGCAACCCTCAGCAGTGAGGGAACAATGAAGAAGAATATGTTTGAACTATCTGTAACGAACGTTGTGTGTCTGCCACAGGGCATCCTCGACATGGCGCTGCTGCGTCGCGCGGGCTGGTGCGAGTCCATGTGCGCGCGCGCGCTGGTGGCGCGGTACGGCGTGCTGCAGGGGGCGCGGGGGGGCCCCTCGGCGAGCGCGTCCCCCCGCGCCTCGCCCGCCCCCCGCGACTGCCCGCTGCGGGCGGCGCGCGCGCTGCTGCGGTCCCTGCCCATCCCGAGCGCGGAGTTCGCGTACGGACGGACGAAAGTATTCATTCGCAGTCCCCGGACGGTGAGTTCTATTGGCAAAATTATATAAATTGAGTTACTGAAAGCCCTTACTGTAAAGCTAGGCTGGGCTTTATGATCAGTAAGAAGCTAGCTTGACCCCAGTATTTGATTAAACCAAGTCATCTATGAGGTTTGCATGTCTTAACATTTTATTGATATCAGATCTATACTGTTGGATATCCATAATTTTATCTTTTCAAATACAGTGGAAACAATTACTTACAAGTTATCTTGACGACCAATATTGGGCTACTATAACTTTTCTATTGTCTTGAAACTAAAAGCAAATAAAAAAACTCTTGAATATACATAAACGCGAATTATACTAACATATCCAACTTTATGCTTCTGATGTAACAAGATTTATGGTTCTGAATTACGAAGAGAGGGAATTGAAATTTTATTAATGTATTGATCCTATAAAAATGAATAAGGTGATACAGACATAATAGAATATAGTAGAGTAAAAGACATAATGATATAAAATTTAGTCGAATTTCAATGAGGTGTACTATTTTAATAATAAATATATTGACCTGATTAAAATATATTGATTGATAGGTTTGGGAATTGGAAGCGCTACGTAGCGCCCGTGTGGAGCAGCTGGTGGTGCGACTGCAGCGAGCCTGGCGCCGACACCGCGCCGCACGCCGCGCCGTCGTGCGGCACGCAGCGCAGCGGGTCATCGCGCGCGCGTGGAGAGCGCATAAGGTACGTAGCGCCGCGGGCAGTGCAGTGCGCCGCACGCCGCGCCGTCGTGCGGCACGCAGCGCAGCGGATCATCGCGCGCGCGTGGAGAGCGCATAAGGTACGTAGCGCCGCGGGCAGTGCAGTGCGCCGCACGCCGCGCCGTCGTGCGGCACGCAGCGCAGCGGATCATCGCGCGCGCGTGGAGAGCGCATAAGGTACGTAGCGCCGCGAAGAGTGGAGGGCAGCGGNATCATCGCGCGCGCGTGGAGAGCGCATAAGGTACGTAGCGCCGCGGGCAGTGCAGTGCGCCGCACGCCGCGCCGTCGTGCGGCACGCAGCGCAGCGGATCATCGCGCGCGCGTGGAGAGCGCATAAGGTACGTAGCGCCGCGGGCAGTGCAGTGCGCCGCACGCCGCGCCGTCGTGCGGCACGCAGCGCAGCGGATCATCGCGCGCGCGTGGAGAGCGCATAAGGTACGTAGCGCCGCGGGCAGTGCAGTGCGCCGCACGCCGCGCCGTCGTGCGGCACGCAGCGCAGCGGATCATCGCGCGCGCGTGGAGAGCGCATAAGGTACGTAGCGCCGCGGGCAGTGCAGTGCGCCGCACGCCGCGCCGTCGTGCGGCACGCAGCGCAGCGGATCATCGCGCGCGCGTGGAGAGCGCATAAGGTACGTAGCGCCGCGGGCAGTGCAGTGCGCCGCACGCCGCGCCGTCGTGCGGCACGCAGCGCAGCGGATCATCGCGCGCGCGTGGAGAGCGCATAAGGTACGTAGCGCCGCGAAGAGTGGAGGGCAGCGGCCGACTTAAACTCTATCAATTTACTTTGTCCTGCTGATCACCACGCACATTTCCTTTAGAGGCTCAGACTGACCCACCGCTGTCATTCTCTTCGACAGAAGCGGCGACGATTGCTGAGTAGGGACACGCAGTCACCGGCCGCCGTCAAGATCTGGCGCTGGTGGTGCCGAGCAGCCCGGCGCCGCTACTTGAGCAGACTGTGGCGCCGCCTCCCCGCGCGGCACCTGTCCCCCGCGTGCGTGTCCTGGCCCGCCTGCCCGCAGCCCCGCCTGCTGGCGCGCGCGGACGCCCTGCTGCGCCGCATACACCACGCGTGGCGCTGCCGCCTCTACCGCGCTGCCTTCGACCAGACCGCCCGGAACCGCATGCGGGAGAAGGTCACCGCCAGCGTCCTCTTCAAGGATCGGAAGGCGAACTACAGTCGGAGCGTGGGGCATCCGTTTGTGGGGGACTATGTGAGGCTGCGGGCCTCGGCGGAGTGGAGACGGGGCGCGACCGCCACGGACCGGTACGTGGTGTTCGCGGACGTGGTGGGGAAGGTGGCGCGGGGCAGCGGGCGGGTGGCGCGCTGCCTGGCGGTGCTGTCCACGGCCGCGCTGCTGCTGCTGGAGCCGCGCTCCCTCCGCCTCAAGAGACGAGTGCCCGCCCACAGCGTCTACAGACTGTCGCTCTCGCCCTACGACGACGACTTGCTGGTGGTCCACGTCAGAGCCGTGAGTATTATCTTGTTTTATTTATCTTCTCTCAAACATTAAGATACCAGTCATTGTACTCTTCAAGTTTCAAGTGTAAGCGAATTTTTTGGATGTATATTTACTTCGATTATAAGATTCCTTTCCGTAAGCAAATTCATTACAAAATAAGCAAAGCTTAGAAGATAGGCGCGCACATCATATTCATTTATATGCTGCTCACGTAATCATCATCTAGACCCCCCCCATCCCCATGTCATCAAAAATAAGCAAAGCAAAGACTCCCCCGCCCCCACAGTGCTTACGTAATACTTGAACGGCCCCTAATCGCTGTGTGTCGTATTTGTCGCTGACCGGTGGCGCGTTGCAGTGCGGAGGCGCCGAGAGCTCCACTGAGGAGTTGTCGCAGTGCTCCTCGCGCGACGCTCCCGACGCCCCGGGCTGCTTATTTGCGGTGAGAAACAAGTATACATAAACTTTACAGTTTTGCCTAATTTGTTGATTTCCATAACTACCCATCAGTATAAAATAAACTGAAGAAAAATTGAAGAAACACTAATTTAACATAATAAAACCAAATAATTTAATTTCGCTCTCCTCGTTCCCGCCAGTGTCTGTTAGGCTATCAATAAAATCATACCAAAATTACAAGGAGTATATATGGGCTAAAACAGCTGTTTGAACAAAGTTAACGATGACGTCATTTGACGATAAACAATGATACGTAAGCAAAGAGGCACTGAGCCTGCACTTTAGTTACACGTCCACTTAACATATGATTACGCCGGTATGAGTAACGCCATCTTTAGCCGAATAGCAGAAACGAATATCAAAAGAACTAGTAAAATCGAGAACGCTCGAGAAGCACAACGCCATCTGTTGATCAAATAGTGGAAACACATATCGAAACGACTGGTCTTGCCGAGAATGCTCTCGATAATTGTAGACGTATCGTGTCGACTATAAAAGCGTTGCAGAGATGACACAAAAGCAGTTAGTAATGGGATCTACTCGAAGCGGAAGAAGTGAATTACGAATTGTAAAGTGTTCTTTAAGTGTTATAAGTGCTTAATAGAGTTTTACTTTGTACTTCAGTGAAAGTTTTATTTATCCGAAACCACAGCGCGTAATAATATTGGCCGTTTTCCAATTGGGAAACTACCATTATGTAATGGTTAATCACAGAGCATAATGCGACTCAGTGACGCACAATGCCTAATTATGCTGAAGCTTAGTTGAGCATTATGCCGCATAATGCGCTCTTGTGCTGTAATTGGAAAACGGCCATTTTAACATAAAATTTCATTGATAACTGACATTTTGAGCTCGAAATGCCGAAACAAAAACATTCTCAACAAACACAACCACAGTGCCACATTAGGCGCTAAACCATCCCCAAACCTTTTTATCTCTGGTGGGGATTGCGTGGTACGCCAAATACGATCAAAGTGACATGTCCCCACAGAAAGAAATCTTTTATTCGCTAAGCATAGAGAAAATGAGTTATTACATAAGTTAAAAGCAGCGTGTATGCTTTGGCATTATTTGACATGCGAATTTTAGTGCAGTGCAAGATATTATTATATAATTTACCTTTCATTTATCCATAATTCAACAAGTAATTAAAAAATCCATTTATTTTGAATGTCGTCCCTAAGAAAATAATTTCTGTGATAATAATTTTCACTAATAAGATTATGCTTTAGTTTTTTTTTCTTAAAATGAAAATCGTCTAGGTCTTTTAATTTCTTTGGTAGTTTATTAAATATCCTAACGCTCATACCTAGTATATGTCGGCATTACGCCAGGGTATACACACATAAGGTCTTTTACAATAAAAATACAATAAAAATCTATAAAACAATTCTATTACTTTTTTATTACAAAAAGCTACGTCTTAGTTCACAATTAGCCATTTTGTGGTGGTTATAGCAACTACAACTTCATTCATACAAACAAATGTAATTACTGCGAAACAATTCACAAAATATAGCTTAATATTCACAATACATATTTTAGTGATTTTTACATTACTGACATTAATTTATTTTACATGAATTACTTTTAACTTATTTAAACTAACATTGTTATTATCCAGCCTAATAATAGATGGCCAACCATCAACCAGCCAACATCATTTGCAACATCATTTGCATAACAATTACAATACTTAATTAATTTATTACTGTTAATTATAATATAAATTATTATGAATATTTATGCTTTATTAATATTTAATTATTTATACAATCATTTGTGTTTTTAAACAATAATCATATTCTGAACATTTTCACATCGAAACAGTGTGTGCTAAATATTAAATATAGTAGAATAACAGTTTCATCTTGCTAATAATAAATAAATATTAATATAGAATAAACTAAACTATATATTACTATGTTAATTATTGCCAATAGTGGCGTTTGCGCCCATATATACTATTAGTCTTTAATGTTGTTTTGGATTTTGGAAAACATAGTTTATCGTCGCGTCGTTTTTTATTTGCCTCATTTGAAATCTTGGTGAATCTATTGGGACAAGTTTTAACAAAACTCGAAGGTCCAGTAAACATTGTAGGCTGTATGTGCACTGTCGCAGGGCGAGGGCGCGTGGCGGCGGCGCGGCGACGTGGTGGTTCGGACGTGCCACGTGCTGGAGCTGGCCACCAAACTGTTCCTCGTGGTGCAGAACGCTGTAGGAGCGCCGCCCCATGTAAATATCGCGCCAGAGTGAGTAACATTGCAGTTGTTAACAAACATTATGTTGCCTAACGAATCTTATGAGAGATAAAAAAAAATATTGCTTAGATGGGTGGACGAGCTCACAGTCCACCTGGTGTTAAGTGGTTACTGGAACCCATAGACATCTACAACGTAATTGCACCACCCACCTTGAGATATAAGTTCGAAGGTCTCAAGTATCGTTACAACGGCTGCCCCACCCTTCAAACCGAAACGCATTACTGCTTCACGGCAGAAATAAGTAGGGTGGTGGTACCTGCCCAGGTGGACTCTCAAGAGGTCCTACCACCAGTAAAAATGGTCATGCTAATTCTGCACGAAGAGAACTTCGAACTTCGGTGCCAAGACAAAACATCTTGTATCCACAGGTTCGAAGCAAACTTCGGTGGGCAACTAGTCACGGTATCCTTCCACGCGCTGGGCGAAGGGGGGGCTCGGCTGGCGCGGAGGGGGGACAGGCTAGACGTGCTGCTCTGATGACGTCACACATCTCGCCACGCTGGATCCATTGCAGCAAGTCTTGCACTTGTCTCGCGGACATCGCGAACCTTGCTATGACGTCACAACAACCTTGATGACGTGGCAGCTATGTGTCACAACTGTCCTTAAGAAAAGAGGTTTCGGTCAAGAAAATGTTCAAGTGTGCTTGAAGGAAGTGAAACTTCTTTGCGATTATGTACTACGTCATTAGGTAGTACGTACGTAATATTTTAATTTATATGTTAAAGATACAAAACGAATATTTCACACGACCTTTTTTTTAACTACATTCATAGAAGTTCCACTTCGAAAGCCTAAAAGTGAATCATCTTTGCGCAACTTTCTAATATTAAGATTCAGATGAATCATTATTCAAACCAGGGATATAAAAAGTGCCAATATTGTATACATAATTGTTGTAGACGCCTCAACGCCATCTCACTGCCAACTGTGGATACAACATAATCAGTCTTTTCGACGAGGTCTCTATGGAAAACGCCTTGTTATTGTAAAATATATATGCCGATTTGGTATATTGAGTACGTGATACAGTGGAACCTCGGCAATCCGGTGTTTTATAGGAACTAATATTTTGACCCACCGATGCCAATTGGTCTATGAATCAGAACTATTCAAGGAATACCTTGTAGTACATACAGCTTGAAATAACACCCCAAACAAAATATACGGCTCGTGGTTATACCGCTATTTAGTGCAGGAACATTAATGAATTAGGTTTTGTAATTTTTAGATAAACGTTATCGCCCTTAAATAATGTAATCATATAAGTTAGTCCATATTCCAAATACCTCTGTGTCTCAAGTGGCTCCGACATGAGACGCCTCGTGCCGGCGTTAATTAACTTAATCATCGATGAAGTGTACTTAAGAGTTTTTTAAATCCTTCTAACAATTCCGATTCAGCTTTTACAATTCACTCCGTATTTAATTTCCGAGTTATAGGCAGTGATTTTGAACACCCTGTATATTGTCGGTGTTCGCAGAAGCTGACACGGATATAAACCACTATTCTAACTTAAAGAGACACCAATATTAATTTAGGCAGACAAGAATCTATTGGGTTCGATGTAGAACAAGTGATATAAGTTGGTAATTAGGGTGTTTTATACCAGGAGCGCCCATCTAACCAACTGCCAATTTTCCGAGGTTCGACTTTATTGTTGTGTGTGTGTTTTGAGAAGCGATATCTCGCGCGTGCTCAGTGTAACTCGACCCCGTAACGTAGGAAATCTTATGATTATAGTTATATTTACAAATAAATAAATAATCTTAGGTAGATTAACTTTTGGAGATCGATTGCCTGAATCTGTGTACTGGTTGGAAAAATATACTCTGAATTGTAAGTTCGGGAAGAGATGTATCTATGAGACCTAAAAATCAAGTTTTGATCGCTTTACTACAACGATTTACCTGCAATTTATACTTTATGTTTTTCCCATAAAAAAGGTACGTATTAAATGTTTTGACGCTCACGTATAAATACAGGGTGTACTAGAATCATTACTGAAACTGAAGACAGATGTTGGAACCTTCAAAAACACGTTCAACAAATTACATTTTAATAACAACTTACTAAAGTAACACGATCACTGCGCGTCTGCTCGAGAATATACCAACAATTTAAAATCCTTTTTTATATGTTATGGTTGAAATTCAGACACAGCCCACTGAGTTTCTCGCCGGATCTTCTCAGTGGGTCGCGTTTCCGATCCGGTGGCAGATTCTGCGAAGCACTGCTATTGCTGGGGTTCGCTTTCTTTTTTTTTTTATTGCTTAGATGAGTGGACGAGCTCACAACCCACCTGGTGTTAAGTGGTTACTGGAGCCCATAGACATCTACAACGTAAATGCGCCACCCATCTTAGATATAAGTTCTAAGGGTCTCAATTATAGTTACAACGGCTGCCCCACCCTTCAAACCGAAACGCATTACTGCTTCACGGCAGAAATAGGCAGGGTGGTGGTACCTACCCGTGCGGACTCACAAGAGGTCCTACCACCAGTATCTAAGGGTCTCAATTATAGTTAGCAACGTCGTCAGGTTTGAGCCCCGTGAGCTCACCTACTAGTTAAGGTCACGCTGAAATAGCCTGTCAAGGCTTATCAGTTTAGGTAGGAAAAAAAAGGTTTAAAAATTGACGTTTACATGAAATATTTCCTGAACAAAATATAATAAATAACGTCTAAAAATTTATAATAAATAACGTCTGATGGTTGTATTGGCGCCTTTTATCTAAACACATACTCCTAGTTATCTGCAGTCCCCAATGAATCAGTTGTAAAGCAAATCTGAGAGAACAGGAAATCCCAACACGTGAGATTTATGGTCTCATAGCTGTAAAAGACCGGGACTTTTCGGACCATCCGTCTTACATTGCTTGTTCACAAAAACTAATTGAACAAAACAACTTTTTACTAATACTTATAGCACTTTTTTTTCGTATTAAGCTAAGATTCAGTAATGATCTTTACACCCTGTATAGCGATTCCGTACAATAATATTAATAATTCGCGTTTCTAGTTGTTCATTCAGTACATAGTTTATACACCCTGGAATACTATCCAGTTATATACATATATCTCATCGTTGAAATTTTTAATAGTTGAATTTATATAATGTTGTACATTTTTTAATGTTGAATTCAATACAATTTCAATGGATTTTATTGTGTTCTTTTTTTTGTGGTTGCGTGGTATTTACAAGTGCGACGCGCTAATTTAATGACATATAGGAATCATCGGATGCCATGCTCTGTAATATGAAATCTGTTGCCTTTTTTTACAACATCAAAACTGTCAATGTCAAGCATTAAAGATAAGGTAGCCTATTTTAAAATTATAAAGGATAGAAGTGAGGAGCACAATATCTGAGTGGATTAAAAGTGTCCGCTAAAAAAAAGCAAATTAAGGTGGCGCCACAGTAGCAAGCGGAAAGATTTTAAAAACAGCGTCATAAACTACCACACTTCAATTCAATCCAGCACACTTCACTCTCTTTAAAACTGCTATACTCATTTAGGTAGTTTCCATTTCCTTCACTAGCGTTATTTCGGTCAGTCTTCCATCAATAGCTTGTTTACAACTGAATTTTTTTCAATTATCCCGTATACAAGATGGTGCTCCCTACTTGTACCCTCAATAGTTAAAATGAGATCGGACGCTTAATCGTCCACATGTAAATCCTTTAAACAATATTTAGTAAAATTTATAAAAATATGACCAGGTTAACAAATGTACCCACATTGTGTGTACAAAAGCAATTAATAAGACAGTAAATTTATTTTTCATAAACATACAGTCTAATTTATCAGGGGTGGCTTTGATAAGCTTTTGTAATTTGATTATATATCTTTGGCTATTATATAATATAATTATTTAATATAATATAATAAGAGAACTCGCCGGTGAATAAAAATTATAATAATTCATACTAATTGCTTTACATACTATTTGAGAAAAACGATAGAATGACCGATGCTATAAATAATAAAAAAGGGGAATATTGAACTTCACAGGTAATTCTGTTATACTATGAACGGACTTAAACAAGACAGTTATAAATTAGAAATAATAATTATTTTTGAAAATTTGTCTTGAAAACTCATGAATTACTTTTTGTCTAACTGTTTCATGTATATATTTTTTTGTTTTTAGTAAGCATTCTGTCACTGACTGTCTGAAGTTTTGGTTTCTGTTCGATAACTTAAATTCAAAATCACTAAAATTCTTTGTGAAGTGAATATGAAAAATTTTGGGCCAAATACTACATTAAAAATCTTAATTCACTTAGGATTTATCAATAAATAACAAGTAAATAATGATTGTTAAGTTTGAAAATATTAGAAATATAAAATGATGTATGTACTGAAATGTACGGCTAAATGTAAAAATATATTATATATATTAAAATTTATCAACACATGCACCAGTAGAATTAATGTATTTATTAATTAAGTAATATATTATTTAATAACATTTTATGAGCAAATTATATATAATACTAGTACTGAGGTGGGGAACCAAAGATGTGGTGTTACACGAAATTGTAATATTTTCATTTAACAATATCTTAATATTATGAGAAATCTCATACATGTATATGGGAGACGAAATCACAGATTACCGATTGTCTACGTAGCACTATGCTTTTATTGATTACCTTTTTCCTACATAGACATCTGAACGAGCCATATCCAGCTGATGCTACCTGGTAGCCGGAGCCCATAGACATGAGATCTAAGTCTCAATTGCTTAATATGATGGTTATCCCTACCTTCAATTTCCACAGGACAATAATGTCCCTGCCTGCGAGATTTGAACACCGACATCCGTCGTAATATCCTTTGCTCTTTCAACGTTCGTGTTAGATAGAGATAGAGAAACATACGAGAACAACTCGAACATTCTAAAGCGCTATAACTTAACTTCATTTCTATAATTCAAAAAGCATCTTCAAATTGTTGTCCATCATGTGGATGACAAAGATAAATAGAATATAAAATAAATGGTTTTAAACAGAAAAAGAGGGAGTATCTATACATTGGCAAATGAGGTTCACTATGTATATGTGTGACAATATGTTATGAAGCACTCTGGACTTATGGAGCTCTGGTTAAAATTCTAAACATGACATACGTCTTCTCAAAAATGAGATAACAAAAATGGTCAATTCAATAATTAAGTTTTCACATGGATATTCTTAAAGTTTAATTGAGCTCAAACCATCTAACTGCTACTAAAAAAAGGAGCAAAGGATGAATCTTTTCCAGAGCTTCAGTGTTAATATTGTGGAGCTACACCGACACATCAAATTTGAACTTTAGTACCCTGAAAATAAGTTCTGACATACAAGAGCTTTTTCTTGTTAATGAACGAAATAAAATCGCAAATTAAAATGTCACAGAGAAATAAAAATTTTATTAATCGTGATAATTATATTAATACTTACTAGGGTTGAGCTAGTAAAAAAAGGTGATTGGATCATCTAGGATTTTCGGGATAAATCTTCAGAAAATAACATCAACCAAAGCAGCTTATGAACCGGTATCATGTCTACCGTCATTTACAGCTACGGGTAGCGCCGAGACAACACGTGGCCTGACCACGGAAAGGGAGATGTTATTTATTTCTTTTAATTTTAGAGAAGTCACGATCGCCTTTGAAGTTTCGGCTTTAAGCGTACGACGCTTCATGAATAACAGAGATGACGCTCTATAAAGTTGAAGCTCTGTCTCATTCTAAAGCCCGAACTCAAATCCAGGGTGTACTAAATGCAGAATTTGATGTGTCCATTGTTATTCCTGTGTGTTAGTTTTATCGAGACTGTATGTTAGTAGTATTCGCGCTCCGCCCCAACCGAGAGGGCGGAGGGAGCGCGCCAAAACACAAAATTATTGTTAAAATGTAATGTTACGTTTTAACTGTCGATTCACTATCGATAAATTTTATCGTTTCTAATAAAATGGTTGAAAATAATTCAGAAAGTTGTTTTATTTGTTACTAGCTGACCCGGCAGCCTTCGTAGTGCCATTCTCATCGATGAACAATTCGGATTCCGTACAAATCACTCATGCGTTCAACAGGTGCACCGCCTCACGGAGCACATTCTTGTGGGGCTTAATCGACCAAAACCGTTATACACGGGAGCTCTCTTCTTCGACGTCGCAAAAGCGTTCGACAAAGTCTGGCACAACGGTTTGATTTTTAAACTATTCAACATGGGTGTGNTGAATCCGTTAGATTACAAGATATGGCAACACTTGGAGGAAAAGGCGTGCTCAAAGCCTCATCCCAATTTGGAGTCACTCAAGACATCCTTGATTAAGTCAGCCGCCGATATTGACATGGACCTCGTTCGTGCTGCGATAGACGACTGGCCGCGCAGATTGAAGGCCTGTATTCAAAATCACGGAGGTCATTTTGAATAAACTTTAGTGTCATAAGGATCTATGTTTTGTTTAGTTCATTTTGGTATATGAATGGTTACATAATGAATAAACTTGTTTCAATTATTTTACATTAAACATGTGACAGAATTTATGACCTGACTAGATATTATTATATAGATTTCAGATATAAAAATATGTATTTCTGCAACTGATGCATTTATACGTTCCAAGACTTCTTGATGCGGTGATGTTCTTGCAGTGGTTCTTGAAACATGCGCAACAACTCAAAGTTAACACCCGCTTTAATAGGGCCACATCTTAGTACGAATTTGCTCATCCACCAAGTATTTAAGAAGGGTGACTTGAACCAGAAAATTATTAAAAATATATTATTCTGTTCTATTCTATAATACAAAAAATAAACCTCTTTTCATATTCTATTAAGCTTCTCGCGAGTTTGTACGGTCATCGTTCTCGTCGAACCCGTCGCTTGCGACGAAGGGCTCGACGAGTAAATAAACCCACAGACACAGCCCACTGAGGCCACTGAGCCCAATACCAATATATTAAATTTGAAAGTTTTTTGTTTATTATTAATTATGGAAAAAGCCCACTGAGGTTCTCGCCGGATCTTCTCAGTAGGTCGCGTTTCCGATCCGGTGGTAGATTCTGCGAAGCACGGCACTTACTAGGGTTCGTTTCGCAACGTGCCCCGTGAGCTCACCTACTAGTTAAGGCTACGCTGAAATAGCCTCTCAAGGCTATCAGCTTAGGTAGGAAAAAAAAAGAACAAAAAGCGAGTTTGTTGGAAGATATTTCTCAAACAGTGTTTTGTACGTAGTTTTTTTTATTAGCATTGGGTTGTATTTTTTATCTGTACTTAAATAATTTTGTTTCCTGAAGGTATTTTTGATTTTTTTTGCTTAGAGAAGTGGACGAGCTCAAGGCCCACCTGGTGTTAAGCTGTTACCGGAGACATTAACAACATAAATTCCGCCACACAGCTTGAGATACGAGTTTTTTCATTTCAGTTTTACAACAACGGCTGCGCCACCCTTCAAACTAAAACGCATTACTGTTTCACGGCTGAGATAGGCGGGGTGGTGGTACTTACTCGTTGGCCTAACATGATGCCCTATCACCAGTAAAAAGCGAACTTTGCATGTGCATACCTACGCTTCTCCGACGTGTACCTATATATTTCGTAAAGGGCAGTATTTTCTGTCTTTGACACTTGACACTTTTTGATTAGACCAAAAGTAGTAATATCGCTCGTCTTGCGTTATGCAAAAAAATAATGTAAAACAACAATCAGACATATAATTTATTTCTATTTCCATACCAAAATACATTTTAATAATACACATCCTCGAATACATACAAACATCAGAAATGATAACACAAGTACATACAATTAATAATATATTTTAACAAACGCATTTTTATTAACTACTCGGTATATAATTTTAAAACTAACTCTACACAATTTTATATGTATAAGTATTTTATATTAAAAATTCACACTTAACAATTCAATCAGACGCCAAAACTGAAGGAAAATTATCAAAATCTTTTTTAACCATTATCTAATAAGTAATTACAAATTCGATGAAAGACATGACATACTGTTTGCATTCTTGCCACTCGAAAAATTATGTCAATACTATTATTTTTGCATAAAGATAGGCAAATAAATAAATAATAGATCTCCAAGCTTTGAATAAAGACTTAGATTTGGAGCGATAAAAAAATCAATGAACATCTATTATGAGAAACATCTATTTTGATTATGAGAGAGCGCCACGAAATATGGTAATTATAAAGGTGAATGAACTCTCAAAGATGAATCCACAAAATTCACATACGACTAGTGTAATTATAAATATTGTACACACATATTATTATCAAAGTTGTAATACTGCTTTAAAGTGCTACGTGTATGTTTAGATATGTGTAGGTTACTGGTATTTAGTGTATTTTAAACGAAATTGGGCTAGGGTCATAGTTCTCCCCCTCACTCCGGCGTACAGGCTGGTCGTGGCGAGAGCTTCTGTTAGCCAGGAAAACCCGGACAAAGCGAGGACGCAGTAGGTACTACATAAAGATTCCTCGTATACTTTAGTTAGGTTTAGGAGACTTAGGTGGCGGTATCCAATAACAATAAGCGTGGATTAGTAGTGTCTCAGTAGAGAATTGATCTCCGGATCTTCCTATGGCCGTGAGGAACTTGCACATTATCACTTTTAACTATTATATTTCATTAGCAGGGGAAGATGGAATTACTGTACAATCGATACGTTCTTATTAGTACCCAGCAGACGGATGAGTAACAATTTGTTTTTCGCGAACAATAAAAGTCAAAGCTCTCTAAATGCAATACGCAAAAATTTAATTAAACACTGAGGATTGCAAATTAATCATTCGACATTGTTGCCCTGACACTTTGAATGGTTAGACTGTTCTATTATCTTGATGTACTCCGGCCGGACATTACCCAACATATTTGTACGAAAAGCTTCGTAATCTCTTACGCGAATTTTATAATACGATAAACGAAGTATGAAGTATTTGGCAGACTAAAACTTGTGTAGTATCGTGTTATCAATATGCGCCATAAACTTTTTGAATAGTTTAGCAGGGTAAATAAATGGCGCGCTAATCTTGACAGCTAATTATTTTGACGTTTTAAATTACATAGGTATTAATAAGTTAAAATATTTTTCCATTGGTTTTGCAGTAGGTATCAGTTAAAAAAGCTTACCATCCCCAAATATATAATTTAACAAATTGTTTAGACATCTGTGCAGCGTCAAATAACGTAGTAGGTATATAATTATCTAAACAGATAACATCACACGAAAACATTAGAAAACAGACAGTACGTCGACACTTCATTCAGTCTTCTCGTTGCACACAGCTCATACGAACGATAAAGAAAACTACTTGTACACATATCGATAAAAAGTTAAAAACATATTTATAAACATTAATTACATATAGGGGTCCGCAATACTAGGCCGACATGCGACAGGACGATTACTTAGGACGAGAATTTTGGCATTATTAGAATGGTGAGTTTGAAGTACAACGTGTCTTATTTATTGATGCTATTTTTATTTTTATATAGATACTCGGACGTATTTTTTTTATGTTTTCATATACGCTGTGAAGAATCTCTTTAAATTTTGTTGCATTTCAAACTTTACATACCACATCACGTCGTCATCAGTTCAGCGAGGCCTCTTTTTCAAAATGTTATTAGACTACTTACTAATGTCCATAAATATTAAGTCTATAATGCTCTTTTTGTCGCAAGCTGACACTGTTTCCACAGACAAAAAGTATGTAATTTGGTTTCGTCGAAACGGAATAATTATTCGAAAACAATATTAATTTTCTAAGTTAAGTATAAATAAATAGTTATGGTCGGATGTTTAAAGTATAAAGTTTTGTTCGTGGTTGTACGAAAACATTATTTCTAACGGGGTCATTAGAAAAGCATGAACGATCTGTCATGTTTCCGGTCATTTGTAGTGTAATAAAGCGATATGCGACGAGGTTGCCATGTGCCCAAAAAATTTGGCGTGCAGAACTTTAGTTGAAAACTATGATTTACAGGGTTATTATTCGTACTATTTCGAACGATGAGCAATTATTTGTTGGACACTGAACCTAGAAGATACTTTGTGTCATGTATAAAAGCCATATTAGGACGCGGCCGAAAAAGAAGAGTATTGCGTTCTAAAATAATTTAAAGTCTGAAAAGGAGACTTAATCATCAACAAATAAAGTAATGGTTAAAAAAACTAACAAAAAAAATTGCTAAACTGCACAATTCAGAATACTGGAATTATTTGTTTAATGTAGGTAGGTAGGTATATACCTACTTGTTTATAATAAAAAAGGTAAATTATTTATTTTAATTTAAAGTCCATACAAAACCTAAAAACAAACAGGCAAACGCTTCATAAACACGGAACGGAACGGAAAAGTTTAGTTTCACAGAGAAATCTAAACATCGAAATACTTTTTAGCTTTGCAACAAGATATATCTTAAAGAACAACATACAAATGTCTTCGACAAAGTTTTAGAGTAAACAACACCGACACGATACTTAATTAACATCTAACAACGATAGGTACGATTATTTTAGATATGCTCTACAGTTTGGTCCTAAGGCGACGTGTATCGCTAACAAAACTATTTTGAATGCAGTCGACACAAAATCATTCAAGGTGAAACAAAACTACAGCTAAATTACTGAAAACTATTTAATCATAGTTATTATATTTAAGTATTTATTGATTTCAAATTTTTAATAAAACTTCTTGACATGTGACAGCGCAACATTGCGTAGTTCGATTGTGATGTCATTGTCACGGCTGGCAACGGCTTATGAGACAGCCGGAAAATTGCATTAAAACGGTTTGATCTTTACCTCGAGCCCTGCTTAATATGAAGATAACACGCGATCACGTACGACAATGCGAATTCAACAAAATAAAGAATCACTCAAATAATTTTTTCGTATAAATATTACAATTTATTTACGATTTAGTTACAAAATTAATAATAGTTCTGTTACATAAAAAACGAATGAACTTTTTTTTTCTCAATACTAATTAAGTGATGTTCAAAACGTATTTTTCATTAGGCCTCAAACTTTGTAAATTATTTAAATAAACGTCCACAGACAATTATATATTTTTTAGCCTTTCACTAAAGTAGTAATACCTTAGAGGAAGCTAATTACAAAGGTGAGCCTATGGTCGAAGACCATAGTGAGGTACAGTAAATGACGGTAGAACATGAGTTATTTGATGGAGCACGCGAACTGTGCGCGGAGTCGCCGTAACGAAGAGGATTCCTGTAGAGACAGTTCAAATAAAATCTTCACCAAATTCCAATGTAGTAAATTGAAATGAAAATGTTCGTGTTTAGGCGATACAAAAGCTAGGTTGAGTCTAGGAGTGGTGTCAGTTTACCTTGATCAAGTGCTGGGGCTCTCCGGCGGCGGCTGTGTTATCGTTCTCGACGTCATCTAAATGAAATATTTAATGAATATTAAAGATAACAAGAACTTCTGTTTATTGATCCAACATAACTTAATCTCATCATCTTAGTTGTAATGCATTCTGCATTCTGAGTATGATATCCACAGTCTGCAATCGTCAAGCGGTATTTCCTGGTGCCTGGCGGTTTCCTGGTAGGCCGGGAAGGCATGCACAGAGGGCTTCAATCATCATGCTTATTTCTAGTACCAAGCAGTAGTTCCAGTTTAAGGGAAGAAAAATTTCGACAGACTTTGACCTGTGTATGAGATTAATTCATCGACTTATACGTCATATATCATGACGACATTAATTCATCACTCGTCTATGGGCGCTCACTTAACATTAGACGGGCCGCGAGTAATTCACCGAACTACGCAATCATTTTTATAATGACATCTGTCAAGCCGGCTTCAATTTTTTAATTTCAATTAGCGCGACCCTGGACTTCGTCTTTTCGACCAATCGACGTCGAGACTCAAAACAAATAGCGGAGTATAAAGACAGTAATGGCTACCCGAGGAGTGATATGTGTGTGCTGTGGTGGGGGGCTGTATGTTGCCGTTGTCGTCCGTGTCCGTGGCGCTGGAGCCAGATGGGGCTGCTGATGTACCAGATCCACCTGAGGCAAGGTACTTTATTGAGCTTTTATTACTAGACGCTCGTTTATTTATTTATTTATCTAAAAAAGTACTGCCACATCACAAACATTTAACATTAAAAATAACAAACTATTTCATTTATGGCCCGATGCATGTCTCAATAATGACGTACATAACATTGGCAATTCATCGGCCCGAAGATGGAATACAATAATAAAAATAAAAAGAATACCTAATGAAAACATACTTTGAAATTCAAATTTAACAACTCGTTCGAACATGATTTTTACTGATTACACTCATCTCGAACGCGTAATTTCTACCATTCTTCCCGTTGACTTCGGTTCCAAAGCCAGAAAATAAATAATTTCTAATAGTTGCAATAGATCAGTTAATTCTGTATTACTTTATTTGTAACTTCCCTTGTACAATCTTTAGATATGTTCCCGCTACAGAATACACCGCTTTTTCTATCATTTTTTCAGACTACCTCCTTTTTTATTATGTCACGTCCCCACAACTGCCATTGTTCCCACCAACAGTGTTGCCATTTGCCAATCCGAATATTGTCATAATTTAACATGATAAATTTTATTTTAATTATTTTACAACAAACCTTACATTTCTATTCCTGTTGCAAATCAGTCTACACATATATATATGTATATAGCAATATATCCAATTGACATATTGTATCTCGAGCGCGCTCATTACTTACTGTCCGTGTGCCGGCTGATGGTGAGGCTGCGTGATGGCGAGGCGGAGGCCGACGAAGAGTCCAGGTCCAGCTCCGAGGCTGAGCTACGTCCGGAGCTCCACGAGCCGTCCGGGTCCTGCTCCATCGCTTCCTCCTAAATACGACGACACAATTATGTCGAATTAAAAATTCTGTCCAAAAGAACTCTTCAGAGATATGCTGACTAGATTTATAGTATTCATAAAAAATACTATTAGGGTCTCATCTAAAATGAAAAATTGGCTTTGGCTTTTAACATTGCGCATAACTCTTGAAGAGTCCGATTTAGATAAACAGCATGTTGTCGAAATGATCGGCTTCAGGCAAGCATTTTCTCCAGCTCACTGTGTAGGTGCCTACACTTGTGCCAGGAATTAAGACCTTGAATGTGAAATTTCTGAACTGAAATCGAACGAGGCTATACAGTACAGTCACTGGACCAAACATTCCAACTGCTTCGGTATAAATAAAGATTTTTTGCAGTCCGATGTACAACAAATCTAATGTTGCACAAACAGATAGTTACCGGTTCGTGCTTGGTGCGCAGCCGCCGCGCCTCGCTCGCCGACTCACTGGAGCTGTCCCGTCGCTCAACTTCTTCTGACACACAAAACATTTTTATCATTGCATCAGACCTTATTCCTGGGTAGTGGGGGTCTAGAATACAACCACCTCATCTATTCCCGTAGAGTTCGTAAAGGGAGACAGAAGGATTCGCCAGAGAATGGGCACCAGCGTTACTCGAGGGTCGTATGTATATTGCCTATGGCCAACTCACATTTATTTGGGGTACCACCATCTTGCCGCTTCCTACTACGAAGCAAAAATGCGTTGCGGTTTGATTGAGATATAGGTGATACAACATAACAGATACTTCGAACTCATGTCTTATGGATCTTATGCATAGTGACACATTGCGATGTTTTTTTTTGTGATTGAACGATCACTGGTGGCCCGGAGGTCTTTCCAGTTTCACCAGGACAGGGGGGCGAGCACAGGCTCAGCCGGGAGGGGTGGGATTTGCAAACAGCTGCCCGAGCGCCTCCGAAGAAGACCTAACATTGCGATGTCTATTAGTTGCACTGACCACTTAATGATCGAGTAAATGAGATTAAAAAAATTTATGAAGAGTAGGAATAGGATAGTGCTTCTTTGAGCAGTGTTACAATGACAGCTTCCACCAGTTCCCGTTTGGAACCCCACAAATCACTGTAACCAGAGAACACTAGGTGCAATTGTTATTGGAACGAAGTTCCTTATCGCACGTTGCGAAAGGGGGCTACACGGAAAAAATTAAGACCAAAAGTTGTAACGACACTTTTTGCTATAGTCGTAAGCCGTGCGACGTGCGCGTGTTTCTCTGTCTCTCTCTCTCTCTCATAGAAAGCAAGCCAGTTATTTTCGTTTCGTCTTTCTATTTCGCATTGAACAGTGTGGTGTCGCGACGATTATTTTTGTTGATCGTATACAGGTTTTTTGTACACAGAAATATTATTATAACTTTAAAAAAAAATTATTACAATTCCTTCACTAATTAATCGAAAGTAACTTCGTTCCATCCGGGTGTCCCTTGACACCTCTCAAGTTTTTTTTAGTGAGCACTTGGCGGTTTTGTTACCAGCTTTCTGTTGTGCATCCAGCTTGTTTTGCAGCAGCGGGTAGAAGCCGCGCGCGGTGGCGTTGTGCGGCTCGTACTGCAGGATCAGCTTGCAGTACTTCAGCGCCTCGGCGTACTCTCGACGCATTATTGCAGACAGAAACTGCAATACGAAATCACTTTTTTTTCCTACCTAAGCTGATAGAGAGGCTATTTCAGCGTAACCTTAACTAGTAGGTGAGCTCACGGAGCTCCAACCGGAGTGATGCTAACACTGACCCTAGCAAGAGCAGTGCTTCGCAGAATCTACCACCGGATCGGAAACGCAACCCACTAAGAAGACCCGGCGAGAAACTCAGTGGGCGAAATCGCTGGTTACGCCCCAACGTGTTCTCAATCTACATGGACTGTATATTCTATTCTATCAGCTCACAGAGGTCCACTAATGGACATAGGCCTCCCCCAAGCCTCGCCACAAAGATCGGTCCTGTGCTGCCTGCTATGTTTTAGTCTTTTAGGTCTCATAGAAACAAATTCATTCACAGTATCTTCGGATTCGTCCTTCCCAGAGTCTACTAGATATTCCGGCGCCTTAGTAACAGAAATCGACATAATTGCTTAAGTACGCCACGTAGGGCGCTGGTGACGTACATCGCAGTCAAAGCGTTAAATATAAACAGCCTTTACAATTCTTCTATTCGGGAAAAGTTCTCAGCTAATTAATAATATTCAGTTGAAGCTAATTCAAAAATGAGGAAAATGCACAAATAGTAACCTCGGCAAGAAACTCGCTGGGCGCCGACATGGTCTCGTTACCGTCGGAGCAGTCTTCAGGGCTGGTGGAATGTCTGTTGGTGGTTTCCATGCCGCCTCCCGGCAGACGGACGACGAGCCCCCGGCCCGGTGAGCGCGCTGACCCCACCCGCTCTTCAACCAGACGCAGAGCAGCACAAGATGCTGTGTCTAATGCTCGTCCAGCGCTCACGGCAGTCCAGGTCACGCGAGCTTGCTTGGAGATCGGCTTCGGCGGAGGCGGTCCCGGCCTGTACAGCCGCGCGTTGGGCACGGGCCGGCGGAAGAACCGCTTGCGCTTTGACTGTTGGCTGTCCTTGGGCTCAGCTGGCTTGGTCTCCGTTGCGCGGTCTCTCTTCACTTTTTTAAATTTCGCCTGGGGCCCAGGATACCTGGTGCAATGTCAGATTTAACAATTAAATTGGCATGTGCTTCACGTTATCTACATGCGTTGGAGATGGCTCATTGCAGCCATTAAGACTAGCGAACGACATCTTGTACACCAAAATACAATAAGCTATAAAAGAGCCGTCCTCTTTTGTATAAAATGATATGTGAAATGTCAAAATTCTGTCTTGACCTTGCCGTAATCGGGTAAAATAACTGATGGTAACTAACAATCTCGGATTAGGAGTGTAGGTTGAAGCGACCCGCGCGGGTTTGCTGCTCACGCGTTCTGGAGGCACACTTCGGATCCCCCTCGGTGCTCCGAGGTCTATAATATCGACTTCCTCTTCCAATTCAGCTTTGAATGTACTGTTAAGCAACAAGATGCAAAACAACAAACGTTTACTTCATTTTATACTTATGGAACAATTTGGGCTACTTTAAAATACATTTTACTTGGTAGACTTATGCAGAAACGAGGCTGACCTCTTTAACCCTCCAAAAGAATCTAATATTTTCTCTCTAAATCCGTCTACTCGCCTAAATTGAAATGTTCTGCAGTGGAAGAGTGCTGCTGATAAAACGTGCCTTGAGTCCGCACGCGTTACCACCAAAGATCAATCCATACAAAGAAGTAATATGGTATAGAAGGTATTATTACTCTAAGAACCCATATTTATTTACACGACAGCATCTCTTCAAAGTAACTGGCAAAATGGTCTCCTCAAGATCTCTCTTCTTAGATGTATTTTTAGTTTGAATGGTCTTAAAAATAACACATAAATCTTTAAGAAAATGGACGGTGTGTGTGTGTGTCCATTTTCGAACCAAAAAGGCGTATTTATGTATGTACGTATTAGGTACAATTCGACCGTGGCTAATGTTAACGTTTTGACAGCACGTCAGTTCCACACCGGCAATCAATTACCGGCGGAACTGCCGGGTCATCACGCTCCTCCGCTCTGAATACTATTAACGCCTACGGTATTCAAATTCTCTGATAGATTACCCCGAAAACATTTAACAGCGCTGTGAAGTGCTTGTCATTGACGATATGAGTATCGAAGATTAATTGACGTTTCAAATGACGTTTATTACTGGTGGTAGGACCTCTTGGGAGCCCGCACGGGTAGGTACCACCACCCTGACTATTTCTGCCGTGAAGCAATAATGCGTTTCGGTTTAAAGGGTGGGGCAGCCGTTGTAACTATACTTGAGATCTTAGAACTTATATCTCAAGGTGGGTGGAGCCTTTACGTTATAGATGTCTATGGACTCCAATAACACTTAACACCAGGTGGGCTGTGAGCTCGTCCATCCACCTAAGAAATAAATATAAATTAAAAAATGTATTAAACGTGACTGATTTTCTATTCTTTAGTCATACTTCAGACACCTGTGGTTATTTGCTTACCGAATCACAACCGTCACAAGATTAAGGCCGCCACAAACCAGACAATGGCGGAGACTCGGCTGTACAGTAACTTAACGGGTGTCTCACCCTTTAAACAGACTTTTCTTTCCTACCTAATCGTTGGTAGCCTAAGGGGCTATTCCAACTTCACGAATAGGTGTGCTCACGGGCACAACCTGAGAGAATTGCCAACACTAGCCCTAGCAACAGCAGTGCTTCGCTTTAAACAGACATTTTACTCCTTCACGGCAGAATTAAGAGGGCTCCCTATACGCCCAAACATCACTTTATAAGCTTTGACAATTGTTTTTCATCACACGATATTACTATTTTATCGTAATCCTCATTTAGGTAGGTAGGTAGGTTAGGTAAGCAATTCCTTAGATTTGTTTTACATTTAACGTCAGAATCACTCCGAAAATGCGAGGAGGTATTTACTTTTGCCTTCAGCAACGATCTACCCCAATCTAATTCCCAATCTATAGACATCACGTAATACCGTACCCTATTTTCTCTAATATCTTCCCAGAAATAATTTAACTTGTTTCCTCAATAAGCCACAGCGAAAGCTTCTTTGAAAGCAGGCATTAATGTAATTATCTTAATAACATCAAAGTTCAAATGGAACGCAAAACAAATTAAATTATAATCTAGTTAGTTAGACCAAGGTCAAGGACATGAATCGATCGCTTCCTCCACGAGCCGTGCTGAATGCAACCGAGGTGAATCTGCCCCACCTCCTAAACACCCACATTTAAATTACCGTAGTGTTGCACTGCATTAGACGCCTCACTTCTTCTAGGTACCTACCTCTAGTATAACAAATTTATCAATTTCGTGAATTCTACTAATTATGTGGAAGGCATTGGGGAAGGCCTATGTCCAGCAGTGGGCAGATAAAGGCTGATGATGATGATGATGATGATGTGAATTCTACAGTCGAAGGTCAGTTTAGGATGTTGACAGATACTAGACGCGTCCTTACGGATCCATCAGATCCAAATAACCTTTGCGTTAGACGCCTTCAGCTCTAACATTAGGAGTAGGCTTAGGGACGAGTAACCGTTCTCGTCGTACTCGACAAAGAGGTTGACGTGCAACCTAACCCATGCATCAGACCGCTGAGTTTCACGTCGGATCTTCTCAGCGAGTCGCGATTCCGATCGGGTAGTAGATTCATTCGCGAAGCAGCTGCTCTTGAGTTGCTAGGCCTCCTTCAGAGGCGCTCGGGCAGCCGTTAGCAACTCCCACCCCCCCCGGCTGAACATTTGCTCGCCGACCTGTTCTGGTGAAACTAGAAAAAGCATCTGAACCACCAGTAATCACTCGAAAAATAAAAAAAGTCGTATCTCTTCATCAGACACCGGAGCCCGTAGACATTACAAAGACACTGCAGCCTTCCAGCTTGAGATACGAGGTCGAGGCCTCAAATGTATGTCTATGAGAACAGCTGCAGTTCTTTAAGCCGCAACGTCTCGGTGCTTCGTGGAAGAAAAAATCAAAACAGCGTTACCGACCCGTGCAGACTCAAAATACCTTATGATGGCGCCCCCACGCGGCTACTACATTAGAAGGTCTATACAAACACAATTAAGGTTTTATTTCGCGTTTTATTCTTCATTTTACAACATCCGACCTTTCGAATATCGAATAATATAGGAGAAGAAGATAACTTCTCAAATTATTTCTACACGACGTACCGACTTCTGAAAGCATTCGTCACCCAAAGCTCGCCTAGGAGGAACATTTACACATTTTTTATTTAAAATCGCCAGTTACAATGGCTTACAAACAAAGATTGTCTCATAAAAATAGAACAGCAACTTTTGTTACAATTCCCAAGCAATTTACATACGCTTTCGCTACGAAGCGTATTAACATAAGCGGAATTGTTCACAACGTTATGCAAAACGGATCCAACAAAAGTTTGGCTACTCTAAAATAAAATATTAAGTCGAAACAAAAAAAAAATTAATTAAAATACACACAAACTTTGCTAAAAACGATGCTGCCTAATTTTGCCTCAATGTGGGTAGTGGCATTAACGTAGTTGATGCCTATGGACACCAATGACCACTTAACACCAGCTGGGCCGTGAGCTCGTCTAACCTTCTTGGCAATAAAATAAACTGCTGTCACTGCGTAGCAACGTTTTAATTATTGTGACTTTGGTATACTGTATTATTCGCATTTTGATTATTATTAATTAGACCGGTGCGCAAGCACTATCTATTATTAAGTGGTCACCGAAGGTCATAGACAAACACAATACAAATGCTTAATTGAGCGAATTTTAATCTTAACATGAATACTGTGTCGATACTATTTTGTCAACTTTTAGTGGTTCACCTGTACCGATGAAAATTTTTTGAATAAAAATGTACCACATCACTAAATAATTTTTTTAAATTCATCGCTAGATGGATACTTTCTGCATCACAGTTGAATTTAGAACACCTACAGACCGTTCAACTCTGCGAAGGATGTTGTCACAGCTGGCAGACATTAGCATTTGATTGTCAAGGACCGAGTCGCTCCTTAATCGATAGGACAAGGGAATCGTCCTGAATGTTCTTAATCATAAATAGCCAACCAGCCAGCTCACGTATGAATAAACTCGAAAATAATATTAATGACAATAAAAAACATGGGATTAAACCGTAAAAGTAAATTAATCATTTAAATAGGCAGCGTCTTGGCTCTGCCCCTGATATTGCTGAAGTCCATGGGCGACGGTAACACCACTCACCATCAGGTGGGCCGTATGCTCGTCTGCCAAAAAGGGCAATAAAAAAAATTGGTTTGCTTTTAAATTAATTAGCCTTATACATCACAGCGTAGTTATTTTTACAAACATCAATGTGCAAAGTCGCTTATGGGGAGAGTGACATTGGTAGTGCCACCATGAACTCCACGTTTCTGTAGATACCACATTCTAATTCTAACGCAAAGCAAAAATGCCATTGCTCTTATAGAAATATGGACTTTTTTCACACAGCCCCCAATTTCATAAAGATTTGTGTACATACGTCAGTGTAGTCAGAAACTTAATGATTCCTTGCAAAATTGATAAGCGCCCTACAATTGAAATACTTGCCCCGACCCGCACGTAACCCCAGCGGAATGAAGAAATACCAAACTGCAGACATCGTATACTTTTAATGGAATTGAACAGACATTTTCAGGTCTTTTTTACGAAGGAGGATGAGTTTCAAAGCACGCAGACTTTAAAATTAACGTTACCTTTTTGTTTGTACGAAAGTCAACAAACTTGAAATAAAATAAATGTTAAGTAACCCGTACGTTATGACGTGAATCAAGATGAATTCATCGTAAATCAAATTTATTTTTATTCATTGATATTTTAACACCTTGGGTGCGGCAAGTAAAATAATAAACCTTCGTCTGGTCGAAATGCGGCCCCAACGATATTTCCACCAGAGCGCGGTAGATCTTTGTCGATCCATCAGCCCTAGCCATTTTTTTTAGTTGTTGGTTACACAGGTTAACAGTTTATAGTTGTCGGTGTCTAGCTCGTACAAATACCATCGTCAAAGAGCGTCGGAATACCGACTATGACGCAGTTTGATTAGGTATTTAATAGGTATTAGGTATCGACCTGCATAGACGTGTCTTAGAGCGCGCATTCATAACGTTTTTAATAAGTTAATAACATTTATAAGTTATCATTCTCCTGTCCTTCTCCCAATCCAGGTGATTGGGAGAAGGGTCGACGCAACTTGTTTTCTCCTTCCATACTCCTCTTTCAAATACCCTTTCTTCGCTCACTCCCCTCTTACACATATCGTCTTTCACGCAATTCATCAATTTCTTCTTAGGTCTACCTCTTCCTCTACATCCTTCCACATCCATAGTTAACTCTCTCTTACCAACCTCAATTTCATTTCGTCTCATCACCTGTCCATACCATCGCATTCAAATCATCTATACCAATCCATTAATTATATTTATAAATAACCATCTAAAATTAGTTTACTGTGAATTTGGTATTGATTTTTGTATTTTTTTAATGTTTTTTAAGGTACTTTTATTCAAAGATCCTTTTGCAATCATCGCATAATAAGTAAAAATAAGCTCAGCACTAAAACGGTTAAAACAAAGCACGTGATAAGGTTATTTACTAAATAACGCGAGAAGAGAAAGTAAATGACGTAAGCAGTCTTTACACGATGCCCGATACGAAATACCTACTTTTCTCACCACAATACACATTACTCCGTGCAGAAAATTCGTAAATGAGAACATCCGGGAATGTATTGAATAGTAGAAGGGTATTGGGTCATGGAAGGTGGAAAACGTATAATAAAACACGTTTATAATAAAGCACACGTTCACTTGCACAATGAAGAATTGCGGTTATTTGAAAGCAAAACGATATATATGTATGTATGTATATGTCGAAGCAAAGCCGCCCACAGAATAATTAATAAACATAAATAATATTTTAATAATATTCGTTACTGTTATAATAATGAGTTGCGAGAACGTAGTTTTGTTACCAAAGAGAATAGTATCAATTATTTATACTGTGGGCGGCTCCTGAAGAACAAATATCGAATTACCGAAACACTTTTGTACCGGGCGTAGGCTTTTCGTGGGAAAAAAGTGGACGGTGTGTATAGTATTATAATCGAGTACCTACGTAAAATTTATTCAATACTCAATTTTCTTGGTTCACGCCTCCGTATACTGGGTGTTAGGAGACCGCTTCCGAAAACGAAGACAGACGATAGTTAGTACTAATGACACACACATAGGTTGTGACACATAGGTTGATGTCAACACTGGCAACGTTGACCCGTATCTACTTAAAAAACCTTCTTTTTTTGAAATACACCTTCGAACTTTGTGGAGAGTGCCTAATGGTAGCCAGCGGCTTGGCTGTGCTCCTGGTATTGTGACGGTAACCACTCACCATCAGCTAGGATATATATTCATCTGCCTATAAGGGCAATAAGAAAAAAGCAACTGACTTCGAGATTTTCGATTAACTCAAAAATTTGCATCCAGCCCTGATGACAAGACTGATAACTTTAAGCATCTTAATAAGTAATTTGAATCTTTCGCTCTAATAACATCGACCAGTATCGATAGAATAAAAATTAATTAAAATACATAATCTATACTAATATATAAATCTACAGTAGTTTTTACAGATGTTCCGTTATAACTACTGAACCATGCATCCGATTGACTTGAAACTTGGTATCCATGTAGAAAATACATGTACTTAATGCCTGTTCATAATGCCTAATATTTATGTGAGTGTTGGACTCCCTAATAATAATGACAATAAATAATTAATAATATTAATTTTAAACGCGCATCAGAGCAGGCGAGTACGGCTAGTATATTATAATTTTGAATAAAACTTGGTACACACGCATACCAAACTATCCGTGTCTGATATTGAACTTTGATTGAACTTCGATAGGGGATGTATGTACTGGCCTTAGCACGAGGTATCGGTCTCACAGGAGTACGATGATGTAACACATCCAAATACAAAGATTTTGACTTGATGCCACTAGGGAAATCGCACGCGTCTTGTTCGCATACATCTGCTAAATTGAGGCCAGAATATTTTACACACATTAAAAAAAACATAATATAAAGATGTTAATATTAACTTGAGCGACTATACCTACACATGTGCACTGCTTAAATCATCTTAGCCTTTAGAACAAAAGTACCAATTCGCCTACGACCCGGTCGGACTTGTCTTAATCCATAATGTGCCAGAAAATACCATCAAAATGAAGCTATGCCACGCATTATCATTCGAAATGGAGCGTTGCATACCAGAGTTTGCAAATGACAACGTTGTCTATAAAAGACGTGATCTCACTAGTTTTCAAGCAACAATTTTCAGATAAAGTAAATCCAGTCCCGATATTTCTATAAAGTTCATTTTACGGCTGTTATTCAGGTCCGCCACGTGACGGCACGCGGTTCGAACCAGTGTGCTTAGTGAGAGTTTTTTAACATTATCGATAACGTAAAAGTTAACTCAAATTTGTATGGAGCTGGAACGTTTGCCTACGTTTGCCGCTAGGGGAGCTGTTCCAACTGCATAGAAATTCGAATTAACTTTTACGCTATCGAGAACGTTAAAAAACTCGCACTAACCACACAGAACTTTAGTGAGGGCCCTAGTTACACGATTACGGTAGGTGTAATTTCATTATTATTATTAAATCAAGCAAGACATCTGCTGCTGACAAAAAGCACGTCTATTTAGTTCATACAAGACACAGAGACTGATTAGAAGACTCAAGATCATAAATCAATTATCAACGAGCCTAAGCTTCGTAATTTTCTACTTAATCGTATCAGAAACGAGATCCAAATGATACCAAAACACATGGATATAGCTTAAGGATTAGCTAGTAAGCCCCCCTATGTACCCCAGAAGGAGGGCATAAGGCTTTTCTGCAGTCACGGGTATTATCTACTTCCAACATTAATAAAATTGATACTTACTTTAAGCCATTACTGTATTCGATCGTTTCAGAATGCACAACTATGACTTCCTTCTTAGACGACGCCTTGGCAGATTCACGACTGTAAACAATTTTTTTTCTAAATAAATGATACGGCGTAAACAACTCAAAGAGCTTGAGAACCTCCTAGTGTTAAGTAGTTACCGAATTGAATGACGCTATTCGCCTTGAAATTTAATAAATAATCTCGATTGGAATTTATAACGGCTAGCTTGTCTTTCAAGCCTCAACGAAAGCTTGCTTCGCGGCAAACGAGGCAATTTGGTGGTACTTAAGCTCACAATATGCCCTAACACCAGTAAATTCCGTAATATCGATTTTGAAGTGTTACCGATTTCGGAATCACTAGCACAGCATACCGACTTCGTTTTCGCGAACGATGCAAACGATTCCACGTCACTAGTCGTCGTAAATGGAGCATAGAGACTCGCTCGGTTCAACGACACTAGAATTCCACTCTTGTGTTTTTCGAACAATAGATTTCTTTAACCTCTTTCCCGTGTCCACTAAAATTCAACTTCATACGAAGAACTATGTATCAAACTACAAAACTTCTTAAACAACGTTTTTTTTTTTAAATAATTGAATATTTTAATTAAATATTGGTTAAGTTTTTCTTGAGATAGACAATTATTATCAAATACTCGGCCGACCTCATGTTCAATATTAAAGTGCATCATTCCAAATGAGAACCGGCTCTAAATAGACACTTTTTAATACATTAAGCCGCCGTCGCCTGAAACATGTCTTGTCGGACCCCTCGACCCAATCTCGGAGCTTTTAGGCCCCTAGAGCACCGGTCACCGTCCTCGTCGAACTCATCCGTTACGACGAGCGAACTAGCCCATAAACACAACTCACTGAGTTTCTTGTCGGATTTTCTCAGTGGATCGCGACTCCGATTCGGCTAGTGTTAGCAAATTCTCTTAGGTTGAGCCCGTAAGCTCACCTACCCGTCCGGGCGTGGCTGGATACCTCTCGGATACCCGCGAATAGGTAGAGGGAAAAAACACAATTTTAGGAATAGTTATGGAGTTATCAACAGAGAGGTACACATAATTGAAAATATTTATTAAGGAACGCAAAAACTGAGATCACTGCACACCAAATGGTTGGCCGAGTCCTCGATCCCCATTGTATTAAATACCTACTTACCTTTTTCTATGACATAAATGCTGCAGTTTTAAGGTAATCCAACTGTAAATAAGTACTTAACAACGTAAATCAAATGCTAAAGCTACGTAGCACGGCTTGATGCATTGTTGCAGGTCACGCGGTCGGAAGCACGTCGCCTCCCTCGCCAGTACCGGGTACACGCGAACCAATAATTTGAATACTTCGAGCGTACCGTAATGAAGGTACGGAAACGAAAAAATAGGACGCTGCAAATGATACAAGTTGCTGGCGAGAGTGTCTGCACAACTTGCGCATGAAATGTTTTAAACTTTAGCGATTATATGCGTTTCGGTTTGAAGGGTGGGCAGCCGTTGTACTGTACAAATTGAGACTTTAGAACTCATGTCTCAAGGTGTGTGGCAGCATTTACGTTGTAGATGTCTATGGGCTCCAGTAAGCAGTTAACGTCAGGTTAAGGTGGGCCGTGAGCTCTTCCACCATCTAAGCGATAAATAAAAAGCACATGAGGCCTATCTCAGGAACCTTCCTTCACGAACCTTACGAACCGGAACGTATGACTGCTCCGCGACAGAAATACGCAAACTGGCGGTAGATGAAAAAAATACAACTTCTGAAATGGCTAAATCGGATAACACAATTTCGTCTACAAACAACTCAATTCGTCTATTGTTATCAAACAATTGCGATTACGTAAAGGGCGTATTGTAGTCGAGGCAATTGCGTTTAAAAGGGCCCCGGGTCAACAAAGTAGCCCTAATTAAATTAAAGGCGAGTTAAGGCGGTGTTTGATCGTTCGCATGTAACATTACACGCAAAAGCTGTATCAAAGTCTGCGGGAGGCTTTTCAATCAGCATGCGTTGGAGGGCGATAATAGGTTAGATTAGATTGCGAGCTCACAGAATCTATATATTAATACGTGAAGCAAAAACTTTGTATCCCTTTTTACGAAATTTACGCGGAAGGAGGAGTATGAAACTTTCCACACTTATAGAGAATATAGAGAAGAAGTGGACAATGCTCATATTTTTTTAAAATAATGCATAAAAGATACATTAAATCAATAAAGAAAACATGACACACACTACATACCATGTATTTGACGCACACACGCATGCATACTATTTATTGTCAAACTTTTGTTCTTTTTTTTTTATTGCTTAGATGGGTGGACGAGCTCACAGCCCACCTGATGTTAAGTGGTTACTGGAGCTCATAGACATCTACAACGTAGACGCGCCACCCACCTTGAGATACAAGTTCTAAGGTCTCAGTATAGTTACAACGGCTGCCCCACCCTTCAAACCGAAACGCATTACTGCTTCACGGCAGAAATAAGCAGGGCGGTGGTACCCATCCGCGCGGACTCACAAGTGGTCCTACCACCAGTAATTACGCAAATTATAATTTTGCGGGTTTGATTTTTATTACACGATGTTATTCCTTCACCTTCCTTCCTTACTGGTGGTAGGACCTCTTGTGAGTCCGCGCGGGTGGGTACCACCACCCTGCCTATTTCTGCCGTGAAGCAGTAATGCGTTTCGGTTTGAAGGGTGGGGCAGCCGTTGTAACTATACTGAGACCTTAGAACTTATATCTCAAGGTGTGTGGCGCATTTACGTTGTAGATGTCAATGGACTCCAGTAACCACTTAAGCAACTTAACACCAGGTGGACTCTGAGCTCGTCCAACCCATATAAGCAATAAAAAAATTAAATAAAATTTGTTTTTACCTTTCATATTTGCCCTATGAAGTTTCGATAACTGTTACCACTAGGTATACTAATAGTGACTAAATAAAAAAAATTTGGTAAATTCTTATTTTTTTTTTTTTTATTGCTTAGATGGGTGGACGAGCTCACAGCCCACCTGGTGTTAAGTGGTTACTGGAGCCCATAGACATCTACAACGTAAATGCGCCACCCACCTTGAGATATAAGTTCTAAGGTCTCAGTATAGTTACAACGGCTGCCCCACCCTTCAAACCGAAACGCATTACTGCTTCACGGCAGAAATAAGCAGGGCGGTGGTACCCACCCGCGCGGACTCACAAGTGGTCCTACCACCAGTAATTACGCAAATTATAATTTTGCGGGTTTGATTTTTATTACACGATGTTATTCCTTCACCTTCCTTCCTTACTGGTGGTAGGACCTCTTGTGAGTCCGCGCGGGTGGGTACCACCACCCTGCCTATTTCTGCCGTGAAGCAGTAATGCGTTTCGGTTTGAAGGGTGGGGAAGCCGTTGTAACTATACTTGAGACCTTAGAACTTGTATCTCAAGGTGGGTGGCGCATTTACGTTGGATGTCTATGGGCTCCAGTAACCACTTAACATCAGGTGGGCTGTGAGATCGGCCACCCATCCAAGCAATAAAAAAAAAAAAATCCTCTGTTCTTGACCTCTGTTGTCAAATTGAGATTAAATATTGTTTGTCTTTGTTAATATTTTTATAGTGTAGTCTTGGCGAAATTTGTGATTATAGAAGTATAAAATACAATGATAATAGTGTACAAACTTACAATTCCAATTAATTAATTATAGTCGAATTTCGACTACTGCGGGACCTGGACCTCTAGTACCTATTTAAAACGAAAAGTATATATGCTTGGCCTATGCAAAACTAGTTTTAGTTCAGGTCAAAGAAATACGTATTAGTACCGATTCTATTTTAGTAGTTCCTTGGAAAACGAATATTCGTGCCATCTATAAAGTCTAAAATTTGAGCTTTTAATAATGCTACGTTAGCTTAGGACAGCTTAAAGTCTCTTAAAGACAAGAATTTAAGGACAAGAACAAAAAAATCTATTTAAAGAATGATGCTAACAAAGTTAAGTGTTGAGACGATAGATAAAATCGGAATTCAATGACTAATAAAAATGTCTAAAATCTAGATTAAATCTTGAGTTATTTCATTCTGGACGCGACGTAATACCATTTCAAATCGTATAGACTTCAAGGGCTGCGCTACTTATCAATGGATTTGGCGGGCTTCATCCGATTTTGCCGTCTGCTCGCTACTGATATTAATACGGATATTATTAACGCAATGGCGTGGCTATAGGCATTGAAATAACCGCCATAGAACTTGTAAGAATACTGATATGACAGAGACATTTTACGTGTGACGGTTATTTATTACTTTGGCAAACAATTCTATTGACTACGAAGCTATAATAGACAATGCACAGCCGCTGTGGGTGGTCACAATGTGTCCACTCTTTAATATAATTGTCGTTAAAGTTAATAAATCCCTCATCTTAAAGGAGGTCATCTTAATTGGTTAACCAGTCATTCTGTAGTCGCTCAAATCTAAATACAACCCTCATTCAAGTCTTCAAGTGTTTATTTACACGGGTAGAGTTTCTGGAATACGAACAATACGTATTTTGTTATATGAGAGCTCTTCGTAAAAGCCGTCAACATTACTGTTATGATGATAAGAACTTGTATCGATCGAGCGATTATTAGAAAGACCTTACGAGGCGACACTCGCCTACGTAACGATTGTCAACACTAGACTGTGTCTTCCATATATTCCTAACCAATATTTAACATACAGCCAACTTGCACAAGACTATAAAGCTCGTCTATCTTCGTATTTAGTAAATAAGTATATAAATAACTACAAAAAAAAGAAAAGAAAAAAAATGGTTGTCTGTAAAGTCGTTTTACGGACGATAGTTTTACGTGATGACGTTCTTAACAGAACTATTCTAGCTGCTAGCTCTGACGTCACGCGAGAAGAGAGAAAATGTATCACAAACCAACGCTTGGACCGATCGTGCCTTTCTATCGCTTGTTCCGTGCTCTCGCCTGCACGCTCAGGCTCGGGCGGAACGTGACACTTTTTCCTACGTGCAACCGATATTCATCGATCTGTATGACGTTATCACGTAAAAAATCGTTTTTCCTTTTCTCTGAATCTTAATAATGAATTTGTATTAAGTGTTCAAAATCTATATATATAAAAATGAATTGCTGTTCGTTAGTCTCGCTGAAACTCAAGAACGGCTGGACCGATTTGGCTAATTTTGGTCTTGAATTATTTGTGGAAGTCCAGAGAAGGTTTAAAAGGTAAATAAATTCGAAAATTTTGTTTTTCCTTCTATGTGTCCCCCGTTGGACAGATTCCTTTTGTTTGTTTTAAGTTTGAATTATACAAAAGTTTAGGTATTTTATTTATCGATTGAGGCACTACGAAGTCTGCCGGGTCAGCTAGTTAATGAATAAAAAACATAAAAACGCTTCTTTAAGTTCTCCAGTAATACCGCTAGCCTAAATCTAAATATTAATACGTGAAGCAAAAACTTTGTATCCCTTTTTACGAAAATTGCGCGGACAGAGAAGTATGAAATTTTCCACACTTATAGAAAATATAGAGAAGAAGTGCACAATGCTAATATTTTTTTAAAATTAATCAATAAAGATAACATCACACTACATACACACGCATGCATACTATTTATTGTCAAACTTTTGTTCTTGACGTCTGTGGTCAAATTGAGAATATATTAAATATTGTTTGTCTTTATTAATATTTTTTAATAGTGTAGCCTTGGCGAAATGTTGTCATTATAGAAGTACAAAATACAATCATAATAGGGCACAAACTTACAATTCCAATTAATTATAGTCGAATTTCGACTAATGCGGGAGGACCTCTAGTTATATTAAAATTTATCTATTCAAAACCTTCTGAGCTGTTTCATTACGTCAATATCCGACAGTGCGATGCAGCCTTGTAGACAGAGTGGCGTCAAATTACATAGTGATTTATAAATATACTATTTACTTATGTAAGCTGCAGTTTTTCTTCATAGGCAATCTTTATTCAAGGCTTTTGTTTCCTTGAACTTTACCGCTATAAACAGAATATTTCTTTCCAAGACTCGTGCATTTCATTTTAAAATTCAGCAACGATGGGGTGGCCATGTTTGATCTCGAATCATTGCCATTTTACGATATCATAAAACTTCTGGCATCGTCTAAAATGTGTATGTAGTATCAATCAGTCCATCAAGAAAATTTAAAATAAATTATACAAAATTTTAACAAAAAGGAAATTCAATTTCAACAAAACGAAGTAAAATGAGAATATTATCAATATAGTCGAAGTCAAATATGCATTACTTTTAGGATAACTAAAAAAATCAAATCAAACAGTTTTGATAAACTTTCAAATAAATAAATAAATCATCAACCTAGAGACTAAAAAGAAGAAAATTTCCTGAAATAGAACGCATACAGTCGAACTGAGAACCTCCTTCTTTTTTTCAATACGGTTAAAAACCCACATGGGTGGGTTTTAACTGTGCTTCAGTTGTAACTATCACCCAAAATAATCCAATTTTAGTTAATGAAGTTTTAAGTTAACCGCCCGTTCAATTAGTCTCCAAATTACACGCCTCCAGCCTCCAGCAGACACGGTTCTCCCACCTGACCTTTTCAGGGAATATCATCAACTTTGTTAATGAAGCTCGCCCGCAGGGTTACAGCGCTCCTACACGGTAATAATTTTTAAATTGAATCACGTAGAGGAAAGAGACTAAAACGAAAATAATTCTTACTCCAACACACAAAATGTATTAATATTATATCATGTCTATGACCCAACGATACATCGTACGGATTCCTCATGCAAGCAGCATCACGGATTCGATATTAATTTATGTTAAGTGAGGTTTTTTATCACGCCCACGACCCAGATAAATAGTTACCGGAGCCGATAAACTTCTCGAAATATGAACGACGCTTCCCATCTTGAATAGACACGGTGGCTTCGCGAAACCTGCATGCACATCAGATCGTAATGCAAGATTGGTTCGCGGTTAAAATAGTCGAATCGGTAATAAAACCTCACACCACACTTCTAGTAAGAGAATTAAGGAGGAGATGAATTTTATTCGATGACGAAACAATACGATTTATGATGGGAAAGTAGTAGAATAGATAGTAATGAAATAAATAAAAAATAAATTAATTAATTCACGCGGATGCTTTCAAATAGCCGATGCCATTCCGACAGGAGCCCTCTTCTTCGATATAGCGAAGGCGTTCGACAAAGTCTGGCACAACGGTTTGATATACAAACTGTATAACATGGGAGTGCCAGACAGACTCGTGCTCATCATACGAGACTACTTGTCGAACCGTTCGTTCCGATATCGAGTCAAGGGAACGCGTTCCCGGCCCCGTCACGTCACAGCCGGAGTCCCGCAAGGCTCCGCCCTCTCCCCGTTACTATTTAGTTTGTATATCAATGATATACCCCGGTCTCCAGAGACCCATCTGGCGCTCTTCGCCGATGACACCGCCATCTACTACTCGTGTAGGAAGAAGGCGTTACTTCATCGACGACTTCAGACCGCAGCTACCACCATGGGACAGTGGTTCCGGAAGTGGCGCATCGACATCAACCCCACGAAAAGCACAGCGGTGCTCTTCAGAAGGGGTCGCCCTCCGAACACCACGTTGAGCATCCCTCTCCTGTCTAGGCGCGTTGACACCTCCGCCTCGGCCATTCGCCCAATCACGATGTTCGACCAGCCCATACCGTGGGCCCCGAAGGTCAAATATTTAGGCGTCACCCTCGACAGAAGGATGACATTCCGCCCCCACATCAAGACGGTACGCGACCGTGCCGCCTTCATTCTAGGACGTCTCTACCCGATGATATATAGGCGAAGTAAAATGTCCCTTAGAAATAAGGTGACACTCTACAAAACTTACATACGCCCCGTCATGACCTATGCAAGTGTAGTGTTCGCTCACGCGGCCCGCACTCACTTAAAATCATTCCAAATCATTCAATCCCGTTTTTGCAGGATAGCCGTCGGAGCCCCGTTGTTCGTCAGGAACGTCGACCTCCATGACGACCTGGACTTAGAGTCCATCAGTAAGTATCTTCAGTCGGCGTCAATGCGCCACTTCGATAAAGCGGCACGACACGAGAACCCTCTCATCGTGGCCGCCGGTAACTACATTCCCGATCCTGCGGACAGAATGGAAAGCAGTCGACGTCGCCCAAAACACGTCATCTCGGATCCTCCCGATCCACTAACGGTGCTTTTAGGTACTTCAAGCACCGGTCACCGTTCTCGTCGAACCCGTCGCTTGCGACGAAGGGCTCGACGAGTAAATTAACTCTCAGACACAGCCCACTGAGTTTCTCGCCGGATCTTCTCAGTGGGTCGCGTTTCCGATCCGGTGGTAGATTCTGCGAAGCACGGCTCTTGCTAGGGTTCGTGTTAGCAACGTCACCAGGTTTGAGCCCCGTGAGCTCACCTACTAAAGTTACGCTGACATAGCCCCTAGGGCTATCAGCTTAGGTACGAAAAAAAAAAAAAAAATAGCCGATGGACTTTTGTTTATTCATTGTTGTATCGTTATGTGTGGCAAAACGAAAAATCGACTAAACAATTTTATCACATATGTACATAGCATACCCATGTGTGTAAAAATACACGCGAACATAGCAGCTGCACTATTCCCATTCAAGTAAATTATTTAATAGGGTTCTCTTTAGGAATTTACTATTGACATCATGCACGGTCGACAAATTATTCATCACTATGAATTATCGACCTATGCTTTCTGTTTAAAACAGCTTCTAATTTGAAAATACCAAAATTCTATTTTTGAATATGTTATTAATAATACCTATATATTATTTATTATTAAAAGTTATTTGCAAATTAAAATATGCATTTTTAGGTTAAGTACATAAAATTGTCAAAACATGACAAAAATAATACAGAATTGATATGTAAATATTAGTCTCTTTTTATGAATTTATATTTATGTGTGTATAACTACACAGATTTAAAACACGCAGAGTTCGAGTTATTGCTGCCTGTTTTATATTTTCTGCATTATTTAAAAACTAGAGCTAATCTATGTTATTATTTCATCAAAATTGTATTAAATTGTAGCATATGAAATTCTTTTTTTTAACACAATATTATTTCATACGGAAACATATGACAAAAAAAGCATTTAAATGTAAAGTTTTCTTAGAATAATCGAAACCTTTTCAACGAATCACTTAATTACGAATTAATAGAAAACCTTTTTCTTTTCTTTTAATTCTTTAAACAATCTTGGTATTGCGCGTCAAAACGCCACGCGTACCTGATCGTCATCAAAACAAAACGGATTTCCACTATTGATTGTTAAAGCAACAGTTTGTCAGAAAAAAAAAAACCCGTTAATATCGGTACGGGCTTCAGACGTATGTACATTGCTACTCAACTACGTACAGCTAAAATGAAAGAATTTTTTATATTTATAGACTTACTTGAACGACGACTCAGAAGATACGCGCTGGGAAACCGCGGGACGTACGATACGAGTTGCAAACTCGAGTCCCCACTGGTTACTCCACGCTATATTAAAAGGTACCGCCTGAAGCGTGTACTGCGCATGTCCTAATATTATTCCTCCTATTGGAGATCAGGACCCGAATTTATATCATTACTCCGTTAACGTCAAGATATCAGTGACCTCAAGATGTAGAATTAACTTTTTTCTAATGAGGCCCGAGTTTACAAAAGGTAAATTTTGACACCGCTGCATTCAACAATATCCCCGATCTCTCAAATTGTTTTGAACTGACAAGTTAACGATAAAATTAATAAATTTCGCGTACCTAACTATAAGTTCAAAACATTTTCATGTACGCCTGTTATATTGTTTACGGTTTCAATAAAATAAACATTCAATGTACATTTGAAGACCCGCAGTGCATTGGTATCGAGCGATGACACTGTGTTGGTATTTGAACACCGCAGGCAGGTAACAATTTTTGTCATTAGACACGCACTTAAGAAATATTTACGAATGACTTCCATGAATTCCGGTGGTAGATTCAACGAAGCAGCGCTCTTGCTAGGGCTAGTGTTAGCAATTCTCTCAGGTTGAGCCCGTGAGCACAGTGCACACGTACCGACCCGTCCGAGCGTAGCCGGAATAGCCCCTTAAGCTATCAGCTATTAGGTAGGGATAAAAAACAGAATGGCTTCCACGAAAACGAATAACATAGTGTAATGAAAATTAAAGCCGCAAAAGTTCTAATTTGCGTAATTATTGGAGGTAGGACGTCATGTGACCCCGCACGGGTAGATATCATCACCCTGCCGCGTGCCGTGATAGTAACGCGTTTCGGTTTGAGCCGTGGTATAGCCGTTGTATTTGTGGGCTGTGAGCTCGTTCATAAAACTACGCAATAAAAAAGAATACCCTTGCGGAATTACAAGACACAACACCAGTTTTTTCGCTTTGATTTTTACAACATCATTGTCCTTATTCCTTCATGGTGGAAGTCATTTGTGAACATGTTTTATACATGCCAGAGATTTTGACACAGACAGTTGCATCGTTTGATGACGAATTCTATGACTATTACCCATCCCATAAGCTCCGAGGTATTAAAATTCAAATTTAAACAACTTTTAATTTTTTATGACATTTTAGTGCTACATTGATCACTCGTTATCATGCGTAAGTTTTTAAAACAAAAAATTCATTCAACAAATACAACTAAATAATTTATTTGATAAGGTACTAACAGATTAGACTGATTTTTTGCACTGAGCACCATTTTTTCTTAGTTTATCACTGAAAATTTGGAACTTTGAAAAAAACCTTTCCACTCGTTAATTTCAAGTGACAATTTCTCTAAAAGTGACAGTATTTTTTCATAACCAAGGCAGTTTGATGTATAAACTCTTTAGTAAAATGGAAAGATTAAAAATATCAGAATTAAGAATGATTCACGCTATACCGTGTCGCGACCGGAGAATGCCCCGGCCGGGGCACGGCCAAACATTATGCATGAAGTGCATGAAGTGCAAACTTTTTGCATGAAGTGATTCATGATGCCTAACCGTAGCTCGGCGTTGAAATGTCGATGGATATTGTTTCCCGGCTCCGGCACGGTCCGGCCCCGACACGTTCTAGCATGAACATATCGACGCTTGAAAGGCAAACCTGACTAAGCGACAATGCGTGAACTTTACAATGGACTAATTTAAAGTTGAAATACCTGAAAACAAAATTTATTTTAACGAATCTAGCTGTAGTAGAATCTAGCTAGTAGCTGTAGGAATTGAAATGATTTTAATAGACTTAGAAATATATTTTTTTTGCGCATCGAATATGGTTATTGCCTATCATTTATGTATAAAGCAGTTATTGTCGCTTAGTCACGTTTGCCTTTCAAGCGTCGATATGTACCCAGGCGCCCGCAGAGCAGTCAACGTCAAATCTTAGTGTGGTGAGCAGCTCAACAGCAAAATGGACGATGAGAAAACTTGCTCTCGTCTTTTATTAATTATTTGTAAAGTAAAGCAAATTCTCCTTCTGCTTCTCGCTTTCTCCAGGTTGAATGTACACCCCATCTTCTTTTAGTAGTTTCGCTTCGGTTTTCCAATACTTCATCATCGATGGCAATTGCAATCGCTGCCAATTCAAATTGTGAAAATTGCTTATTACTTATACGTCAACTCTATCGACAGATGAAATCACTAGCTGACCAAAACCACATAACACAGACACGGCCGTGCAAAGAATACACCCAAACAGCCCGGTGTAACATGAATGAGTGGCCCGGCGGGTGCACGGTGAACGTGCCCCGACCGAGGCCCGGTCCGGTCGCGACACGATGTAGCGTGGATCATCCTTTACAGTCATAGATCATACACTCAATATTTAGGATCACAGTCTGCCTGACTATTAATAAGAAAATAAAAATGACCTGGAACTCATAGATTCTTATGCTCAAACTCAACTAGCTATTCTACACCACTACTACTCTTTAATATTGATCGATAGCTTGCAAAGAGTGGCTGGCAAGGACGAGGAGAGCCGAAAAACGCGCTCACAGGTGTAAATTGGGCTAGGCCTATGTTCAGCAGTGAACGATTGCGTATGACTGTACTATGACTCTGCCCGACTGTTCGTATTTGCAAAGTTTTATTTTTTTTGGCTTTGATATTATAGCCTAGACACACGATTAGGCCATTTATTATGTTTTTATTATATTATTTATTAACACCACAAAGTACATTATGGCGCCTAATTTGATGCAGGAGGTCGAACTCCCAATAATAATAAAAAGTTGTACGACACGGAAAACCCAGCAGATGTAAAAATTTAAGCTGATGGTAGAATTTATGATTAATTAAAGTCATTTATGTGGAGTAAAAAAAGTAAAACAAGTTCAAAAGGTAACAAATTTTTAAAAGTAAATACAATACGTGTGTACTAGTGGTGAATGCGTTAAGGGATACAAATAATAAGGTATATGTATTTCACAGCTCGCACAAATAAGCAACGGAGTGTCTAGTATGCCCATGCCACGGAGAAGAGAATAGTGGCATAGAGGAGGCACAATGGAACAACAACCAGGAAAGTAGTCCACTCAGGCGGACTGCGGTTCAAGTGGCCAACGACCGCGGGGCACGCTTAGTTTAACGAGATCTTTCTAGTTTCTGTGATTCTACATTTTCTGTCAGCTGTCAATGTCGTGACTGAGTGTGAAGTTAACTGGATATGTCAAGAACAGTTTTTAAACGTCATTCCCGTAAATTCCCATTCGTCTGTCGAAGAAATGGCTGAATTGTTGTTTGTGCCGTTTAAAAAGTCTTCGGACGTTGATATTGTAAAACCTTTGAAGAATTTAATACAATCTACTTACAACAGTGGCGAGAACACAGAAGATTATACCGATGCCTTAAATGAACTGAGCCGGTTGCGTACCAACGCAGTTTGGAAAGTCTTCGAGAAAACCTCTCTTGACACTATTTACAGGTACCAGTATTTGTAATACATGACTCATTCGTGATTAATCTATTACTAACATCTTAAAAAAATGTCTCAATAATGTATTAAAGCAATTTGAAGGAACAAGCTATAATTGTATAAGTTTGGTGATCTCATTGTTCTCCAGGCGAACAATAAACAAAACGTTTATTTTGTACTTACGATTACGCTCTAAATATATATTGTTAATACCGCCATCGTGATTACAAATGCTGATAAAATTAAACCGTAGGTATTTTAATATTAATAATGTGTTCTTATATACCTACACAAAAAGTTTCAATTTAGTTATCCACTATTTTGATTTTTTAACTTTTTCCTTCCTCGTTTACTTCAAAAGGTGTTACTAAAATAGCGAAACATCAACATCATTAAAAAATATAAAACATCTGCATCATACGAAATACTATGTATATAAAATCACAAAAGTAGATGAAAAGTATTTCTCTCTAAACTGTAAATGCCAGTTCACAAAATACAAACCAATGAAAAGAAAAAAAAAAGGATTTCAATAAGATATCTATATCACAATCCATTATAAATGTCCATAAATTATGATATTCTCAGTAAGAGAAAGCAAATAGGAAATAAATCACAGAATGCAAATAATAATTATAAGATTATGAATGACAAATTAAATGTAAGAATAAATAACATTACATATTTATATTTGCTACTACTGTAATGATTAAAACTTTTTAGTATAATGAAATGAAACTTTCTTATTTTTTATAGACTGGCTGTGGTATGGGCTACCATTCTGAAATTCTGGCTTTTTCACATACCTATTTCATTTTAATATATAAGGATACTAAGAAAACATGAATTACCTTAGACAAAAACTGTCAATAGCTAAAAGCCAATTAATAGACTAGAGGTAGATAAAGTGTTAAGATTCCATTGGTTACAAACTATTATTGACTAACTTAAAATGCACACATTAACGTTTGATAAGTAGGCTAATTTTACAATAGAACAGAAATAGTACTGTTTGAGTATGGTATGATGAAGTAACACTTGCCTGCTTTTTTTTCTTACCTATTCGCTGATAGTCCAAGGAGCTATTTCAGCTACGTGCAGACGGGTAGGTGAACTCACGGGCTCAACCTGAAATAATTTGCTAACACTAGCAAGAGCAGTTCTTTGTAGAATCTATCACCGAATTGGAATTGTGACCCACTGAGAAGAACTGGTCAGAAACTCAGCGGGTAAAGTCTGCTTGAGTGGCTGTAACAGTAAATTATTTTATTTTCAGTTACTATGATCAACTGGTGGCCCTTGAGAGCAAGATTCCTCCTCAAGAAGTTCAAATTCCATTCAAATGGAAGGATGCATTTGACAAGGGTTCTATCTTTGGAGGCAGGATGAGTCTCAGTAAGTCAGCCTTTATATGCCAATTTAAGTAGAAGATGTAATGACCAAATGGTGTTGATGTCACACGAGGAATTCCAAGTATCCAGACTAGTGCACACATGTGGAGACACTTCAAGCCTCCTTGAAGTAGGAAATTTTGTGCTGGAAAATTCAGTTTGCACCTTTAGAATTGAAGTGGTTTAGCTAATCAAAATAAGAAAATGGGTTTTATACTTTGACGTATAAATAAGTATGTTATCAGTTTATAAAATTAAACTTTAGTTAGAAAAGGACAAAGTACACTTTTTGTCACTTTTAAATGAGGTGCATACCTTAAACATTGAGGTATGCACTTGAAGGCTTAAAGTATTCAAATAAAAACTGAAACATTACAATTCTTCAATTACATTTTGGCATTTACAAAAAAACGGATTTAGCCACTTCAATTCTAAGCCACTGCAACCTTGTCAAAACCACAACTAGTGTGTCAAGTAACTAGGTTGAAACTGAAGAAGGGGAATTAAAACGTAAACAGTTGCTATTCACTAAAGTAAAAGTAGTACTATTCAATGTGTTAAACTCACATTGATGTACCTGTTTTGCGATAGTACATCAAAACATACAAATATTAAAGTACAACTTAAAAATATTTCATTATTTAAATTTCCAACAGCAATCAGTTCATTGGAATATGAAAGAATGTGCATCTTATTCAACATAGCAGCTATGCAGAGCATGATTGCAGCTCAGGAACCTCTCGACACTGAGGATTCACTCAAGCTAGCTGCCAAATATTTTCAGGTAAAAAGTTTTTTTTTTCTTTTTTATTGCCCTTGTAGGCAGACGAGCATACGGCCCACCTGATGGTGAGTGGTTACCGTCGCCCATGGACTTCAGCAATGCCAGGGGCAGAGCCAAGCCGCTGCCTACGTAATGATACAGACAAATATAATTGTAATAATCAAACAAGCAGTGCTGTATCACCTACCTGACCCGATAGGTTGGATCTGATCCAGTAGGGTATCCCCCCTACCCACTTAAACACAAGTTTCTTAGGCGGGGACCAAAATCTCGATGAGCAATCAATGGAGTTATGTTAGTAGAAGTTTTGGAAGCCGACATAATGAAATTTGGATCTCTAAATTTGATTTCCCAATTCAAAAAGAAATTGCTTAGGGATAAACATGCTAGAGGCATAGCGTGTAATATTTTGAGATTTTCTTTATAGAAAGAAAATGTCATAGAATTGTAGTAGTAATAAAACAAAGCTTGACGAAACATAAATAGATAAGTCTATGAAGAATTTCATTCTGTTGATTAACTTGATGATTTAAGTAAATAAGTTGTTAATTTTAACAAATGTTTTGATTTAACGGTTAGGTTAGAAGGCTGTAATAATAAATAAATGGACTGTGTATTAAGCACTTTATTGAAAATTTTAATTAAAATTACAGCAATCAGCTGGCATCTTTGTGTACCTGAAGGCGAACATCATGATGGCAGTTCACCAGGAAACCACACCAGATTTGAACCCTGAAACGCTGGATGCACTGGCCAAACTAATGCTCGCACAGGCACAGGAGGTTATCGCCCACAAATGCATTAGAGGTTTTTCATATTTCAATAATAACTTAAATGAAGTTCTTCAATGCCTGGTCATGGTCAACAAAAATCTTTTTAAGTTTTTAAAATTTAAAATGATTTTTTTATATTTTTCTTAATTACTTTTCTAAACCATTCATCTGACAACTCGATCGAGTTTCACTAGCAATACTATAAAACTACAATAGAGCTATGATGATAACATAAAATATGCAAAATTACAATAGTGTCTGTCCGTTTAGTAATGGTACAAAAACTACACAACCGATCTTAATTGAATGTTTCTCTTTGAAAGTATGTGATTACAGAAAAATTGGTTATAAAAATGATCTAGTTACAAAACAAAAGAAAAATAAAGGTATTTAAATATTTACGTGACAGTGATTATGATTTTCGGTCACATGGAAAACATTTTTTTTAAGTGATTTTATGACCTGGTAATTAAGAATTTTAGGTCAAGTCTTATTTTAATTTTAATGAAACCTTTTTTATATGACAAATGATATTATGAAATGAAATGAAGTTGATTAATATGAAACATGGCATGAAATGAAATGAAATGAAAACGAAATGAGGTGAGATGATATGGGATGAAATATAATCTCAGTAAAATGGTGGTCATTTACTGAAGACCTTTTCAGTGGACTTTTTGGAGAATCCCGACGTAACTTACGTTCAGCGGCTTTGTTTCATTTTCCCACATTTGTGCACTTTCACAGATACTAAACAGTTAATAAACCACCGTTATTACACATTTAAACCCGAAGAAACACTAAATAGACAAAATAAAACAAATCACACTACTTCACTCCTCGCGTTCCCGCCAAAAAGTCCCGTGGAAAACATAATAATATTATGTATTGTGGTACAGATGAGATGAAGGAGAGCATGGTGGCGAAGGTGTGCGCGCAGTGCGAGGAGTTGTACGTGGACGCGCTGCGGGCCATGCTCAAGGAGAACCCCAAGTCGCTCTGGGAAAAGGACTGGATACCAAATGTGAGTACTGAGTCGGTTTTATTACATATTCCTTTGGACACACGCGGCTGTCGGAGCCCGCGTGACTATCCGACAGTTTCTTTACATTACCTTTAGTTGACCAGTAAGGAACCCAGAGACAGTGTAACTTACAGAAAGTTTCTCTGCATTTAATTACCTTTCGTTGAGCAATAATTAATGCCTTAAGCTTTATGTCTGCCAATTAAAGAAATTTTAAATCGCTCAGACCATCATCTAGTAACAAATTAGTTTGTGACTGTCAATTATAAGCATCAACAGTGCTACCCAGAAAACGACCTGGATAGTAGACAACTTGTGATCAAACAGTGAGAGGGAGCCGATGGCCGAATTAGGGGAGTTTTAAAGTGAATGGAAGAATGGACACTATTTGCAATACGGTTAAGACTTCGATATCAACTTCAAAGGTCCCAAGTAATCTATAAACTTCCCTGGCCTTGAGCCAATTGAGACTAGAAACATTAAAAATTGTCACGAGCCCACAAACTTCATATGCACGACCCGGCTCCACAGTGCGATTACTGTACTCTTTACCATTGTTGGTGGTAAGAAGGGGGTCGATTTCGGACGATTATCGCTGTCATTGAGATCTTGCCGGGAGAGATTTCTTCAAAGGTCTTCTTGAAGTCGTCGTGGTCTAAAGGATAAGACGTCCCGTGCATTCATATGTAGCGATGTACCAGTGTTCGAATCCCGCAGGCGGGTACCAATTTTTCTAATGAAATACGTACTCAACAAATGTTCACGATTGACTTCCACGGTGAAGGAATAACATCGTGTAATAAAAATGAAACCCGCAAAATTATAATTTGCGTAATCACTGGTGGTAGGACCTATTGGGAGTCCGCACGGGTAGGTACCACCACCCCGCCTATTTCCGCCGTGAAGCAGTAATGCGTTTCGGTTCGAAGGGTGGGGGTAGCCGTTATAACTATACTGAGACCTTAGAACTTGTATCTCGAGGCGGGTGGCGCATTTACGTTGTAGATGTCCTTGGGCTTCAGTAACCACTTAACACCAGGTGGGCTGTGAGCTCGTCCATCCATCTAAGCAATAAAAAAAAAGGTGGTGGTGGTGGAAAGTTTTCGATTTTTGTTTTGCGTTATTGTGGTTTTTGATTATTCTAAGGCTTGCTGGTACAGTGATTTTTTCTTCTGACTGATTCTCCTTATATACTAAATGACATAATATTATATTTCCTTCTCAACGAAAGATTTTTGCAAATGTTCTTATACGTTTAATTTTGTTTGTATTGCACGTTTCAAGTTTATATAATTTACAAATTAAATGTCTATTTTAATTTTTCTATATGAAATATCACAGTTTAGTTAATGCACTATAGTATAATTTTCATTATGTATCGTTTTAATTTTGTCCTGTATGTTACTTGAATAGAGACTTCCTCACTCATGGTACGGATGACTCTGTTTGTCAGGTTCAAGCGAAGCAGATGGCGTTCCGCGGCCTGGCGCAGTACTACCAGAGCCTGGTGTGCCGCGCCAACAAGGCCGTGGGCGAGGAGATCGCCAGACTACAAGTACGTACGGGGTCACTAAGGACTTCCACTGTGATTGAAAAGCTCGCTTAATATTCATCTTTAATATACGAGTTCTGTTCCCATTGAGTAAATACCAACATTCTGCCTATTGCTTTGTGGAAAATGTGGGACAGCACGCTATTTTACCGGTGGTAGGATGTTTCGTAAGTCCGCGCGGGTAGGTACTACCAGCTTGTACTCATATCTCAAGGTGGGTGGCGGCATTCATGTTGTAGATGTCTATGGGCTCCGCTAACCACTTAACACCAGGTGGGCTGTGAGCTCGACCACCCATCTATAAAAAAAAAGAAGTTAAAAAAGCCGGATGTGCTCTATACAATGTACACCTGGTGTCGTGTCTTAAGTTGTGGCACTAACTTAGTCTATGGGCTTACCCTCAGACACAGCCCACTGAGTTTCTCGCCGGATCTTCCCAGTGTGTCGCGATTCCGGTCCGGTGGTAGATTCTGCGAAGCACTGCTCTTGCTAGGGCCAGTGTTAGCACCACTCCAGTTTGAGCCCCGTGAGCTCACCTACACGTTAGGGTGAAGCTGAAATAGTCTCTCAAGGCTATCAGCATAGGTAGGAAAAAAAAGAAATATGGGCTATAGCTAAGAAATTTGTAATGATCTTTCGCTAATCCTGAAAGGAATTGACCAGTTCGCAGTAGATCAGCTGAAGGGTGCCCAGTCGCGGCTGTCGCCCAGCTACCTGCAGGAGCAGGCGTCGAAGGCAGCGCGCAACCTTCAAGAGGCGATGAAGGACAACGACTTCATCTACCACGAGCGCATCCCGGACCTCAAGCAGCTGGAGCTCATCTCCAAGGCGGCCATCGCTAAACCTTTGCCTCCACAAGAGAAGTGGGGCTCGGGGGGGAAAGGTCAGTTCATTTCGAATTGCATTTGAAGTTATTTAAAACAAGTTGTGTGGTTATGAGCACTCTAAAAGTATATTAGGTTGTGTGCTAAATTAAACCTTAAACAGTAATCCAAAAGCTGTTATTCAATATAATATTGTGCGTAAAAGAGGTGGCAAAATACGCCGCAGTCCGCACTCTTTTTCTTTTTAATTAATCATGAATATATTGTTTATTATTATTATTATGTGACTAATAATTCAAAGATTCCGGTTGGTGTCAGTAACTCTGCCGCTAAGTAAACTTGTTAGACTAGAGCTCTATTACTTTAATATAATTAAGTTGAATGTCGTGAGATTGGTCAAGTTTGTTGAACTGGAGTGTCCACGCACCAGCGATATTAGAGTCGAAGCATTTTTTTTTTATTGCTAGATGGGTGGACGAGCCCACCCGGTGTTAAGTGGTTACTGGAGCCCATAGACATCTACGACGTAAATGCTTCACCCACCTTGAGATATAAGTTCTAAGATCTCAAGTATAGTTACAACGGCTGCCCCACCCTTCAAACCGAAATGCATTATTGCTTTACGGCAGAAATAGGGGTGGTACCTACCCGCGCGGACTCACAAGAGGTCCTACCACCAGTAAATGACTTGGTGAAGATGCCCGTCGAATGAATGTTGATTCATTGAGTACCGGAGCTCGTGCGTGCGGTGTAAGAGCGTGGACTGTGTGTCCAGATCTGTTCGCTGGGCTGGTCCCGCTGGCGGTGCACCACGCGGCGGCGGCCAGCAGCGCGCGCCGCGCCGAGCTGGTCTCCGCCGAGGTCGCCAAGCTGCGGGACGCCACGCAGCTGCTCAACAGGTACCAGCCACCGCTCTCATACATTACAGCTAACTATTAATTCGAATAGCCGGCTATATGTATATAAGTACGCATTTAAAAGAGATATTTCTTTGACTATATCAACTCATTTTATTGTTCATTCGTCGTTATGTCGATTTCTATTACTAAGTGACTAGATTGCCTTGGAGGGGGTTATAGAAGTTGCAATGTTGAACTTTAAATAAAGAGCTAACATGGAGTAAGACACTGGTCATTTCTGGTGGCTCTCGTCGAACCCGTCGCTTGCGAAGAAGGGCTCTACGAGTAAATTAACCCACAACAGACTCAGTCCACTGAGTTTCTCGCCGGATCTTCTCAGTGGGTCGCGTTTCCGATCCGGTGGTAGATTCTGCGAAGCACTGTTCTTGCTAGGGTTCGTGTTAGCAACGTCGTTAGGTTTGAACCCCGTGAGCTCCTAATAGTCAAGATTACGCTGAAATAGCCTCTCAAGGCTCTCAGCTTAGGTAGGAAAAAAAAAAAAGAAGTAAGACAATACGTATGTATTGACGTGGCGTGTGGCGTGCAGCATCCTGGCGTCGCTGAACCTGCCGGCGTGCATCGAGTCGTGCGACGAGGAGGGCTCGCTGCCGGAGTCCATCCGCAGCAAGGCGCGCGCCGTGCGGGACGCGGGCGGCCTGCACGAGCTGCAGCGCCTCATGGCCGAGCTGCCGGACCTGCTGCAGAGGAACAAGGACATACTCGACGAGGTGAGGCAGCCCTTGTAGATGTCTATGGGCTCCAGTAAGTGTGGCGGGTAGCCATCACAGAGCACAAGATATGTGACAGATGCCTGAATCTCGCTTACGACATTTTCAAGATAAGCTCGCATATATACAAGTTCCGAACAACAACATTCGGACCGTCGGTCTACCGAGCAAATACCATCCGCTCGGTGGAAGATCTTGCTTTCGTCGTTCAGCCTTCCCAAATAAGGACTTAACACCAGGTGGGCTATGAGCTCGTCGTCTACCCATCTAAACAATAAAAAAAAGGCTTTGGAATGAGTTCCCCTCCACGGTGTTTCCCGAGCACTACGACTTGTCCTTCTTCAAACGAGGTTTGTGGAGAGTACTCAACGGTAGGCAATGGCTTGGCTCTGTCCCTGGCATTACTAAAGTCCATGGCATCGCTGAAGTCCAAAAAAAACTAATACGAAAGCGGTGTAATGGCGTGGTTGTGTCGACATTCTGTGGATATGAACGTCATGCTTAGTGTTATGTGACATGCTAAATGTAGCCGGGTAATAGGTACTGCTACAGTACGCGGTCGTGCTATACTACGACATGTCTGGCGTGCGTGTGTCGACAGGCGGAGCGCATGCTGCGGGAGGAGGCGGAGGCGGACGCGGCGCTGCGGCAACAGTTCGGGGCCCGCTGGACGCGCACGCCCTCCGCCGCGCTCACCGAGGCCTTCCGCGCCAACGCGGACAAGTACCGGCAGATCATCGACAACGCCGTGCGCGCCGACAACATCGTGCAGCAGAAGTACCAGCAGCACAAGGACGTAGGTAGCCCCTGGAGCGCCCCTGGAGCGCCCTCGACAATCGGATCGACGCTTCGGGAACGCATACCAGACAACAAACAAATTATATCACATAGAAACGTTTAAAATCTCAACACGTTGAGTGCTGTATAGGACACCGGTGCCCTACGCGGCGCACTCAAGTAATTATTTAGATTTTTCGATCTTCTGACTAAGGCGCCGAAACGTCTAGTAGACTCTAGGAAAGAATTCGAAGTTACTGATACTGAGAATGAATCTATTTGTAGAGACCTAAAATACTAAAACATATATTAAAAACAAAAGAAGGCAAAATTAAGCAATCCAAGCGCTTAGTAATAGAGTTCGATATAATTACTTGAGTGCGCCGTGTAAGGCACCGGTGACCTACATGGGGGTCAACGTGTTAATACAATGTCCGAACATTAAAACATCGTGTCGAAAAGTTAACTTAGACCGCCATCTCTGTTAGAAACTTATAAAGCTCGTAGATAATAAAAACCCTTTGCCGTAAATATTATACAAATAAATAGCAATAAAAAAAGTATCGACTCTAAATTGAGTTATCTCTGTCTCTATCTCTCAAGTGGAGCCCAACCACAAACAGTGTGGGAAGTTTCATTAAAATCGGTTCACTGGTTCAGAAGTTCATCGCGGACAAAGGTCGTGGCGTGATTGTTTTCATAAACTAATATTTTTATTTATTTATTGACAATTGTCGTAAAGGCTTTTGGACTTGGTCAGCTTTTTTAATATTGACTAACTAGTGCCTCAATCAATGAATCAATGACCTATTCTACTGGTGGTAGGATCTCTTGTGAGTCCGCGTGTGTAGGTACCACCACCCTGCCTATTTCTGCCGTGAAGCAGTAATGCGTTTCGGTTTGAAGGGTGGGGCAGCCGTTGTAACTATACTGAGATCTTAGAACTTATATCTCAAGGTGGGTGGCGCATTTACGTTGTAGATGTCCATGGGCTCCAGTAACCACTTAACACCAGGTGGGCTGTGAGCTCGTCCACCCATATAAGCAATAAAAAAAGAAAACCTAAACTTTTGTATAAAGTAAATTTAAAACAAACAAAAGGAATCCGTCCGATGTGAGACACATCAAAGGAAAAACAAAATTGTTATTTTTATTTAATTCCGAGCGTTTTCATATTTATATACCTTTTAAACCTTCTCGGCACTTCCACAAATAATTCAAGACCAAAATTAACCAAATCGGTCCAGCCGTTCTCGAGTTTTAGCGAGACAAACGAACAGCAATTAATTTTTATATATATATTATATTAAATATCTATAAATATCTCTATATATTAAAATGAATTGCTGTTCGTTACCGTGACCGATTGTTCGTGACCGATTTGGTTAATTTTGGTTTTGAATTATTCGTGGAAGTCCAGAGTAGGTTTAAAAGGTAGATAAATATAAAAATGCTCGGAATTAAATAAAAAAATAACAATTTTGTATTTCCTTTGATGTGTCCCCCCCTCGTCGGACGGATTCCTTTTGTTTGTTTTAAGTTTATTTTATTTTATTTATCGATCGAGGCACTACGAAGTCTGCCGGGTCAGCTAGTATATAATAAATGTTTGTTTGTCACATTGTTAGTGACGTTTGTGACGTGCTCGTTTGAACCCCGCAGAACATAGCGCTGCTGAGCGGCAGCGAGGGCGACATCACGGCGGGGGTGCCCTCCGCGCCCGCCGCCGGGCCCGCCGACACGCGCGCCCTCTCCACGCTGCGCGGCCTCATGGAGGAGGTAAGGCGAAGCAACCTCCGCGCCGTAAACTGCGCGAAACCTCCTCTCATATTCTTAACACAACATTTGTACCACTGGGCTGTGAGATAAACGAGACTGGTGGCAGGACGTGTAACCATATGGGTAGGTACCACCGCCCTGCCTATTTCTGCCGCGAAGCAGTGATGCTCTTTGGTTTGAAGGATGCGGCAGCCGTAACCACTTAACACCAGGTGGGTCGTGAACTCGTCCACCCATCTAAGAAAAAAAAAACGATTTTTTCCCTGAATGTAGTCTTTATAAACTATTTTTAAATAAATAAAAAATATTAGAGATTTCGCTATAAATATGCTCACATCTGGAATGCAAACAAAATAAAATTTATTGTGAAAGTTTTAAAGTTAAGTTAATCACAAAATATATGAGGTCATACATGGCCACTCGTTGCGTATTAGTCTACGTGCAACAGTTGCGTACGGTTCGCTATGTCTAATGTCCCACTTCGATAAAGCGGCACGACACGAGAATCCTCTTATTGTGGCTGCCGGAAACTACAAAGCCGATCCTGCGGACCGAATGATAAACAGTCGACGTCGCCTAAAACACGTCATTTCGGATCCTCTAGATTCACTAACGGTGCTTTTAGGTACCACAAGCACCGATCATCGTTTATTTATTTTTATTTTTTTATTTTATTTATTTATTGTGTACCAACATGTTATACATCAGCACAGAACATTACAGGTATCATATACATTGATTTCACACTAAATGCTAACACAATTACAGATACCGACTGCATGCATAAAAAAAACCGGTTCATTATATAAAAACAAAAAAAAAAAAAAAAAAAAACTATATATAACATTGAATAAAAATTTTTGATTTGATTTGATTTCATTACATGAAGACCCCTACATCTTTTATCACTATCTATCTTCATCGTTCTAACTAACTAACCCACAGACAGCACACTGAGTTTCTTCTTTTTAGCATCTTTCATATTATAGCCCCCATGATAATTTTGAAAAGAAAACAATAACTAAAAAAATCATTTAAACATCATTTATTCAATAATTAATGTGCTCTATCTCATTCTCTCGCCGACTGAATCCTATACATTTATGTGTTTGTGTTTCTGTGGACTTATTTTTTCATTTCGTTTCATCGAGTTTGAAATCACAACGATTCTAAAGAAGTTTCACTTCAATATATACTTTTTACTCGCAAAAGTTTCATTTTTACCTCCCACAATTTAATTTTACCCCATTTGGGGTAATTTACCCCGGTTCCCCGACCGCTGCTCTAGACCATCACCTTAGGTGGGGAACAAGGCAAATGTCGGGAGGCGGTCAGTAAACAGCGACACCGCTCGGGTGTGTTCTCCAGGTGGAGAGGCTGAAGGCGGAGCGGGACAGCATCGAGTGCTCGCTGAAGGACGCGAGCGTGGACCTGCGGGCGCAGTTCCTGGCGGCGCTGAGCGCGGACGGCGCCATCGACGAGCCCGCGCTGTCCGCCGCCGCGCTGGGCCGCGCGCTGGGCCCGCTGCAGGCGCAGCTCGCCGCCTCGCTCGCCGCGCAGGACGACCTCGTGGCGCGCATACAGGTCCCGCTATATCACTAGCCCACCCGGCAAACCTTGTCTTGCCGTGTATGTTATTTGTAGGAAACATTTTTTTAGTTCAATAAAAATAACGATCTACTATAAGTGTACGGGGATATATTTATAATCGAAAGCGTTATAAAGAATAAAATAATAAAAGAATAAAAGTAACAAATAAAAAATAAGAGTTGATCGTAGAGGGGTGAAAATTTAGGATTGTATGTATTTTTTTATGCTGTATCATAAAAAAATAAAAACAAAAATTTTTGTCTAAAAACTAAATAAAAAAATTTAGGGGTGGATCACCCTTAACATTTAGGGGGATGAAAAATAGATGTTGTGCGATTCTCCACCCTGGCCGATATGCACGCTAAGATTCACGAAAATCGGTCGAGCCGTTTCGGAGGAGTTCAATCACGCACACCGTGACACGAGAATTTTATATATTAGATATAAATCTACAGTTGTTTTTTACGGATGTTCCGTTATAACTACTGGACCGTGCATCCGATTGACTTGAAACTTTCTATCCATGTAGAAAATACATGTACATAATGAATGGGCTAATATTTATATGAGTTGGACTCCGGGGGCGCTAATGATGAGAATCTTTGTGGGGGTGAGAAATAATAATGTTAATTTTAAATGCCCAGCAAAGCGGACGGGTACAGCTAGTAGTGTATGAATTAAAAATAGTATAAGAAAAAATGATTTTATTTAAAAAAAAGCGTTATAAAAGCGTATTTAGTTAGTTTTTAGTTTTTTTAAACTATTATTTATTTAATCTAAGGTAACCTCTTTATACCTAGTTAACCGTGAGCTCGTTCACATTGTAACATTAAACAGAGGACATAACAGTAACTGTCCCCGCAGAAAGCACACGGCAGCCTGGAGTCTGGCGGCGGGGGCGCGGGCGGGAGGGACGCGGTGCTGGGCCGCCTGGCCGCCGCCTACGACGCCTTCCAGGACCTCACCGGCAACCTCAGGGAGGGGGTCAAGTTCTACAACGACCTCACGCAGGTACACGGTTGTGTCCACAACCCGCTCACAGTAATGTATATGCATTAGGCTTGACAAAAGAAGCTAGCACATAAAACGTAAAAGTACATATCGAGTGGTGAAAAGTTTAAGCAACATTTTTGCAACTTCACCGGAGAGCCATTTAAAGTTTAAAATTTGAGTCATCATCATCATCAGCCTTTATCTGCCCGCTGCTGGACATAGGCCTTCCCCAATGCTTTCCACATAATGCGATCCTCCGCCTTCCGCATGCAACAACTTCCCGCCGTGCGCACTAAGTCGTCAGTCCACCTGGTTGGAGGACGCCCCACGCTCCTGGTACCCATCCGTGGCCTCCATTCGAGGACTTTCCTCCCCCACCTGGCGTCGCTGGCTCGACAGATGTGACCGGCCCATTGCCACTTCAGCCTGCTAACTTTGCGAGCTATGTCGTCGACTTTGGTTCTCCGTCGAATTTCTTCGTTCCGGATTTTGTCCCTTATGCGGAGTTTACATTACGAAATTAGTGTCATGCATGTTGAGCTCAGTTTCACGAAAGTAGTTTCAATATATGCGAAAGTAATTTCGTAAAAAAATTAGTGTCGCGAAATCCACAGTATCGCAGTAACCATGACGCCGTCAGCATCAAAGCTATATTTTGCTATATTCAATTTAGCTAAAGAAATGCTTATATACCTATGAACTAAAAAAAGGCTATCAAGAAAAAAAAATTGGTAGATTCGAGGATGGTCAACAAGAAGGCATTTAGGTGCAATGAAGTTAGTCTCTGAATTAGCAGATGAAGATCCTGAGAGTAATAAAAACTATTTTCGAATGAGTGAAGATAATTTTGAATTTTTTACTGTAGGTGTTTCGGGTCCCATAGACACTTGTCGCTGATATTCATTAATAAGATCTATTTTATTTTTCTGTACTCCATCGTTGGTTTGCCATTTTCAACGCTTGAAGCGCGTCCGAACTAACAATACACACGTCCGCACAGCGCAGGCCCTTTCGCGACATTAGTTCACGTCGCGTCTACACTATGAAACTACTTGCATAACACTAATTTCACAAAAAAATCGCGCAGGGCACGAAACTAATTTGCATGCATGAAATTAATGCATGCATTACGAAAGTATTAAATTACACGTGAAACTGTTGGTAAAACTAATGTCACGAAATTAGTTTCATGCCACTAATTTCGTAATGTAAATTCGCCTTTAGAGAGATACCGAGCATCATTTGTAATAAATAAAACTTTGAATAAAATATTGTATCAAAAAAATCTTCTTCAGCTATTTGAATGTAGTAAACTTAATTGAAGTTCAATTAAAACAGATCGAACTGTAGATACTGATACCAAATAAAACGCATATTTAATTATAAAGATAAATGTCGCTTAAACCCTTTTACCCCTCTATATGATATTATAAGTATTTTGGTTCAGTCATAGAGATGTACTAAGTGACGGGACACACGGGCACAGCCACCCGACAACTGTTCATCGATACATGATGCGTTCCTTCCCAACGAGCCGTGTGTTTCCGCTTGCAGCTGCTGGTCGCCTTCCAAAACAAAGTATCGGACTTCTGTTTCGCTCGTAAGACTGAGAAGGAGGAGCTCCTCAAGGACCTCACCCAGGAGGCCTCCCGCCCCGCGACCAGGCCCGCCCCGAGCCCGCCGCAACACCACACCGACGCCGTGGCCGAGGTAAGCAGAGCTGTTCTAACTACAGCTAATTAACCACTTACCATCAGGTGGGCCGTATGCTCGTCTGCCTATAAGGGCAATATAAAAAAAATTAACGCTAAATAAGTGTAAGGTTACTGACAATTTGAGCCTTGACTGAATGTGTTTCTCACATAACACCGACAGATGGCGTGTTAGTCGATAGTTTTACATAATAATATAACGAATACTTACTGGTGGTAGGACCTCTTGTGAGTCCGCGCGGGTAGGTACCACCGCCCTGCCTATTTTTGCCGTGAAGCAGTAATGCGTTTCGGTTTGAAGGGCGGGGCAGCCGTTGTAACTATACTGAGATCTTAGAACTTATATCTCAAGGTGGGTGGCGCATTTACATTGTAGATGTCCACGGGCTCCAGTAACCACTTAACGCCAGGTGGGCCGTGAGCTCGTCCATCCATCTAAGCAATAAAAAAACTAATTTTGCAATTCGATGATTAAATAAATTTTTATATAACTTGTAGCCGTCGGTCGTGAAAAAGGAGGCTCCACCTCGCCCTCCCCCCCCGGCCGCCGCGCAGCCCGCCGCCCTGCCCTACCCGTCGCAGCCGCAAGGTACGTACGCACGTCGCTACTTAGACCATTTTATGCGACCGTGACGTGGCAACGCCTAGCCGCCATCGCCCGTCCCCCCTCGAAGCTTTTAGGTCCCTCAAGCACCGGGCACCGTCCTAGAACTAGACACAGCCCACTGAGTTTCTCGTCGGATCTTCTCAGTGGCTCGCGATTCTAAGCCGGTAGTAGATTCTGCGAAGCACTGCCCTCGCTAGGGGGCTAGTGTTAGCAAATTCTCTCAGTTTAAATGCAAAATGCTCTGTCGGATGCAACTTGTGAAGTGCTCCAACTTTAAACTGCTTTAAAAAATGGTGAAGGAACATTTCTTATCTGCTTAGTGTTGTTTGTCTGTATCATTTATCATTTACATACTGTTGATTTAATATATGTATGTATATTGGTATATAAATCAAATATTTATATATTTCATATGATATGTAAACGGTATGTATATATCTGTTTATTGTATGTATATATTTTCTATTATAATGTATTGTCTATAGTACACCGCAACATACCTGTTATATTTTTAATATTTTCCAGAATTTATGTAAATTAAATGGTTGTCTGTCTGTAAGAGATCGCTTTTAGCGATAAGACCGCCTATTGTACAAATGTATCTGCTTTTTGACTATTTTTTAATCTAAATTGTGTTTTGGTGTGCAATGAAGTGTTTTTTTTGTTTTTCTTTATTTCTTAGATGGATGGACGAGCTCACAGCCCACCAGCTGTTAAGTGGTTACTGGAGCCCATAGACATCTACAACGTAAATGCGCCACCCACCTTGAGATACAAGTTCTAAGGTCTCACGTATAGTTACAACGGCTGCCCCGCCCTTCAAACCGAAACGCATTACTGCTTCACGGCAGAAATAGGCAGGGCTGTGGTATCACAAGAGGTACTATTCTCTCTCTCTCTGAATCTGATTTACCGAGTCAGTGCAATACCTTCCGCAGGGATGCCGCTGCCGTACGGCGCGCCCGCGGCCCCGTACCCGTACTACGCGCCCGTGCCCGCCATGTACAACCCGTACGCCACGCTGCCCTACCCGCACCACGCGCGCATGCCGCAGCAGCAGTACCAGCCCTACCAGTACCCGCCGCCGCAGCAGCCCTACCAGGCGCCGCCGCCCGGGTACAACCCCTACCCGCAGCAGTAGGCCCCACCCCCTCAACGCAACACAACATATGTTCATTCATATAAGCATTATACATTTGAAGACGTGATGTTGAATGGTCATCAAAGCTCGTGGACATCAGCAAACGATCCAAAGAAAGTCATCCAAAAATGTTGTATCGTGCGAGTTCAGAGAGCACACTACATCCCTGCGGCCCCGCGGAGCAGTCACGTGACCGTCGCCCGATCAGACGGCTAATTGTAACTCGTATTACTGTCCAATTCAATTAAAGCAAATTAAAGAAGATACATTTAAAAAAACATACCCCAAACAAATTACGGAATATACGTTCACAGCTGGTTTGACTGCATAAATACATGATAAAACATTATAGCTTTTTATAAAACCATTATCGCTGGCATGAAACCAGACTTCATTGTATAAATTTAGAATAGAGTATATTTTTGGATTATGTTACAACAAAAGCATGAAGGGTTGTCTGTAGTATTATTACAATCATTTGGTATACATACAGTAACCGAAGCATTTAGTTCCACGCTTATATCAGTCAATTAACTATGTATAATTAGTGGCAGTGACGTCACAAAAATAAATCGACAATAATGAACTTTTTTTTGTAACCGTAACTTCATCAGTTCAGATTAAAATTCAAAGATTAATCTTGATGCCTGTTGTCATGACAACAAATTTACTGCACTTATAATTAAAAATTAAGGTTATGAGAATTAAATCAAATAACTCCCTTTTGGCCCCAAATTTGAAAATGACCCAGATGACGCGTGTCACTTTTAATTGCGTGCAATACGCGTAGAGAATAAATTATTTTAATCCTGTTTTTAATGATGTGGGAGATTTTTTTTTTGGTAGGAGAATGTTCTGTCTCGCTCTCGCAAAGCACCTTTTTAAAGAAGTAATTGTTACACGTGAAAGTTGACGTCATTATATATGAATTTCTTGATTTTGTTCCGTTCATTAATAGACCGCATCCGTGCTTGATTTTATTAATTTATTATAAGGAAATGAAATATATCAACACTGATATTAGAGTCTTCCCTATCCAAGAAAGCAAAAACCACAATTATATCATCAAACTCGCATAATCTATGAAGAATCTTTTATGTTTTATGAAATTAATTCTTTTGTATTGAATATTTATAAGTCCCTTTTATTATGTTATAGTGGCATGTAGTTTCATCATAATAATATAATTTGCATCTTAAAATTGAAATATTTTATTATTTAATCAGTATAATGGGAAATTAATGGTTTCAATTATTTCTCTTTAAAAGATTTATTATTATTTTAACAAGCAATCAGTCAGGGTTTTGGAGGGTACTAAATAAAAAAGGATTATGAAAGAGGCAATAAATTAAAAACATCAGTGCAGTACAATATTCTTATTCTCAAAAGTTATATGAAAAGCGAACTAATATTTATGTATAATGTAGACAAAGATGAGTTTAAAAAAAGCAATATATTTATCGCGCATAATAAACATTTATTTAACAGGCAAAGGAATCTAATAATAAATGGCCACGAATATCGATTTCTTGATTTATGCAAATATGTAGTTCTATGACGATTAACCGTCATTTGTTGTTCTCGTCTTAACGCAAAAATGTAGATTCTTGTGCTAATAATCTGTGCGGCTAGACAATCGAAACATACATACAAAGTAAAACATGATCCTTAAAACGTGTGTTCTCTAAAAGATTCGAACCTAAGAAAACTCTCAGCTCGTTCGCACCAATTATTTGTTAGTTCGAGACAAGATCGCAATTTGAAGCAAGCTTACAAAAGAAGTAGGTAATGAAAGTCTTTGAGATTTTTTAAACTATCGGAGAGTAATGTTTCAGCCTTTCGAAGACTATAGTTTTCGTTCCTTTGAAAAAGTTATATATTTTTAATAAAATCATAATAATAATTGATCGATTTGAAATCGAATTAAAAATCGATTCTTGTTTATGGAAATGAAGCGTTGTGATAATCAGAATATGATTTGCAGAAACCTAATGGGTATTTGGTACATCATTTTTATTCGCAATCAAATAAAAATATACGCTTATCTTTATTTCATGACCACATAATCTTATTACATAATATTTACATTATTTTAAAATATAATGATTTGATAGTTACAAAAGGTCTGTAGTAAGAGTTAGTTTATTTGCATTCGTGCCTATCTCGTATTGAATTTAATTATATAAATAATATTTATAGTTTTCCATTCATTCATTGTATTTGAATGTTTTTTTTAAATAAAATGTAACGTTCGTAAATTTTGTTTTATTATTCGACCCCTCATTCTGTTTTTCCATGAAGTGTAGTAGTATGTAGTATTTTAGTTTTTATTGAAAATTAAGTTTATAGATTGTCGGGACCCGACTGGTGTTAAGTGGTTAACGATGCACAGCCTGGATGATGATACCATCACTATGATGTTTTCTGACCACTTTGACATGTCTTTCAAATGGAATTTGAAGTTCTGTATGGGCTTACTCTAGCCACTTCAGTTCAGAAGCTATAGACCCTATGGTTACCATTTATTAAGCTAGCATGTATAATTAAGGTCGCGGTAACTTTTAATGCGATTAACTTTATTAACTGTGGTTCTGTAAAACAACTACGCATTTGATGTAACAAAAAAAAGAAATTTAATAGTATGTTTAAATAAAACTCATTCGATTATCACATTATTGCTATTTATTTAACTTAATACAACTAAAATTCTCGTAATACAACTGATCAATGTTAGAAAAACAGTTTAGTATTTGGGGGCAGGAGATTCCTCCTTAGAGTAGTCTCTGATGGGAGAATAGAACTGTGGAGAAAAAAAATCTTATTATTTTTAGTTGATTTGTACATTTTGGGGAATGAGAATTATAAAGGCTACTACTGGGTAACAATGGTTTGTTTGCTTTTATACATCTTTATTTCAGCCACAGATAGGACTGTTGCAAGAAAACTTAATGTTAAAACTGCATCAGTAGTCTTTCTAAAATACAAGTAACAGGGAAGTATAACAAGTCTAACAATGAATAAAATTAATATTAAGAGTAGGTAGGTAGGGGGTATGTATAATAGTGATAATGTAGATCATTGTGTATATAAGCCGCGCCAATAAAGAAACGAATCTAAAATGGCGGCGGCAATCATGCACTCTCACTCTAAACTATTGCTGTCTTTAGGCAACGGCACATACTGAATGCAAAAAAAATATCAGTTCTGATTGGAAATAATATGGCCTCTCACAAACGAGGAAAAGTCCTTCACAGTGATGCAAGTGAAAACATGTGAATCAACGTTATTAAATACTTTGAAGAGGAAAAGAATCTTGAGAAATTAAAGAAAGGAAATTCTCATTTGTTTTTTATATTTTTTTACAATAAACAAGTTTTTCTTTCTATCTTTCTTTTTATTTGTTGACCCTACTATCTGTCAGTGCAGGTACATAGACGCCATTTTCGATTCGTTTCTTTATTGGCGCGGCTTCTAATTTTTTATAATTTTTAAGCTTACCCACAATCCATATACAAGATGTATTAAACTTAAATCTCAACAAATTTGTTATATAATCCATGTTAGATTTATGATAAATATAAGGAAAAAAATAATCAATTATATAACAAAAATCATTCTCCGGTTTATCTGATTTGCAAAATGTTTTAATGGCTCAAATTCATATGACAAGCAAGGATAACTTCAGCTTTTAAACTTTCTCGAAAAGATTAAAATAAAAGGAAGAAAGCTGTTAAATAAATATTGTTGTAGTAAATGGTTACTCTTAAAGTGTTTTTACACTAAGGATTGAATGGTTATTATTTCAGTATAATTATCACTTACACCCCTGGTCTGAAGCTTTTAAATGATTTAACAAATGATAAATATAATATAATAATTGATTTTAATAATTTAAATGATACAAGTACTTTCATACCTTGTACTGCTTGTTCCTGTAAGCCTCCCATGGTTCAGGGTTGGTCTTCTTGTTCCAAGATACATCAGGATTACGCAAAGCCAGACGCAGAGTATAGAACACAGCTCCACCACATCCTATCCCCACACATACATACAGAGGGATCAACTGCAATTATTAATTATTATTAATATTTGTGGAGTAACAAATCATTCTTTGTTAAAAATGTTTTAGATAATAATTTGAACATTGATGGAACATTCTTATCAAAGATAAATCATAGTTATTCATTTTTCATTCAATAATAATTGTCAAAATTTGATGTTAATAAGTGATTTTAAAAATTGAATAGTTTTCTTCATACAATCAAATAGAAGAACAATGTCATAATAGTTGACAATAAGCTCTAATTTATGATAAAAATGTTATCATATTTTACATATTTAAATAAAATAAATCGCCAAAGGTTGCAATATTTGAATGTTTCAAAGTAATTGTATTTCTTGCTTTATTTACCAAAGTGTTTTGATTATTTCATGTTACAATTATCTATACATTAATTACCCAAGGGCCGCCATCCTGACTTATTAGCCTACCGTATTTCTATACACATTTAAGTTTAAGATCTTTTTTTGTTTAAAGCTTACTCCAACTAATGACTTGTAAGCGTACGAAGTGTCTTTGGCTCAACTTCGAAATTATACACCTAGAAAACGAATAAATGTATTAAGAATGAAATATTTTGTTATCTCTACTTAAAATTAAATTGCAAAATAGGTTAGATTATGTAAGAAGTGCAAGTGAAACGCACAATCTTCTGGAGTGCGAACAACCAGTTAAACTTACAGCCTTATGCTTCTTCAAACTTGAGAGGCTCAGTCCTTGCATTTTGAATTACTTAATTGCGTTGTAAATTAGAAAAAACTGTCCACAAACTGAATATTGCTGTCGATATCGATATCGATTGCAGGTCATATACAGGGATACTCTGCCAAGATTTAAATGTCAAACTGACTTTGACAGCCGATAAATTATTGCTTATGTCCAACGGTTTCAGCGAAATGAGGTGGAATGAAAAAAATCATTTAATAAATAATACACATAATAGGTAGAATTCACTGAGGCAATAACTACTAACTTATATCCTTAAATTTCTGACAAATAGTCTACAGTACTCAAAATCCTGTCTCTTTCTGCAGCAAAGCAGTAAAAGTTAGACTTCGACCTCATGTCTCAAGGTCTGTAGTGCCATTTCCTTTTGAGATGTCCATGGGCTTTGGTAACAACTTTACGCCAGGTGGGTCAAGTGCTCGTTCAGTCGAAGTAATAAAAAACAAATAAACTTTCTAGCACCGTGCATAGATATTAAATGTACAGGAAAATTTCTGCTTTCAATTCATAGTCGATTTTAAATGGATTGATTAAAATAGATACAATATCTAAGAATTATACTAGCTATTTTCTAAATTTTGGTTTTAAATTTATTCTCAGTTTTAGCTTACACAAGTTATTAACTTTAGTACCAATTTGCTGTATTCGACTTACAGTTTTATCTGTTTAAATACTACGCCTGTAAAACGATAGATAACTGCCTATATTTAAACCACTGTTGATACAAGCACCGTGTAATTGTCAAATAGATGTACATGCATGCGATAGAGGCGAATAATTCGATAGTATTCTGTCTCATTCTCTCGTAGGTTAAATACTTTAAAAGTAAATGTTTGTCTTTTTTAAGTGTCGCTTCTTTGAATTTCAAATAAAGTAGGTTGCTGTTGCTGTAGGATGTGTTTGACATTTTGAATATTCGATTATGAATTTGGAATCGATTGATCGACTAAACCCACCAAAGAATAATGGGGAACTGCAATCTGCATGGAACTTGAAATAATGCAATGAACTTTTGACAAATGTTTTGTATTCAATTTGTGAACAAGTGAATTGAAATATTCTTTGTAATAAAATAACCTATCTATATAAATTGGTGCTAAATTTGTGATTAATTTATTGTTTAGATAAGGAAGGAAATACAAAACGGTCAAAATGAGCTTCCTATTGTGAGTATTACGGAGTCAATAATGCTCTAACCGGATCTATTTTTAACTGATCGTCTTCCGCTGAGAAAAGCGCTGACGTCTTGTTTACGTCTACGCTATAATCTCAGTAGCCATGAGTTAAATATGATGTCTTAATGTATGCGATTTCGGCGCCCCCGCAGGGCCTCGGCCTACTCAGATACAGATGTCGAAAAACTACCGCCCGCTCTATCCTGTCTCTCAGTATTGAACCTTCAAAACCTACTAAAACACCTTCAAGAATTAGTTACTTTTTATTACAGTGGTAGTCGCTCAAACAAAACTTTCAAACCAAAGAAGAATATTCCTGAGGGCACCCATCAGTACGATTTGATGAGGCACGCAGCAGCCACACTTGGTTCCGGGAACTTGCGCCTCGCTGTTATGTTACCCGAAGGGGAGGACCTCAATGAGTGGGTTGCCGTGAACAGTGAGTGGATTATCCAATTACATTCTAAGTAAATTTTGAAGGAGGCTGGCTAACTTGAACGCTTGCACGCCACACAACCAGAATGAAAATATGATAAATATTTACCAAAGTCATTTAGTTATTTGTTGTTGAGTTACATTCAAATGTAGAATAATTTATTGAATATCTTTGGTGTACATAGTAAGAATAGAGTGACACTTCTGCCTTTGAAAGTAGGGTAAGAAACTAAATCTTTAATTCTAAAGGGGTAAAAATATTTCTGATTTTTTTAATTGGAGCACATGATATTATTACACAATTACAAAATATTAAAAAGTATTAGTGTTTCGTTAAATTACTTTTTATCACATAAGAATCAATACGTTGGTTATTCCTTTTAATAATATTATGAGGGTTAGAAAGTTGTAATTTCCTCCTAAGGTCAGTAATATGTGATTACTTAATGTAGTGCAAAAAATGCTGTAGATGTATTTGTTGGGATTGAGAAGGGATTATTTCTGCCACATTTGTAATGAGACTTATTAAAAAATTTATTTTTGATTGATATGAATATTAACTTCATTATCAAGCAAAGTATAAAAATATCAAACATGAATTTCAAATGAGCCTTTTAGATACCGTATTGCCCCTTCCCATAAAAAGCTTGAGACTATAGAACCAGAATCTGTGGTTGCTATTAAAGTAGGTAGGATGAAAAAACGAAAAGATGACCATTCTTAATTGCTGCATGTCACGACAAAGAAGGATTGTTTTTAAAACATAGCATTGAATAGAGCATTGTGTCATTATTGTAGGTAGCAGATGATTCATTATGATAAATAAATTTACTTCTATATTGTGCCACTTATAATTTTACATGTTTCCTGTTGATGTCAATAATAATTGATAAGTTTACTGTGTATTTTATGTGTAATGTTTTAATTGAAATATAGTCAGACAGATTTTTATTAGACCTACATAGTGGCTGCTTTGAATTCCACATAAGAATTCGAGTATTTTCATTCATGCCACAGTGCGGTGAGCCTTATCTTGCTGAACTGTTCAGTCCATGAGGGTCACCCGTGAGCCACGCGAGGGTTCTAACTTAAACGCTTCCTTCAAACCACAGATTGCAGCTATCAAACAAAACGCTCATGGAAACTGTGTGGCCCTTTAGCCAAACTGAATGCCTTGGTTTTCAAATGAAATAGCAAGTTGTAGTTTTTATCAAGGTTGTAGCCTTTTAAAATATTTTAAAACTAGAAGGTATAGGTCGCTAATTTTTATCATCCATGCAAAATTTAGCATTTTATAAATTTTAGAAGGAAAAGTTGATTAAAATTACTGATTCTGTGATTTTGGCTTGACCCGAATGGTATAGTATGTTAGGCCCACATGGCATTTATCATGTTAAGTGACTACCAGAGCTCACAGACACCAAGTCATTGCTGCTGATTCCATGATGATGTGAGCTCAATGTTTTAATAAGATCCATAAGAAATGTCCCATCTTTATAGCAAAATACATTATTGTAACGCTGTTGAAAAGTAGGATAGTAGTACCTAGGTGGTTTCACAGAAAACCATCAATAAGATTAAGGTGAAATTACAGTTGGCTGGCAGGATGATTTTCAGAAGAAAGGGTTAGTTGTGAATAGCATAATTATACTACTACAGGTCTCGTGAGTGCAGGTGTAGTAGTAGACAGAGGTTGCTAGTTTCCGTCCGACCGTAACTGGAATACCTTTGGCTACCAAAGCTATACTGTTGTCATTGTGGAATCCAGTGACTTAAAAGACTAAAATAAAATTTGTTTACATATCTAGAAATACAAATATTTAATAATAAAATTAAGAATAACAAAAAGACATACTTCCCCAGCTGTGGATTTCTTCAATCAGATCAACATGTTATATGGGACCATAACAGAATTCTGCACAGAGGAGTCATGTGCTGTCATGTCTGCCGGACCAAAATATGAATACCATTGGGCTGACGGACACACAGTGAAGAAACCTATCAAGTGTTCAGCCCCAAAGTATATAGATTATTTGATGACGTGGGCACAGGATCAGCTTGATGACGAAACTCTGTTCCCTTCGAAAATTGGTAAGAAATATGTACATAATATAATGATTAAATTGTAAGGTTTTTCGAAGAGGACGAGGTGTGTGAGTTAGTTGAGTGTCCGTTGTGTGTTGTCCCCCGGAAACCTCATCGGAGCGGTCAATAAAACATTACGTATAATTACGTTTATTCGTGTCACAGATCGCGGTGGATCGCTGCACGTTAACCACTGACTAACTAACGTATATTGCTCATTACTTTAACTGCATAGTAAGCTAAGCCGGGCGGGGTATCATTCCCCTACAAAATTGTATATATTTGAATTTTCACCAATTTCATCTTATCATCATATTCTTCACTGCAGCAGAGTTACTTTTTACTATTTAAAGTTCCTGTCATCACATACTGTGCACATTAAGAAAAAGTAGTAGTTTCACAGCGCAACAGAATCACCAAGTTACAATGCCCAATGCAGAGTAATGGAACTTGTTGTCTGTGAGTTCCGTTGCTCTCATTGTGTCTACAATACCTGAAAATGTACTATGAACCAGCACAATAGCTTCAGTTAATGTACATTATGTTTTTATTTATTTATTTTATTATTGCTTACATGAGTGGACGAGCTCACAGCCCACCTGGTGTTAAGTGGTTACTGGAGCCCATAGACATCCACAACGTAAATGCGCCACCCATCTTGATATATAAGTTCTAAGCTCTAAAGTATAGTTACAACGGCTGCCCCACCCTTCAAACCGAAACGCATTACTGCTTCACGGCAGAAATAGACAAGATGGTGGTACCTACCCGCGCGGACTCACAAGAGGTCCTACCACCAGTAATTACGCAAATTATAATTTTGCGGGTTTCATTTTTACTACACGATGTTATTTCTTCACCGTGGAAATCAACCGTGAACATTTGTTGAGTACGTATTTCATTAGAAAAATTGGTACCCGCCTGAGATTCGAACACCGGTGCATCGCTCAACACGAATGCACCGGACGTCTTATCCGTTCGGCCACGACGACTTCAAACGGTACGGGACCTCTGCATTAATCACCAAATAACTAACATTTGAAAGATGATTTTGTTTGCTTGATACGTTTACGGGTGGTAGGACGTAATGTGAGTCCGCACGGGTCGATATCACCACCCTACCTATTTCTGCCGTGAAGCATAATGGTTTCGGTTTGAAGGGTGGGACAACCGTTGTACAGTAAAAAGTGACACCTTAAAAAACATATCTCAAAATGAGTGGTGTCATTTACGTTGTAGATGTCTATGGGCTCCGGTAACCACTTAACACCGGGTGGGCTGTGAGCTCAACCACCCATGTAAGCAACAAAAAAAATAGGAGATAAAAGAGCATACCTTTAATGATGAGTAACAAAATGGCTATTATTTTTTAAGGTGTGCCATTCCCGAAGAGTTTCCTACTGATGGCAAAAACTATATTGAAGCGTTTGTTCCGCGTGTACGCGCACATCTACCACCAGCACTTCCCGGAGGTGGTCCAGCTGGGGGAAGAGGCTCACCTCAATACGTCATTCAAACATTTTATATTCTTTGTACAGGTAATCTTTCTTAACACTACCATAAATTATCTATGCAGTTAGGCTAAATTTTAATAAGCATAATTAATTAACAAGATAGTTATGCAAATTCAGAGTATCATCAGATTAGTTATTGCGTTATTATGAACTCGCACGGACAGACACCAACACTCAGCCTGTTGCTAAGTAATATACAGTCCGGTTTTAGACACATTGTTGTTTTGTAGACTTCAGAAATGGTTGAAAAAAGTGGTGATTAATTTTTTTCTTTTGTCTGTTTGCCTACCTAAGCTGATAGCCTTGAGAGGCTATATCAGCTTTTCCCTAGCGTGTAGGTGAACTCTCGGGGCTCAAACCGGAGTGTTGCTAACACTGGCCCTATCAAGAGCAGTGCTTCGCAAAATTTACCACTAAATCGAAAACGCGACCCACTGAGAATGACTATGGGTTAATTTACTCCTCAAGCCCTTCGTCGCAAGCAACGGATTCGGCGAGGAAGATGACCGGTGTTTGAAGTAACTCAAAGCACCGTTAATGTATCGGGAGACTGCTTACCAATCGGTCCACGTCGCTCTAAACACGTCATTACGGATCTACCTGTAATGACGTGTCACCCATAGAGACAGCCCACTGAGTTTCTTGCCGGATATTCTTCTCAGTTTTACCTCTGATAGAACCTTAACAAATAAACTTCCACTACCATTAGTGTTGTACCTTTCAGGAGTTTAATCTGATCGAGCGCAAAGAGTTAGCGCCCTTACAGGAGCTCATCGACAAACTGACAGCGAAGGACGCGCGATGAGCGTCGCCCGCCATCCAACACACCCGGCCTAACCTACTCAGGTTGTAAAGATATTTTTGTACTATCTAGTCGGCCTTGATAATAATATTGACAACACACAGATCTGTAAATCAATTTTTTTTTTATATTAGTGTGTGATATATTCATAATTTTTAAGCATAAACTAATGAAGTATTTTTTTTGTCATCGGCCGATAATTTAAGTTATTCTTAAATTTAATTATAATGTAGTTTGATTTTAATTATTAGTCTTATTGTATGTAAGCTCCAACAGATTCAAGTTATATATTTGACCCTCCGGAGAGACCTCCGGTCCAGAGATACTGTCAGCCCACGAAACAAATTTAACTTTTCTAATAGCACTATCATTGAATCAATGTAAATATTTTTATAATTTATTTTCTAATTAACATACTGAATCTTCGGAATAAACAAAAAAATTGAGATCTGTCGTTGTGCATGCATCACACAGAAACTTCTATGTACAGATATCAAACGCTTAGTGCTTATTTAGAAAACAAAAAAACGAATTCATTTATTTATTTATTTTATTTAATATATTTTGTACGCACAGCTGTTAGAAAAAACACGACAATAAGGAAACAGAGTACAAGGGCATTCAATTAAATTTATTAAAGTTTTTAGAAACGGTGCTCTCGCGGCTGTCCTGAATAGATGGCGTTCGTAGCTTTCTGAATCGCGCTGTGCTTATGTTTTAATAAATGAGGCCGTCAGCTCAGAAGTGGCCTAAGCTGTTAGTATGGCGGCAATTAGGTTTGAATTTTCATGAATTTGAATTTGAGTAGGCATAAAAACAATACACGCAAAATTAATGTTTAAAAAGCTATCTGTTATCTATGGGTGAAACTATGGACAGGCCAGTTTTACAATAAAATTTATTATATTTTAAATAAATTCCAATACACGTCATATAAGCTTGAATATAAAAAATTGAGGGTTAGGCCACTTTTGCGCTGATGGCCTCAAATATAAAATGCATTTTCAAATAACCACGTATCTTCGGGATATGCGCGGATTGAGCTAAATCTAGTTCCTCATAAAAATACAATCGTATTATAGACTCAGTAAATAAAACATCCGCGTAAAGTTCTTTATTATAATTCCGTTTATATATTATTGATTATTTAATTTTTAAATGGCTCTCCTGTAATGTTGCAAAAACTTTCACTCCTCGATATATGTACACAACGGTAGTGTCCCTTTCTCCGCGCGAGGTTTGATCATCGTATACAAAGACCGAGTTAACTAGTAAGAATTCTAATTGAAATCAAACTACAGTATATTGAAATGCTTATAAATATTATATTACGCGTATTAAATTTGATTTTGTTTATTACAACCCAAAAATGTTCATTAAATAGAAAGAATTGCAAAACAATTTTATCGGGATCTAATCGCGCCAAATAACCTTCCATTATCTTAAAGCCACAATAGATACGAGAAATGGGCATTTGATAATTCGTATAAATAATTATTATCACATTTCTTGGGTTTTTTGTCTCCATAATATTACTTTGTGTCTGTTGCGTTTGGGTATTATGTGCATTTTGTCATTCCTTGTATTTAGTAGTATGACGTATTCAATAATGACAGTTCCGAACGTTTTAACGGGAAACTTGAAAATAATCAAATATGTCCGCTACCTATAATTTTTATGTAAATTATGCTGGTTTTAAATTTAAAAACAGTTACTACCGACAATATTATTTAAAAAACATCGCTATAAGCGCTAAATACCGTCCACCATACTAACTAATTTAGAAATGAGTTCTTACTTTTCTAAAATCGCCATTTATTTTATAAAATAAGGGCCTTCAAATCTCTCTCCGCTTTCTAAGAACTTTATATGTAAATAATGTTTTGAAAAAAATATCCTAAACTTACACAAAGATAAAATACCTTGATTATTGTTATTGAAATATTTATTGAATATTTTGTTGAAAATGAACTGAAAATTTGCCGCGATTACATCCTCACTTGGGAATCATTTCAAATCGTATTAAAGATTCCTAATAAATGACAAATACAGTGCGGGCTTGCGTTGAACTTTGCTAAGATATGCAGCGTCCAATGGAGACAATAAAGAAGCGCTTATATTATTAAATGAATACTTTTGTGATTTGGGTTAGTCGTATTGGTTTTTTGATGTGAAAGATTTCGAATACTTCTAAATACCGTGGTCGTTGTGGTATAGTAATAGCAAAACTTGACTTGATGTCACAAATGATGGTGTGACATCCAAAGCTTTAAATCTTTATGAACTAGTAAATGAATCAATTATTTTGTTTGCATTATTTTTATTTAACAATAAATAGAATATTTTGTGCAGGTATTTCTTCTAATAAAAACATATTATTATGATAGTAAGTTACTAGTTTCTAATCACAGAATGGTACTAAACATATTTATTTACTTTGACTAACGTATTATCGTATGATGAATTTATTTAACCAATTTATTCGATTAATGATTAAGGTTAAATTGTCCTTTGTTAAGTTCAATTCCTATTGGTATCAGATAATATTCAATTTTTGAACTATATCTAATTCTGACATTATATTTTTTTCTTGTTGAATCTATTTAAATTTTATGTTTTTCTTCATTTATTTATATTTACAGTTCGTTTTGTGAATCCCACTGTTCCGTAATGAAATAAATAACATAAGTGCATTAAATATATTACAGTGATATAGTTTTGATTTCCGTCTTTATTTGAATAGTTTTTTTTTTTTTTTTATAACAACTAAGAGGCAAACGAGCAAGACGGGTCATCTGATGGTAAGTGATTCACCACCGCCCACGGTCACCAGCGTTTACGCCAGTGCGTTGCCTACCCTTCAGATAAGAATATGCTCTTTTCTTGAATAATCCAATATCGCAGTTGTTGGGGAAGACCGCTGATGGCAACGAATTCCAGAGATTTACTGTGCGTGGCAGAAAACTGTTTTTAAAACGCATTGTACTGGAACGCCAACCATCCAGATGGTGCGGATGATAGTTCCGGCGAGAGGATCGGTTGCGAAAATCAGCGGCTTGCTGATTTTCTATTAAATTGAACAACTCCTCGGAACACTCCCCATTGTAAATTCTGTAAAGTATGCATAGGGAAGATAGATCCCTACGCATACTTTAAACTAAGATTTTTTCCGTTTGCGGGGTGCTAAGTGCTAGGCCGATATATTCAACGGAGATAACTTGCTTTGCACGAGCGCAGAATACGTGGTGCGGTCCGTGGTTCGCGCCACTCGTACTAAGATCGCACTTACGACGTAACTACCTTTGAACTAGTGAAACGCCGCGTATACGGGGTCGGATAGTTCGCGACTGAACAGCAAACACGCTACCTACCATTCATTAGCCACACATGACGTCATGCGTCGAGTATATATTAAATAGACGTAAAATACTGTTGAAGTTATACGATTTATTTAATGATTTGAAATTTTAAATGATTAACTTTGACAAAAAGTAACCGACTGATCGTGTTTGTTTAATGAGTGTCCTTTTAACATTACTACTTTTCAGACCTTTTTGTTCAACCTATGTAAATTTTTTTTTCTTATCAAATCATACATATCAATATTGCTTCCAATATATTCAAGTTGGAAGCATTTAAATTTTATAAATGCCTAATCGAAACTTTGTACCTACTAGGGCGCGCTTGAGGCCTTTAGATATGCAGCCGCCATACGGGGCGCGTTGGACCCAAAGCGGGCGATCCGATGTAATTTTTTTATTGCTTTTGTTAGCAGATGAGCATATGGCACACAGAGCTAAGTAGTTACTGTCGCTAATGGACGTAAACAAAGTCTGAGGCAGGGCCAAGCTGCTAACTACAATTGCCTTTGCCATACACGCTCATTAGATAAGTTCAGTACTAATGCTTAGTTAGGTAAATTAGACTTTCCGTCATAGTTTATGTACGTATGGGGCTCGACAATGGCGACAGCATAATGCGTGTAATGTTGACAAGCGACTTGACCTCCCATAGACCGATCCACAGTCTGCCGGGCGATGTATAGATTTCCTTCGAAACCCGTATCCATACTGAGGCGATGTCGCCCTAAACGTTCAATGGCACAAGTATTCAATAAATAAATTTGAAAAATATCACAAAATTATGTACTTAATTAATTTTCATTTTGACACATCACACCTTCAGAATTAAAATCCAAAATTTCTTGGTTTTTTTTGTAAATGCCAAAAATGCAATTGAAGAATTGTAAATTTTTAATTTTGGTTTTTAAATACTTTAAATATGAATTTTGAAATACTTGAAGCGCATAGGTACCTTAAAAGTTAAGATATACGCTTGATTTAAAAGAGGCGGAAAGTGTACTTTGTCGTTTTTTAATTAAAATTTAAAATAAAATTTTTAATTTGCCCATTTTAATTTTATAAACTGTCAAAATACATGTTTATGAAAATCATTTCCTTAAAATTTTTAGTTAAGCCACTTCAACTCTAAAGGTGCGACATATCACAAAAAATATGTACAACACGCAATGTAACTTAATTTCAAATCAGCTGACGCGCAGAACAGGCTACAAAGTGTTCACGAAATCTATCGTCAGTTTGTTTTAAGGGCCTGTGCACACCACGTTTTTTAAACGCGTCGTCGACGCGCGTTTTTAGCGATACACACGCGATACGCACGCGAGTCAGACGAAGCCTGTAGACCTTTGCACACCTGTATAAATTCAAATACGCGTTTGTATCGATACAGTCGACAACAAACCGCTTTGTGTTTAAAAAAACGTGGTGTGCACAGGCCCTAAGTAGTACGATGTAACAATTCTGTCTTTAAAGGACGGTGCTCTTATGCTGTATATTCAATTGAGTGCTACGCGTTTACCAATTATTATTATTAGTCTAATAAAAAATGTCAGACCCTCTGACTCAAAATTAGATTTAGTTCTCAAATAATACGGCCCGCTGGAAACGTCGAGAACAAATGTTCAACTAATACGCAAAAATGTAAAAACCCATTACTGACTACGACTGTAAGTTTTTGCGCGCTTTATTTTTGAACGCAATAAATAAGTAATTTAAAAATCTAAACGAAATATTGCCTTCTTAAGCTATAAGAATTATATAGATGTGATTTATCTTTTGTAACGATTGTAGCTTTGATAAGAAAATTATAGTTTATATACATACTTGTATTGACGAAGTGAGGATTGTTTGCCCTTATTTATTCGATTGTGTGAAATTATGACTTCAATTTGAAATGAATACACAATAAAGACACATTTAATGTTTTTCATTGCTCCCATAACCTGTTTTGGGGTTTATAAGCATTATTAATTGTCAATATAATATTTATTGGTAAAGACATCATTGATGATATCGAGGGGTTTAAAGCTATTTGCTTTAAGCGATATTTCGCTTAACACGCGACATTTATCTTTGTAATTAAAGATGCGTTTTATTTGGTATTAGCATCAACAGTTCGATGTTTTTAATTGAACTTCAATTAACTTTACTCCATTCAGATAGCTGAAGAAGTTTTATATTTTTACAAAATTTTAAACTTTAAATGGCTCTCCTGTAAAGTTGCAAAAATATAGCTTATAACAAATAAAAATTTCTGCAAGTAACGAATGACAATAGTCATGCGTGACCAATAAAATAATGAAAATTTCCAAATCTCTGAAATAAACGAGGTTAAACCGTGTTAACCTAAATAATGATTTAATGTGTAAGCCGACGGATATCCTACCACTACTTATTGCAATTTATGCTGTTTCAAATTGTGTACATTGAATAAGTTTTATGTATATTGCGATATGACGTCACTGTTCTATTTAATTATAATGACCTAATTGTACTTTCAACGACAGCCCTTATTGTTATGATTTCTTTTTTCTATATAATAAATGAGTTTAGGACAAATTAACTAAGTGAATGAAACAAATTTATCCCACGCCGCTGACTCATCAATTTAAAACATAATTTTACTGTTATATAATTATCATAATTTATAGTTCTCCGCCATTTTCACAATAATACATGTTATAAGAATTGCAAAAATTAAGTTTGAGAATTATGATCACCTCAGTCAGTTAAAAAAAAGTTGCTTTATTTCAAATTGAAGTCCGAGAAATAAATTTGTGCAATAAAATTATTTCCGATAATTTATTTTCATCTCGATGTAATTCGCTAAAATAATAATTATTAATTGATAATGATATTTTGTGCATTTAATTTTGTGTTATGAGTTAATATTACATTTAACACAAGTTAGTTTTGTTAATTTAAATTTAGTTTATCAAATAAATAAATGTGTACATAATTTATATCAATCTGTATTTTATTTATTATTTTGATTTCTATTTAGTATGTACGAGGTGGTTTAATTCAATTTCTAATTGTTCTGTTTCGATGTTTGGGCGGATTTAAGATTTTCACCACGAAGGAATAAAATGTAACATATTCAACGCAGGTGAAGTGTCCCTGTTGCATAACAACGCTATTCCATCAAGTCTTCGTTCGGATTGTCGATAATCCCATTCGCACGGATCGTATGGAACCTCTGAGTCTGCGGAGGGATTTCGGTTCCCTCTGTATTTTGTACCGTACGTTCCATGGGGAGTGCTCTGAAGAATTGTTTGAGATGATCCATTCATCTCCTTTTTATCATCGCACCTCCCGCCATCGGAGCAGAGTTCATCCATATCATGTGGAACCGCTGCGTTCATCGACAGCGTGTTTCCAGTTTTTTTGCCACGTACCATCCGGCTATGGAATGAGCTCCCCTCCACGGTGTTTCTCGAGCGCTATGACATGTCCTTCTTTAAAAGAGGTTTGTGGAGAGTATTAAGCGGTAGGCAGCGGCTAGGTTCTGCCCCTGGCATTGCTGAAGTCCATGGGCGACGGTAACCACTCACCATCAGGTGGACCGTAAGTTCGTCTGCCTACAAGGGCAATAAAAAAGTCTCCTTAAATTAATTTTGAACTAATCATCGGTTGGCTGCGACTTAGTTATGCCCTGACATTGCTGATACCCAGAGTCATCGCCTATCACCATGAGATTAAGAATAAGTACCACATGTTTACAATCTAAAAATACATCTCATTCCTGCAGGAAACTAATTCATTATGTTTAGGAAAAATAATTGACACTTCCATGACTATGCGAGTGAAGTTGCAGGAAACTGCTAGTGTTTTGTATAAATTTAAAGTTAAACTACATCTCGAATAAATATTAAAATCTTACCTTTCTCTATTTAAAATAATAATAAACATATATTTCACATTAGTAATCATTTTATTGCTTTCCGTTACCTCATCACTGCTTTAAAAGGTAATTTTTTACAAAATTCATTTCTAAGTGTTTTTAACAGTTCATTTGAAAGATAAAATATTAAATATAGTACAATTGAATGATACTTCTTGTGTTGAATTGAATTGTCGAAATATGCACTTTCATTTAATTTTGTAAGTAATTGAAACATTAATATATCTATCGCAGAGTATGCGTAGACAATCAGAACGATCGCCGTGGCGCTGGCGGCCGCAGACACGTCGATGTTGTGTGGCGCCAGGTCTACGAGGAGGAGACGGGTGGAGGGGGCGGCGGCGGGGCGAGGAAGGCGGGCGGGGGCGGCGGGCCCCCCCACGGCGGGCTGGGACCGAACCCGCGCCACGGTCCGGGACCCATCATACCTGTACATAATAAAATTATTAACTTAAAAAGACGAACATACACCAACTATACTGTAATAGGACCTCTTGTGAGTCCGCGCGGGTAGGTACCACCGCCCCGCTTTTCTGCCGTGAAGCAGTAACGCATTTCGGTTTGAAGGGCGGGGCAGCCGTTGTAACGATACTGAGACCCTAAAACTCATATCTCAAGGTGGGTAGCGACATTTACGTTGTAGATGTCTATGGCCTCCGGTAACCACTTAACACCAGGTGGGCTGTGAGCTCGATGTACATACAATAAAAAAAACTATCATTTCTAATTAAAACGATAAAAGCTGCATTAAGTTTATGAGCTGAGTTATGAGCATTAGCATCAATGAGTATTAATGGAATGCACGTACCTGGTGGAGGGGGCGGCATGGGCCCGGGGGGTCCGGGCGGCCCCGGCATCTTGTCGCTCTGGAACACAGACAGACAATGAATCAGAGCAGAGTATTCAATGAAATTATTGCATGACGTCTAATTACAGTAGTACTTACAGGTGCCAAGCATGGACATCCCTCATAATTCTTATGATTGTTTACGCATTAATTTAAAACGTCATTAAATAACATTCCATAAAAAAAATATGAATGTTTATTTCATTTTATTTATTTATTTAATATATTTTGTACACACAGCTGTTAGAAAAAAACACGACAATAAGGATACAGAGTACAAGGGCACTACTTATTTCATGATGAAATCTCTTCCTGTAGGCCCGCAAAAGGAAAGAAGTTTTTTTTTTTTTAAGATTTTTAAGAATTTTAATTAAGATTCCTTAACAACTTGAAAGATTAACTTGGTGTCCGATATGAAGAGGATGTTACTGCCATTGGTATTGGTAATGTTTAAAACTGCCTGTGTAATTATCAGATTAAGTTCCACAGAGAAAAAATATCTGTAATAGTTTGTGGTTCTTTGTTTTTTTTTAAATTAAATATGTTCACTCACCATGTGGAAGGGCGGCGGGCCCGCGCCGGGCGGCGGCGGCTGCATCCCGACTCCTGTGGAGATAGGACAATGTTTAGCACTTGCTATAGTTGGGACCTCTGATAAGGTCCTGTACGATTGGTTGTTTTCTTGTTTTTAATATAATAATTACTTTTAATTGATCTTTATGTTATTTAAAAGCTTAAACATCACTTGATTTATAATCTATATGTTATCAATTTTTTTTTTATATATTAATGACAGAATTTGCAGTAAATTTATTTGAAATTAGTAAAAGTAAAGGTAAATACATGTATTTTTCAAAATAGCAACACGGTGAGGTTTTTATTAGTGGTTATTTTCACTAGACAACACAAAGTTCAAGTTCACAGGGTTAACATTAAAAGGCGAACTGTAGATAAAGCTCCAAAATGTTAACACTTCTGATACATTTAAATGTTTAGTAGAATTTACATCATAGAAAACGTTCATTCATCTTTCCATTCGCATCATCACCATCCATCCATCACTCGTCCATGGGTGGCGGTGCGCTAGTTACCCATCCAGGGCGCGGGCGGCGGGGGCGGCGGCAGGATGGCGCGGGGCGGGGCGGCGTGCGCGTACATGGGGGGCGGCGGGCGCGGGGGCGCGCGGGGTGCGGGCGCGAAGCCGCGGGGCGAGGGGGCGGGCGGCCCGGACTCGCCCAGCTCCGCCATCAGCGACATGTACTCCTCATCTATCTTAGCCTGGAGCAACATTCACCCAAATATATTGTTTTGAGCCACAAATTATTTCCTCTCAGTGAACAGTTGAGTCTGCAACTGATGCATGACATTTATACTATTCTTAGTAAACAAAGCCACTGCCACCGTAACGTGACACTTCTATACTCTAGCTGTTTAGTTAATTGTAATTGTAGAAAGAAATGTCCCATTGTCCTGGACACCTATTTATTTAGTTTCTTCCAAAAGGACAGTTAACTGCTTTTAAGAAACAAATGCTTTATTATCAGGTAGTTCAAATATTTTTAAGATTATCTTTTTTTTTATTGCCTTTGTAGGCAGACGGGCATACCGCCCACCTGATGGTGAGTGGTTACCGTCGCCCATGGACTTCAGCAATGCCAGGGGCAGAGCCAAGCCGCTGCCTACCGAAATATCTCCTATCCTTTGATGTGTCTGTCCCCTGTCAGACGGATTCCTTTTGTTTGTTTCATGTTTATTTTATACAAAAGCTTAGGTCTTTTATTTATCGATTGAGGCACTACGAAGTCTGCCGGGTCAGCTAGTACTTTATAATATCGCAATGCACTGTGTACAGATTGAGAGATCACCAACTATATTTAACATGTCCTATATTTACAATTTAATTCGACAACTTTATTTACAATCTACATAATTATCTGTACTTTTGGATGTAATTAGTACCTTATCGGGTTGGTGGTGGCCGGGTCTGCGGGCGCGGCAGTCCCTGGCGATGTGGCCGGCGCCGCCGCAGGAGGAGCAGACGATGGCGGAGGTGACGTTGGGCTTGTCGGGACAGAGCCAGGTCTTGTGGTCGGTGGCGGAGCAGTTGGCGCAGCGCGCGGCGTCGTGCTCCCGCAGCGTGCCGTTGAGCTGCGCCAGCTCGCGGAGCTGCATCCGGCGGAGGTCGTTCTGACCTTCCGGCACCTCCACGCCTTGGCGGATCACTTCTTTGATCTGTCAAAGTACCGGTTTAGTTGTACTGTGGTCGTCGATATTACGTGCCCTGCTAGCGGCACAGGGGTTGACACAGAGGGCGGGGCTACACAGAACAAAGGCATGTTGCCCAGTTGATGTCCACAAATGTTGTCCAGTTAAGTTCATTAAACAAAGTCATAACGGATTGCGCCCGCTGGGACTGTCAAACCCTATTTTTTTATTTTATTTAAAGCTTAAATCCCGATTTATAAATATGTTTTATTTATTTCATAAAATAATACGATCATTGATTTATATTGCTCGACTTCATTAAATTGCGATTTTTATACAATACATAAAATCAATTTATATTCGCTACTCTATTTATATACATACTCTACGTATATTGCGTACACCTATTTATTCAAAACACAAGGTACAGTCAGCAGTAACCTTCTCGACGGCCTTCTTGACGCAGTCTGCGTTGGTGGCGGTGATGTAGGCGTGCAGCGGCTCGTCCTCGCCGGGCAGCGGCTGCCCGTCCTTGCGCCCCACCTTGCCCTCCTTCACCGAGCCTTTCCCACGGATTATTATCTTGGCTCCGGTTTCCTTTTCCATCGCTGTAATTTAAATTATCGAATATTATAAAAAGCGTTGTCCACAGCTCCTGCCGCGCTGATATGTGTATGTGACTTGTCGATTAAACCAGTAGTCAGCAACCAGCTATGGCTTTTCCGAGAAATACTTAATTCAGACAAGGAGTATTACTTATTATATTGCCTCGTTAAAGTCGACTAAGCATTTTTGATATACAAGGCTATAAAAATATACGTTAGAAAATGTCTGTCTACGAACAACAACAACAACAACAAGTTCTGTATAATGAAGTTACCTTTAAGAGTGTTCCCTCGCGGCCCGATGAGGAGTCCGACGAAGTTGATATCGGGGTGCTCCTCCTGGGGTATCATCACTTTGTCGTGCACCCTTATTATCGGCGGCCTGTCAAAATAAAGCGATACTTATTATTACAATTCATAAGAACTCAATTTGTATCGGACGCAACGCCGACAACAGCTATGTGTTTTTTTATATGAAAAGAGCTTTAATGTTTTAAAACTATAATAAATAATATGTATTTATAAGATATTTATGTTTCATTTTATCATTTATAGTTTTTAATTTATTTTAGTTTTAGTTAGCCTACCACTATTCTAAACAAAAACTGACATAAAATTATATGGTGTAATATAGTCCTATTTCGTTAATTCAAGAGGTCGAGACGGCAGGAGCGACCCTCTCGGGGACCTTACTTGTAGTCGGGCGGAGGTTTGAACTCAGGGTTGACCTGCTGCATCCTCTGCACCAGCCTATGTCTCTCTTCCTCGAGCTTCCTCCTGGTCCTGTACTCGCGGGTGTTCAGCCTCTTGCCGTCCGTCGAGTATATGGGCTCCGGCGATGGTGATCTGATGTACGTGAGAAAACTTGGATTACTTAGTTCTAAAACCTCATGCAAGAAGTACTAATACTGGTCATGCGCAAATGAGGACCCCACTCTCGGCGGGTCCATTGTCTTGTCATTACCACTGACAGCTGTGAGCATGCTTCGCGTAATTTTTAGAGCGTGTAGTCTAGCACGACAGCAGTTGTATTGTCACTTTCAATTAAATCGAATGAACATTTGGTAATTGATTAAAAGTGACGAATTTTGAAAACGAAGTCTTTATGCATTTCCAGCGTCTGGCTCTCTGGCCCTGACGTCTTTACACGTTTTTTCAGTTTTTTTTTTTAAATATATTCCCAAATGACTTGAGTATTAGTACGGCTTGCATGAAGTAATTCGGTGAGGAATTCTATGGAAACTAAGTTATTGTACTTTTATAAATAATAGTTTATAAAAATACACCAACTCAGTACAGTGTTGCTACAGCCGGTGTAGTGTAGCAACACCAATATTATCAACCCTTAACCCTGGCAACATCGTGCTAAACCTATCTAAGACCTAAGCTTCGCCCTAAAGCCCTGAGAAATAAAAATAATTATTTTGACCTGAAATTTTAATTAGAAAATAATTATTAATTAGCACATTTTCAGCCCTGAAAATAATTAGATTATTGTGTGTGCTGAAAAAGATTATTACGGTTATTGTATATTTTATCGTTATTATTGTTTATTAGAACCGTGTCTGTAGGAATGCGTATTACCTGCAAAATTAAGAAAAATTTCGCATTAGTAGCTTGATTATATCTTTTCTGTTTTATTATTTCAATAAAGAAATTAAGGTTCTCAATTTCACTAATATTATTTTTTTTATTTATTTTTTTTGTCTTGGCCAAAATAGGTATGTAAATATAGTAAAGCCAAAGTATAGTTTAGTATAGTTATATAAAAAGTAAAATTGCTGAAAGGGCATTTACATTAAAAACGTATTTTAATGAATTATGTGTAGCACTTTTCAAAGGTTCTCTCTCCTGTAAACAGAATATTAATTGGAATGTAAATTTTCACGATAAACCGTTTACAAATTATGGCCTCCAATACATTTTTATCACATTCTGTTTAACTTGTTTGTATCATGGATACATAATAATTTGTAGAGTAAAAATTTTAAACACTGGGACTTGACTAACACTATAAATCTGGTAACATTTGTTAAAATAATTTTAAAAGTAGTTCTAAAATACTGTAGTATTGCAATAAAATATGGCTCCAATTTTAATCTTTACTAAACATTTTTAGCTCAAAGTTTTCACCAAACAGAATCAGTATGTACCAAAATTTTTTATTTCACAAAAAAAACTTATTAATTTTGTCAAGAAATAAGCCGCTCTGGAAATATCAACGAATACTTTACACGCCTGCTCGTTTCGCCTGGACCGTTATTATATTCGCAATAAATAAAAGTGATTAGTTGATGGAATACTTATTCTTTAGGAGTACCTCTCTTCGACGTTGGCCGGAATGCCGAGGTCGCCGGATCTGAGCTTGCGGCTGACCTCCTCGATCTGCAGCTGCACTGCAAGGAACGGATTAGACCCGCGACAACACAACACATTAGATAGCATCCCTCTCCGCACTAGCTACCTACCTCGCAGCACTGACCTTCCTCATGTTTGTCAACGGTTAAATCTCTTGTTAATACTGACCAATCATCTTTACTAAGCAATTCTTAATACATATTTTTATGGGATTCATTGCAATTACTTTTTATTTTTGTTATAGAGACTTTATAATAATTGAGAAAATTAAATTCGATATGCTCAAATTTTAGTAGTAGATTTTAGTTAATGATAATTTGTATTAAATCGTATATGTGATTAACTAATGACATACTACTGAAGCTTCATAATTTATCCATTATAGAAACATCAGGTCATAATCAGAAACTCAGTTAAGTACACGATTGGCATCTCTAATCACAACATAAAATTTAAGAATAAATAAATTTCCAAATGTTGTTTAGTTTGGCATGCCCGTGGTGAGTAACATTAGAGAGGCCAATATTATTTTAACTGATTAATATTTGGATAATAATTTACACAACTAAACAATTCTGAGCTTGATTGTTCAATTCTTCATACCGATTAATATTGAACATATTATATTAAAAAAATTACAATTAAAGAATTGAACAAACAAATGAACCAATAAAGTCAATACGACGGCCATCACATCGAAAACAATTGAACACCAATTGCGAATAAAATTATAAAACAGAACAATAAGAATAGTGATTGTATAACAACTAAATTGGATCTTTTGTGATATTAAAATTAATGACGGTTGGACTACGAAAGGTGTAGATTTTTAACCGAAACAAACAAAATGAAACAGACGAATCTCGTGTAACATTTTCCAATGTCAGGAAAATGCAACGTTGTTAAGAGATATATGAGTTTGAAGTAAAGCTTTAGTTGTTGTACAGTCGTGGTGCTGGTGTGGGGGGCGGGGCAGGTACTCACGCAGGTACTGTTCCTCCTGGTCCTTGGTGAGGGTGGAGGGCAGCACGGTGGGCAGGCCGGGGATGAACGTCTTGTCGTGCTCGGAGCCCGTCCAGCGCGTGCGCCGCCGCCGCGCGCGACGCTCCGCCGCCGTCTCGCCGGGCGGGCCTGCCAGCCGACCGGATACGTGCAGACGCGAGTTTCTTTTTGTATCCCTACCTATTCGCTGGTAGCCTAAGGGGCTATTCCAGCTACGCCCGGACGAGTAGGCTCAACCTGAGAGAATTTGCTAACACTAGCCCTAGCAAGAGCAAGGAAGGCTTCGGCAAGGAATTCAGTGGGATGTGTCTATGGGTTAGTTCGCTCGTCGAACTCTTCGTCATAATCGACGAGTTCGACGGGGACCGGTGCTTAAGGGGCCTAAAAGCATCGAGAGTGAATCCGGGGAATCCAACAAGACATGTGACAATGACAGACGTCGAGGTCGGATAAGTAATTAGCGGCGGCCACAATAAGAGGGATTTAGTGTCGCGCCGCTTTCTCGAAGTAGCGTTCTGACGCTTCCTTAAGATACTTACGTATCGGTACTATATTTTTGTCGTCATGAGCGAACACTATACTTCCATAGGTTATGACAGTACGTATGCAGGTTTATGTAGTGTCACCTTGTTACGAAGGGATAATTTACTTTGCGTGCAGATCACGGGGTAGAGTCGACCGAGTAGGAACTCGGCTCGGTCGCGTGCTGAGTTAATGTGAGGCCCGAATGTCATCCCTTGTCGGGAGTGACGCCTAGGTACTTAGCCTCCGAAGCCCACGGTATGGGCTTCCCAAGGATTTGTATGGCGAGAATGGAGCTTTCTTCGTAGATAGCCGTATCATCTGCGAATAGGTCTCACTGGGTCGCCGAAGACCGGGGCAAATGGCGGGAGGGAGATTGAAGCCTTGCGGGACTCCGGTCGCTATATGTCGCGGGTGGAGCACTCACTGCGTATCGTCGGATAGTGAACATAACAATACCCAGTCCGTCGTCCTTGTCGTCATCGGGGTGGTGGTCGCGGTCCCGATGCTTGGCCTGCAACAACTCCAGTTTCTGCTGCACGGAGGTGGGCGGCGGCACGGCGGCGGCGGCGGACAGCGCGGCGGCGGCGGCGGCGGCGGGCTGCACGCCGGCTCCCGCGCGGCGCTGGCGACAATATACTTAGAATCATTTCCTTCTTCCGACTCGTTGGACGTAACACAAAGCGACCACAAAACAATAATGGATTTAAGGAAGCCATTCCCAAGTATTAAAACCATTGCTACAGAATATATATTCTTGTGAGTCCGCACGGGTAGGTACCACCATCCTGCCTATTTCTCGCGTGAAGCAGTAATGCGTTTCGGTTTGAAGGGCTCCAGTAACCACTTAACACCAGGTGGGCTGTGAGCTCGTCCACCCATCGAAGCAATAAAACAAATAAAAAAATATGATTTGACCCCTTCAAAACGTCGGATTAACTCGAAATTTGGTATACTTATTAAGGACCGATGACAAATAAATATTTAAAAAAATATTGAACAAAACAAAATTGACAAAAATTGAAATTCAACTAATAAATTAAAAATAGGTCCTAGTTTAAAAAAAACTAACAAAATACGCTTTTATAGAAAATCAAACTAAAAAATAGATTTTTTTTTTTAATTAATTTGAATTAAAAATAGTGTAAGAAAAAATGATTTTATTGGAAAAAAAGTGTGGGGTGCATGGTATCAGTAGTTATAAATATTTTATGAACAGATATAAGTAGAAGGGTTATTTTGATAGTATCTTGAAAAGCATTCTCATTGGCCAGCAGTCTTCTCTAGGTATGGTAGCATTCTGCAGAAGAATTTCAATTCCCGCGGGCCCCGCGCGCACATGTAGGAAAACACCGGGGTGGTTTTAGTCGGTAGGAGTCCGGCACGCCCCTTCGCCTTTCCCCAGGCGGAGGTAGACCATGAGGATTTCCTCCCGAAAAAAAAAAGGTATGGTAACATTGTGTAGTAGTACCTGAGCAACAGCAGCCGCAGCCATGATGGCAGCCTGAGCGGCAGGGTTCAATGCAGTGACATTATTTATCACGGGCCGAGCTGTAGCCTTGGTTGTTGTACCGACCATTTGGTCCAGTAATGCGATGGTGCCATCTCTGTAAGCGAATGAAAACAAAACATCTTTATTATGACATATACATATATAGTTTAAATAAAAAAAAATGTTACCTAAAGTTCTGTTACAGATGAACTGATGTTAAGTTTAATGGTCAGTGTAATTCTTTGTGTTTTGGTAATGAGAAACAGTTTCATTAATTTTAATTGAGTATATTGTTAAAAGAGCAGTCTGAGACTGAACACTAACAGTATGGTCACAGGTTTATCAAAACAGATTCACAATTCAGCTGATACTAATCAGAATCAGACAGACAGAATGATCAGTATCACCTGAATTGTGAACCTTTTTTGATAAAATGTGTAATATCATTTTACTTCACAGCATCCACAGACTTCAGCCAACACTTGTGAATTTGACTAATTTGGTAAAATCTATAACAATATTGACTTCTATATTACATAATTGACTAACATTTATACCAATTTCCACTTTAATCGTATTATGACAATCTAATTATTTTTTAAACTGTAAGGAGCTAGGCTGTACCTCTGGCTTTGGGTGGGCTGGATGCTCATCTGCCTTCGCAAGCAATGAAAGAAGTGTCCAAGCTTAAATATACTGAATATAAATATAACCTAATGAAATCAAAATAGTTTAAATGTTAAGTTTATACAGAAATCCATATGCAATGTGTATATCATATAATTTAATGTCTACTTTGATGATTACTGTCAAATATACCTCATGTACATATCAACAGCTGCCAAAGTACATATCGACGCTTGAAAGGCAAACGTGACTAAGCGACAATAACTGCTTTGTACATAAATGATAGGCAATAACCATATTCGATGTGCAAAAATTATATATATTTCTAGGTCTATTAAAATCATTTCAATCCTACAGCTACTAGTTAGATACTACTACAGCTAGATTCGTTAAAATAAAAAAAATTCAGGTATTTCAACTTTAAATTAGTCTACTGTAAAGTTCACGCATTGTCGCTTAGTCATGTTTGCCTTTCAAGCGTCGATATGTATATCTGTTAAAATGTTCATTTGTTCAACCCACCAACCCAAGAGTAAATCAAGCGAACAAACCTATCTTTAGACTTCCTGCCTCGACTGCGACTTCGAGAGCGGCTCTTGCTGCGGCGTTTGTCCTTATGTCTGTCTCTACTTCTGCTCCTTTCTCGATCTTTATCCCTGAATATAGATTGAATCTAATTTAATCAAGTATAAATGATAAATCTATACTAATATATAAATCTACAGTGGTTTTTGCGGATGTTCCATTATAACTACTGAACCATGCATCCGATTGCCTTGAAACTTGGTATCCGTGTAGAAAATACATGTACTTAATGGATAGGCTTATATTTATATGAGTGTTAGACTCCCTACACCAGTTGCGGGGGCGCTAATGATGAGCATCTTTGTGGGGGTGAGAAATAATAATGTTAATTTAAATGCCCAGCGAAGCGGACGGGTACAGCTAGTCATTGATAAATACAATACCTAAACAGACCAAAAGTGAACACAAAATTAAAATTTTGATTCAATTAACTGTCTTATAATATTTTCGAGAAAAGCATAAATAGAAAATTACATGATTTATGGGGCTGGCATAAGTTTCACTTGCTTGGGATTGTGTAGTAGTAGTAGTTTGTAGATTTGTAACTATATTAAAATTGTTGTTTTTATGCAAGTTGCCTCGTTTCCATCATTGGCTTGAACTCATAAATTACTAAGTTAGCTTTTGTAAATACATACACATGCTGTTAAGTGTTTTTTTTATTATTATTAGTTAGTGTTAACAGTGAAATAAGCCTTTTAACAAACTGGATTAATAGAAATAATTTTTAATTGATGCTAGTACTAAGATAGAAAACCCAACTATAAATAAAACAAAATAAAACATAAACAAAACTATGAACATTTAAGATGTACTTATTTATATGACAACAAGTCAAAAACCCCCATTTCTTTATAAACACTATTTTAAGATGTATATTATAAAAGCAAATCTTTAAATTAACTTTGGTTGATAATTATAATTAATTTCAAAATTACAACTCATGTGGCTTATTTAAAATTTTCTGATTTGGTCATAAAACCTTTATTAAGGTTGGTTTCATTTTTTGCATGTTTATTTTTAAAATGGCTGTTTAAATTTCCAAATTCTTTGCATTTTAAAAAAGCTTGTAGTTTTTTGCAGAATCCCATTTTCATTTTCTGGACTCAGTATCAATCACTTTGTTTTTGTCTCTTATATCATTCAATATATTCTTGTCTTCACTATCTATACTTATGAACTCGTATCCATCAATAGTAGTAACACTTGAATCATTTTGATGCTCTGTGTTATCTACTTTCCTTTTACTTAATTCTCTATATCCTTCAATTATATTACCTAAGCTTTATAATAATTTCAGATATCTTGAAGTTAGGATTTTTATTGCCCTTGTAGGCAGATGAGCATACGGCCCACCTCATGGTGTGTGGTTATCGTCGCCCATGGACTTCAGCAATTCCAGGGGCAGTGCCAAGCCGCTGCCCACAAAAGGATATTTTAGTTATAAGAATTAAATAGAATTATAAATTAGATGGAATAATTGGTCAACGATTTCCTTCCAAAATAATTGAATGGTTGTTTGGATTTCAGACACCAGATGTGAAGAGAGACTTTTCATAGTTCTCACTAAGCAAGGGCGAGGGGAGTTCAGTTTACAATTAGATGGTATGTGGTAACAAATATATATGAAGACACCCTGTGGACAAACACAGTGGTTCTAAATAGTGTGGATGAACGATGATCTGGTGGTGAGTGGTATGATCGTAAATTGTGATGTTGGAGTCATCAATGCCTCAGAGAGTTCCCAATAGAATATATGGTACAATACACAGATAGACTTAAGTTTCTGTTCTTCTAATTTCTGTCATTTGTATGTCGTGATGGTTTCCTCACTCAATTGTGAACTCTAAAGATTTAAATGCTAACAGGGGACTGTTCAAGCATGAGCAAATTGGAACCATCATTCTGTAAATTTTCCCAAGCAACAATCATACGCTCAGATTTAAGGGATATAACAGCTAATGTACCACAGCAATTGAGCCATCAATGTAAAGGTGAAGAGTGACATCCTCATGGCATTTTTCTAAGCAGACCAGTAACCGCTGACTTCAAGTGGAACTCTTTTAAGCTCAATTAAACTTGAAATACAATCACAAAACTCGCTTTTACCACGATAAATTCATATCTGGTGAACTTTTTATTGACAATGTGACATATTTACCTTTTGGAACGACGGCGGTCCCTGTCGCGGTCTCGATCACGATCCCTATCCCGGTCCCTGTCTCTATCGCGATCTCTATCCCTATCCCTGTCCCTATCACGATCACGGTCCCTATCGCGGTCTCTATCACGACCGTGATCTCTATCCCGGTCCTTGTCGCGGTCGCGGTCCCTATCCCGGTCTCTGTTCTTCTCGCGATCACGATCTTTATGACGATCACGGTCTCTCGAACGAGATCTGCTCCTATCACGGTGTCGAGAACTCATCACAAGTAATTATGAAATAGCAACGTTTTATTGATTCGTTAACTTCAGTATCACTTATTATGCTTAAATAAAATCAAAGACCTTTTTGTGATCTTATGTACGCGAGCGGAAACCACTTTCTGCAAACTATAATCGACACGATAGCCGCCTGCCGACAAAACAGACGCAATCAAAATTAACAAAATGGTGGTTACCATAGATTTCATAGATAATCGTATTTTTTGGGTATGGCAACTTGTTGCATTACTATTAGTGCCAGCGTCGAGCTTAAAACTTAAAACACAATTAATTAAGTGGGAAATTTTCAAATAGCAGATAAGCCATATACTTCCTTCTGTGAATCTAGCATGACCACTCGAGGTCACCAAAATAGGTAGGAAAAAAAATTTCGTTTAGTCACAGTAATTAGCGATTTAAGCTATTTATTTTTTAGCTCGAGATGTAGGGCCAGAAATCCATCCATCACTGCGACACACATGGATCTATTGTGGGTCAAATGATCTATTAGGATTTTTCGTATATCTTTACAAAGTATCTGTTTGTAAGGTTATTAAAATACCATAATATCAGGGAGAACTATCTAAGGAAAAGTAGTATTTTTTTTATATTAGAGCTAATACGAAATATAAGAAGAGGATTCGAAGAGGTTCTATAGATGACCTAAAATAATAAGATAATGAATAAATATCAAACTTAAGGTCTGCGTTGCGCGATGCTAGAATTTTTAGTCTTTAACTTTTCAACATGACAAGATATTCAGTAGCAAAAAAGCACTGGATTTTAACGGAACCGAGGAAAGTTGTTTTTTTTAGGCAAATGGAGAGAAGAAACCTATAGCTTATTATATAAGGGCTCGTGTATGGTTGTACAAAATTATCCATATCCTCATAGAATAATTGAGAACATATAAATAAAAACAGAGTTGTGGAAAGAGCCCTGGCAGGCAACCAATAATAATTTAGGTACTTGTTAAACTTCTTTGTTGGTCGTTAATAACTTTGGAACCAAGGATAGTGGATAGCCTCAGGCCATAGCTTAATTTTTTTTTCTGATCTTAAACTGAATTTGACCTTTTGGCGGGAGCGCTACGAGTGAGGTGTGAACGTTTTTTTTCTGTTAACATAGTGTTTATTCGGATTTAAATTTTTATTAACGATGACTTATTAACTCTTTAGCATCTGTGAAAGTGCATAAGGGTGGGAATGGTAGCTGGACTAGGCTCTCCGGTTTCTTCCAAAAAGTCGACTGAAGTCGGTAAATTCTAACTACTTTGCTGAGACTATTTAATTTCATCTCATGCCGTTTAACTTAAATTTATCCCGATTGATTTCAATAACAAATAAGCTTCACATAATTTCCATTCATAGCATTGTTCATAATATAACAGAATATAGGTACTGCTTTTTGTAGTGATCCTAAAGTTAACGCAGACCAACTTAAAGTTAAGATGCTACAGAATATATGGAATTTTTATTCCTTCTTTTGAGATATCAAAAAGTCTTTAGTAGTAAACCAATAGTCAGAGCAGATATTGCATCCCTATAGTAGTTGTTCCCTTATGACTATTATATTACAGAAAAGGCGCGAGTTTACGCCATGTCACGGCCCTAAGAGGGTTATGAAATGTGTATGAAACGGTAAGCTGGAAAGACTAGAAGTCGTGCTTTCTATTCACTCATCTAGACAGCAGAGTATTTTTTACAGATTTCATCTACCCTAAGTCTGGATTGTAGCGCCAACACTTCGCCTCCAACGTCTTACAACGTGACGTTACGTGGGGCTTCTGGTAATCGACACCATTAGTCGAGTGGATTAGATTGCAATCATGAGTTTAACTGCATCCTTTTCAGTTTTTTTTTGCTTATATGGGTGGGCGAGCTCACAGCCCACCTGGTGTTAAGTGGTTACTGGAGCCCATAAACATCGACAACATAAATGCGCCACCCACCTTGAAATATAAGTTGTAAGGTCTCAAGTATAGTTACAGCGGCTGCCCCACCCTTCAAGCCAAAACGTATTACTGCTTCACGGCAGAAATATGTAGGATGGTGGTACCTACCCGCGCGGACCCTAAGAGGTCCTACCACCAGTGATTACGCAAATTATAATTTTGCGGGTTTAATTTTTATTTCACGATGTCATTCTTTCACCGTGGAAGTCAAGCGTGAACATTTGCTTAGTACGTATTTCATTAGAAAAATTGGTATCCGCCTGAGATTCGAACACCGGTGCATCGCTCAACACGAATGCACCGGACGTCTTATCCGTTAGGCCACGACGACTTCAAAGTTCGAAGTCTGTTAAAAGAAGTAGTTGTATTATTGCAAGCTATACAAGCATAAGACGTGTAATGCATTTGTTTTTTATCAATACATTAAGTTATATAATCCACATAAGTGTCAAACCAGGGAAATAAAACAAATTCGTATCAAGAATAAACAAACGACAGCAATTTCTCAATATATTTCAAAGATCAAAATACATTTCTTACAACTTTTAACAGTTCAATCATACCAAATTACAATATCCAACATGAACTTTCTAAAACAATGTCACTTAAAAAAATTACAAAATGTCGCAAACTATTACATCAGCTTAGAGCTCAAATTGTATAGCAGTCAGTTAAGATAAGGTAGAGGTCCGTGCAGTGAACTACAACGACACTGCTATGCATATCCCACCAGTTACATTCAAAACTTTAAATGTCCCATGAACAAACAGAAATTATCCTTAATTCTAATACAATCATATTTTAAATCTCCTTATTCTCTACATATTTCTATTACTTATAGCTACATATTTAGTCCGGACCAACAGTTCCAGTCACACCACTGTCCACTTCACTAATATTATTTTAATAGAAAACTATGTTAACCAATCTGGGAGATGATTTGTGCAGGTGTGTTACGACGGCCGGTATCAAATGCAGTATAATTTTGTCATCTCATAACCTGAGGAAGGAATGAATAATTACTAAAATACAGGAAAAAAATCTAGATATAGACAAAACAAGTAAAATTTTCTGCTGTGCTGTTTTATTGTATATCTAATAGTTTAGAGGGTATGGACGATTCTTTAACATTTGCAATATAAAACATTGCTGTTAACCATTGAATAAAATGTTGCAATAAATGTTATTATTTAGCTTTTGCATTTAGTTTCTTAATTGAAAGGCCCCTGTCTGTTTATTTGAATGACAAAAATAATTAAATACATTGTAAAGATGATCATAACGAAAGTTGATGTCATTACTCTCACAAATAACTATGGTAATGTAAATGGCTAGGCTAGGTGGTCCAATGACGTTCAAAGGATGGCCGGCCAGAGGTGAACAGAGAGAGAGAGGCCTTATGCCCAGCATTGAATGACTATGATGATGAATGTAAATGGTTTGGTAAGGAAGTCATTCTGGAAACTGAAGTAACATGAGGTGTGCTAGTTTAACCTAAATACTTGTTTTTAGTAGGTTAGTAAGGCATGAAGCCATAATCTAAAGTGAAAGCATTTGATGAATTCATTACATGAGATCACAAGCTTGATGAATCAGCTCATTTAATTAAAATCTATTATTAAATTTAATTAAAAAAAGTTGTAGACAAGCATGCAGTGCAAATATTTATTATGGCAGTTACCATTTTCTTATCAAAACAAATATCTTAGTTTTTGGGAGTGGTTCCCTAAAAATGGTATAGGTTATGGTCACAATGGAACTTAATAATATAGACATTAGACAAATTACGATCAATCTACTAGAAAATGGGTCAGTAGGTAAAATGCAGATGAGGGAAAAACGCAGTCAACATTTAAATATGAAATAGAGTGGTGGTAGCTTTAATAAAACATAATATTATTAAGATATTTGACAAATGCCGGCCAGAGTAAAATACAATATGAATGTAGGTACCTACTCAAAATAGGAGTTAAAAACACTCTGAAGAAATACGTACTTAAAATTAAACGGGTGCACCAGGACCGCCTTTCTTTCCAATGAGAGATTTGTGTATGTGTGGGATGACGCCTCCGCCAGCGATAGTTGCTTTTATGAGGCTGTCCAATTCTTCATCTCCTCTAATAGCAAGTTGTAAGTGCCGAGGAGTAATACGCTTCACTTTTAAATCTTTAGACGCATTTCCCGCCAACTCCAAAACCTACGTAATTAATTAGCATTGAATTAGAAAAATAAAATGTTACTTATTAAATGAAGACGTGAGTAATAAACAAGACATTTAATTTAATTTACTTTGTCTTCATGAGACCTATTTTAATACGACTGTTTTAGCGATTTAATTAATACGATTTTTGTACTGGCTGTAAACAATGCCTAAGTTTAAAAAAAGTCAAAAATGTTTATTATTCAATATTTGCATTAAGGTTACGAAATATTATATGAATTATTAAATAAATCGCAATTACTCTTTGAAAAATATGTTCCTAATCATTTTATCAAATAATTTTCCCGCCAAATTTTCGATTTAGACAAGCTTCAAACACTCAGCCGTTAAGTACATAAATAAAGCATTTTTTGAATAACAGAAAATATATTTAACCGACAGAAACAAGAAAATATCTGAATTTTGAGAAAATGCGGCCGTTATTGTACGTAATAATGCGCTAAGCGATTGCCGCCATATTGGGCGACGCGTAGTTCATACATACCTCTGCTGTAAGATATTCCAAAATAGCGGCAGAATAAACTGCTGCCGTAGCTCCTACGCGCCCGTGGCTTGTTGTCCTATTCTTAAGATGCCTATGAATTCTTCCAACGGGAAACTGGAAAATTTTATGTCTTGTGATTATTGATTTATCTTTACAATGTTGACCGCCGCCATACTAGGAGGGTCGTTTAATTTATTTAATTTTGATGTTAATTTTTTTAAAACATTTCAGGTATCTTATTTTTTTCTAAATTCGTGATTCTAATTAAGACTTCATTTTAACATACCTGAAGTCCTGCTCTAGCTGATCTTGAGACAGCTTTCGCCTTGGCTTTACCAGAATCTTTACCCGCTTTACCACCGCCCTAAAATTGACGAAAAAACCCATTATTTTTTCTTGTACAGAGCTGAAACTTCGCGAGTAGCAGTATCACAACACTATCCATCGATCCACATATTTTTCACAGCACAAAACGAAACAGTTTTCACAAAATCTTGAAAAACTCACCATTTTGAAACGTGTACCACACTATCACAACTACAACGAGAGAACAACCAAGACAGGAAAGCGCCAAGCGAAATCTTTATGATACAAGATGGCAGCGCCGCGCGACTTGAAACGCGCAGAGTAGCCAACCAATAGGGATAAGCGCTTAACCGGAAATGTTGTAAAACACAAACAGACCTCATTTTAACCAATCAGAACTTAAGTGTGTTGGCGCGCGAATTGCTAGGAACAGTGCTGCCAAGCATACGAAGGCGTCAATCTTTGGAACTTAATGTTATACGTTTCATTATACGCAGTAAGCTACTCCTCCCTCTCAAATAAATTTAATTTTTTTTTTTTGTTTTAGGGCCCTTATCAGCAGACGAGCATACGGCCCACCTGATGGTGAGCTTATCGTCGTCTATGGACTTCAGCAACGCCATGAGCAGAGCCAAGCCGCTGCCTACCGAAACCGCTTTACTTTTCTGGTCTTTCAAATCTGACATTAAAATCTTGAAGGTCTATAAGTTAATTTCTTACCTTTTGTACGTGCTTCACAGATATACACTGCTATAATAGATTTGCTTGATAGATATTGATATTTTTATTAACAGCTGTTGATACTAATTGTCTTGTATCGCCACTTTAGACTATAACGTGTTCTTCATGGTATACTGTTGTCATCACGCGGTTACATTCAAAGGTCATACAGTACTTTATCGCAGGTCGAATGGAAAGTGACTCTGACTATTCCACGGTTTCTCGGTCACCACCACCGCCACCCACCTTAAGACATGAGTTGTAAGGTCTCACGCTTAACAGTATAACGGCTGTCCCGCCCTTCAAACCGAAACGCATTACTGCTTCACGGCAGAAATAGGCAGAGTGGTGGTACCTACCCGTGCGGACCCACAAGACGTCCTTACACCAGTAAAGTACGTTTTTCTAGAATCCATACGCTGTACTGATGAATAACCTTACTTAGGGCCGTTGAATATTTTTTTATACTTATGCATACGGCAAACGGATTTGTGGGCAGAGCTCGCAGTGTACCTACCTCTGGTATTTTTCATCCCGTCGTTACTTTATCTGGACAAACACCGCATTTAATGCATTATCACTAGGTGTGCGTACTTGATAAATGGTTGCGGGAGTATTTATTATTATTATTATTTATATCATAGTGTGTACCGCCTACTTTGAAACATGAGACTTCCCAGTTTAATTGGAATATGGCTGCGCCTGTAATTTTATTTTAGGCGATAGAGCGTGTAATTAGCCTCCGGGTTGATATAACCATTCTGCATATTTCTGTCTAAATTCATAATTCATAGCTTTAACAATATGTTACTCGGTGACTGACTCGGTGGTGCAGTTGTTAGTGGCCTTGCGCGGAGGGTTTTGGGTTCGATTCCCACATCGGGCAAACGTTCGTGTGGTGAACAGTTTTGTTTTTTGCTCTTTGCCTGGGTGTTTATTATTAAATATGTATATACCTAGTCCATTTTTTTTTTTATGAAGTAATAATATTGTAAAAATTTATATAAAATATTCTATTTGAAATGGCCACCTTTGGCTTGTATACAGGCCTTTAATCTGTTTGGCCACGAATCTATTGATTCACGCACTGTTTCCAAGGGATATTTCGCCTCTGCTTGTTCCAAAGATTTTTTAAGAGACTTAATGTCGCCATGTCGTTTATAGCAGGCCATATCCTCTAAAAATGACCATAATTTAAAGTCTAAAGGGTTGATGTCTGGGCTAGATGAGGGCCAGAATTCAGTTCTCATAAAGTCCGGAACGTTGGTTTCAAGCCAGGCTTGGGTAGTTCGTGCCTTGTGACCAGGTGCAGAGCCCGGCTGGAAAGTCCACGGTATATTTTAAAAAAGTGTACTGCTGAGAGGTTTCACAACATGATCCAAGACTGTATATTGATACACTTTGGCTGAAGTTTTCACTCCTTTTACATAAAAATGTAGTTTTATGACTCCTTCATAAGACACGCCCCACCAAACCATCACTGACGCAGGATAATGACCACGTTGTACCTTTCCGACCACTTGAGCAGCTTCTTTAGAACTGTGAGCGTACACTATATCATTTAGCTTAATGTAGTGTTCTTCAATCGTGAATTTTTTTTCATCGGTAGGTAAAGAAGATATTTCTGTGCCTTTCACTTGCGTATCGCGACAGAAGGCGTTTTGATCGATCCACTCTCTTTAATTGTAAAGATTTATTTAGGGCATGTCCTGTACATCGACGATAAGCACCAAGCTTCAGATCTTGTTTTATAATACGCGAGAGAGTCCTAGCGGGAATCTTCATTTCTCGCAATAAGATTTTTTGCTCCCTAATGGGGTCTCGACGAATTCTGGCTATACCAGCATTAACAGCCTTTATAGTTCTAACAGTACGCGGCCGCCCTGGTCTTCGACAGACGAAGTTTTGTTGTATCTATTGATAGTACGATATACGATGCCGTATAATGCGTATTAAACACTTCACACAAAGCTTGGTATCAGTACCAAAGCTTTTGAAGTGTCTGGAATATGACCGACGGCTCCATATCCAATTTGTGCAAGGCGATCACTGCACCCCTATTTTCTTTAACACCCCATTCCATATTGTATTTTGTTAATGAAAACGAGAAAATGTGAAATGGCGCAAAATCCAAAGAAGTTTTTAAAATAATATACGTGTTCCAAATTCAAAATAATTAAAAAGTTGAAAAAAAGAAAAGTTTTATGTACGTAATAGTATTTATGGCCAGACTAGTTATTTAAACGTATCTATATTTTTTTCGCCATTTTAGGCAGACGATCTTACAGCCCACCTAATGGTGAGTGGTTACCGTCGCCCATGGAGGTCAGCAATGCGTAGGTAGAGCTAAGTCACTGCCTACCGTTCTCAGTCTCTGGTACTTATAACACAGGGTTTATTTTTTTATCCTCATTTGGGGCCGGATGAGCATGCGTGATTTGTTCCCAGTTAGGTACCTAATTGGAAACTTTTACACACTCTCAGTTGCTCTGCCAACGAGATTGCTGACTGAGTACGTTTTTGTAATGTTTTTTGCTACATTCGAGTTTTTTGTTGGCCTGACCCTTCGACGTGAGCGAATTGCTTACGTTTTTGTTAAGTTAATCTCGATTAAATTCTTCATAAAAATAAAAACACTAATTATGGATCTTACAATATATTTTGATAGGTTAATAAAGTTCATACAACATAAAACATCTAATTGGTTCGAAGGTCACTAAAAACATTAGCCGTATAGCAATGAAGTAACTAAATTTCGAAGTGTTTTATTAGCATCTCAAACAAGAAAAAAAAATTTTTTTAACTTATATTATTTGTTTCATGTGAGTATTTTAATGGTTAAATATTTTTTTTAACTTGTGCTGTAATCAATTTTCACATTTAATTTTCACTATACTATATTTTATTCTAAGGACAAAGTGATTATTAAGTCATTGCTACAAAATAGGTTAAAATGTACTTTTAGTACCTATGAGTATAATATCATATTCTGCGCATAAATGAAGACTGAGAAGTATCTTAGTAAATAGTAACGTCTAATTTTGTTTATTAAAATTGTGTTTTATTTTTTAACAAGCAATTAGTTAATTCGTAATCTAATTTATGTTAAGTAAGATGGCGGTGCTTGTAGCATCATTGGCGCACTACAAATAGTGTTCAGCGTTTTCATTGAAATCGTCGCAGCGCTCCTCCATTTCCAACTGAAAAATAAAATTTTGTTTTAATTGTGGATATATGTTTGGCTTTTTGTATCGATCTTCTTTGCCTTTTTCGAATAAGGTTCATTTTGAGGAAATAAAAAATGCCTTCATATCATCTTTAAGCACCGTTGTGACACTGAAGTAGGAAACCTATGGAAATGAAACGTCAACAAAAAATTCGTGCCACTGTGACGTCATCTGGCCACAAAACATGGCGGTTTTAGTGCTGGCCAGAAAATTTTAATGTTAGTAGGTTTTATCGATAAACGTTCTTGGCTCATTTTATTTTAAATATTGTTGAGTGAATGTATTTGTAGAATTTATACTTTAATAGGAAGTAAGTATATTGTTATGTGCAAAGATGATGTGATTTAGATATTATGTGAAATCTAAGACGAGTTCGTGCTTCAAATTTGCCAAGTAAACGATATGACGATTTTTAAAATTTGCTACACTGATTTTATAAAGTTGTCGTTTGCCGCAAAACATAAAGATATGGCGTAGTACAGTGCCATCTGCCCATTTCTAGCATGCTGAATGTTATCGTATTTTGAGTACGTGTTTTTCTTAGACTATTACAATCTATTTTAATTGTTTTGCTGAGAGTCTCGCTTGAGAGTGATTCAAATTTTAAACTTCTCAAGGGACCGCCTGATAAAAAAACACCTACAGAACATTTATTCGTTAATAAAATTACAAACGTCATTCCTTGTGACTTCCTCTCTAAAATCACTTAATTATTAAATATTTAACGAGTTGACAATAGTGTTATAAAACTATTTTATTTAAATAGTTCCGACGACTTTCTTGAGATCCTATAAAATATGTTTTAATTATTATTTTTGTATGTTTTAAGCATGATAAAATAAGAAATTTTATATAAGCAATCATATTAAATCGATATCAAAGTCAATAAATAATGTACAACCCAAAACAGACGGCCGAACTGACGTGACAATGACATTTGGCGCGCTAAACATGGCGGATTTTCGGCCTCATTAGACGGAGACGGAGACATTTACGTATATTCATGTTTCATTTTATGTACGCACTGAAATACTGTTATATTGTTTTCCTGCGAGTTAAAGTGGTGAGTAAGAACGAGATAGATATATGTTTATGTATGTGCCTTCAAAATGGGTGCTATTTATATAAGCAATTGTACGTATAGAACAATATGTCGTGTCCCTACTATATAGGTCTATGCATTGTGATTTGAAACATCATTGAAAGAAATAGCTATATTAACAGTGTGACCAGATTTAAATCGAACATTATGCCAGTTACCTGTATAAATTCTGCTAAAATCTGCTTAATTTTTGTAAATAATTCCAAAATTATATTATATATATATATATTATATAATTATATTAGATAAGGTCAAAATTTTTATGAGGATTTAAAAAAAAAAAAAAACGGGTGCGTGTACTTATGTACGCGCGTATGAAGTTATACTTTATGTTTATTAAATTTATTTCTTTTTTTTATTTAAATTTTAATGAATTTGAATAAAAATCGATTAAACAACATCCTCAAACACGCATATTGGACATCCATTTTCTTGACATCGTATAAATTCGGTAATTCTCTGTACGGTTCGGAAAGTTCACCTGCGGCTATATTCAGACTCGCCAAGTTACGTCGGTCGTATTGTAATGAGCGATTTAGTGGGCAACTTCATTTCTGTTAATTTTTTGTCACGGTGCGCGCGCATCGTAAAATTTCACTCTTATCAATTTTCATAACGCGCCTAAATAAGTATAACTTCAAAAGGCAATTTTAAATATTTATTAACCAATTATAACATCAAAATTTCTGTGGCGTCCATGTTTTGAATATAATATTAAGTAAGTAGTAATATAATATTAATCGGAGACGAAAATGGTATCAAAAAGATTTAGTCCACGAGAGAACGAGATAGAATACTTGTGAAGGTTACACTCATGCCGTGCGTGAGAGTTGCACATTTTTTTTAATAATTATCGAAGATATGTACTCTATTCTAAGATCGACATAATGGCCGTTTTCCAATTACAACACAAGAGCGCATTATGCGGCATAATGCTCAACTAAGCTTCCGCATAATTCGGCATTGTGCGTCACTGAGTAATGGTTAATTACAGAGCATAATGCGACTCAGTGACACACAATACCGAATTATGCTGAAGCTTAGTTGAGCATTATACCGCATAATGCGCTCTTGTGCTGTAATTGGAAAACGGCCAATGTTGAGCATAGATTTTTGCGCCGGATCTTCTCAGTAGATTCAGCGAAGAACTTCCTAGGTTTATCTCTCTCTATTTCTTTCATCATAATATATTACGATTCTTTTTTGTTCAAATCTCAGATAGTCACTTTAGATACCTGTTAATTCTATCTATCTATCTATATAAAAATGAATTGCTGTTCGTTAGTCTTGCTAAAACTCGAGAACGGCTGGACCGATTTGGCTAATTTTGGTCTTGAATTATTTGTGGAAGTCCAGAGAAGGTTTAAAAGTTAGATAAATAGGAAAATGCTCGGAATTAAATAAAATTAACAATTTTATTTTTCCTTTGACGTGTCCCCCGTCGGACGGATTCCTTTTGTTTGTTTTAAATTTATTTTATACAAAAGTTTAGGTCTTTTATTTATCGATTGAGGCACTATGAAGTCTGCCGGGTCAGCTAGTTATTAATAAATAACAAAATAGTTTACCTCGTCGAGTTCGAGGCACTTGCCCCACTCGGCGAGAGTGACGCGGTGGTCGTCGTCAGCGTCGCAGCGGTCCAGGAACGGCGCGATGCAGTGCTCCAGGGCCATCAGCGGAGCTCTAATGGGGAACAGCTCGTGACGGGACACGAATCTGTTACGCAATGAACAATAATGAATTATGAATGGAAAAGTAATTTTGAGTTCAATTTACATGTTTCTTATTTTAGAATTTTCTTAAAGCAAAAGGGTTTTTTTGTTAGAGCTTAACAAAAAGGATTTGAAGTAAATATAATATTATTTTTGCTCCGTGCATCCGTGCAGTACAGACGTGTTAGCGATCTTTCCAAAAACATTCATTTCACTGACAAACCATTTTAAACTCAAGCAACATATGCTGTTGATTACAATTTACCGTGAAGTGCAGTGCGAGAAAAATAAAATTTATTTAACTTATTTTAAAACCACTACTATTACAATTTCGACCATAACAGTTTAAGCAGNTGTACTTACCTTGCTTCTGTGGTAATCTACCCTCTTTATACATTTTAAGAAAATAATAATCTTTATAGTTTTTGTTAAATATATTGTCATAGCACCGCATGTTGTTACCATAAATTATTGTCATGTACTGCACGATCTAAATTAATTATAACTATTTTATTGTTCTCATTTAAGTGAATTTATGTAATTCTTTTGAGAATAAAAAAAAAAAAAAAAAAAAATTCATACAAGTGGGTACACTGTGGTGCGAAGACGGCTCAATATAAAGATGGCAACGACGGTCGTTGACCTCGCGCGTCAGCCGACTGTCACTCGTATACAAAGGGTGTGGTCCAACAAAGCTGATTAAATATTTTTAATTGTTTTAATTTCAAGATCGCGTTTAATTAATGTTATTGTGCTATGTATAGCTAGCTTGCACTAACACCGTCTTTGATATCGTGAATTAATTTGGTATACTTTACAGAAAGCTTGGGTGGATGGCTATTACCATTCTACCTATTTATCCGCGTGTGTTTTGTTTCCAACTCATGCTTCAGGGTAGGGAATTCACGTCGTAATTAGACAAAATCAAATTTGAAACGAAATTTCTATATTACCTATCATTGGTCTGAGCGTCCAGATCGCACCATTTCCATATAGCGGCATTGGCCCAACGACGCGTGAGGTTTGATTCCGCCTCCCGCTCCATCTTCAGGTAATGAGGGGTCAGCTCTCTACGTTCAGCCATGTCGCGCATGATGTTGAAAAGCCAGTCCCGCATGCGACGGGGGAAGTCAGACATCTCGCTTTCAGTGCAGTCCGGCATTTCTCGGCACGTTCCGTAATACTCGATTTGAACGTGGTGGTATTGCGGGCCACGGCACTGATCCGAGTTGTCGAGGCATAAGCATCGCTGGCGGTATACTTCGCAATCCGATTGCCAGGTTTCGTTGAAGTTTGTGCACACCTGAGTATATAATTATAATGCTATGTTACCAGATTATCACACGGACTGAGAATAAAAAAAAAAAAAAGGTTAATAATAACAATTTTTATAATTGAGGCCATCAGCGCAAAAGTGGCCTAACCCATCATTTTTTATATTCAAGCTAATATGACGTATATTAGTGTATAATTTTGAATATAATAAATTTTTATGCAAAACCGGCCTATCCATCTGAATAACAGATAGCTTTGTAAACATTATTTTTGCGCGGATTTTTTTTTTGCTTAGTCAAATTCAAATTCATGTAAATTCAAACCTAATTGCCCCCATACTAACTATGGTAAGCTTAGCCTCAATTGGTGTTCACGGAATGGACTTAGATTCTTCAAGACACTTCCGACTCCTCAAGATTTAGATTTACTTTATATGTTACGTCTTCTATTTTGCTTTTTATTGACTCAAAAAAAAATATTGTTCTAATTTTTTATTGATAATCCTAAACTTCGTCCATAGATAATAATAAAAAAAATCGCTTGATAAATATAGTAAAAAAAAAAAACTTTTTACGGTATTCGCGAATCGTAAAAGTAAAAGCAAAAATTTATTGAACTGTAAAGTAGTTTTAATTAGAGTAAAAAAAACTACTTATCTGTTTCATCTTTGCTTATTTAAATGTAGATTACCAATAAATAAAGACGTTAAGACTAATATGAACAGATATCAATTGACAAAACGTCGCGATTGGCTGAGTGGTCTAACCATGCGTCTGGAGTCTGTCTCGTAGGGACAGTCCTTGATGCAGTTACACATGGCGTCTCCGTGTTCGTTGATTTCGCAGACACGTCCTGCGCTGCAGTGGACTTTCAGGCAAGGGTCTGAAAAGAATATGAGTGATAATACCCTTGCAAGGTGCACAAAAACACAGGTATGTCTTAAATAGTAACAGCTATAGCCAGAGGGTAGATTCTCAGATTATTAAAATACTCATATACTATTCAGAATTTATTCTCGAAGAAAATATTTTTCCCTGGAGATAAAAGAATTTTGGCATCTACAAGAGCATCGCAGTATTGGCTCAGCACATAGAATCTCAGATCCGGGTCCGCGTATCGAAAAGATAAAAGTGTTTTTCAACCAAATCAAGTTTTAATATCACCTTCCATGTTGATTTCTTCGTCTTCATTCTCTTCATTAGAGACCTCGTTGAGAAGGTCGTTAACTCTGGCTATTTCTGCCTCCTGTGCCCAAAAATTCTTAATTAATTCCTTTACCTTTATACTAGTATACGTTCTATGTTACTCTTCAATTTGAAATATAGCTTGTCACGAAATATTAGAAAAACGAGGGAGATACATACTACCGCAGTCTGGATTACCTCAGAAGTCAAATCAGTCTTTCAAACTTCTTTAAGTGCCATATTACAATGAAGGCCAATGATCAATTAAGTCCCTAACTTTAGAGACAAAAGATACGAAACCAAGATGGGGTGGTTTATTATCTTGACAGTCGCCTTGAAAGCACGCGAAAATCTATATAGTTAAATCAAATGCTGTTCATTTGGATTCGGACCATTTTAACTACTAGTCCTATTCGACTATTTTTGGTCTTATAATATCCGTAATAGTCCAAATGAGGATCTTAAAAAGTAGTACCTATAATTGAACATGACAATGTTTTTCGGGTCAGATACGTTACAATAAAATATAAGCAAACAAACATGGTATCGCTTCTCGTCCAAGCTCTCAGACATTCCGTGCTCGATGTGTTCAGCCTCCGAGATGTCCCCGCGGCCGAGCTGCTCCGACGTTGGACGTTCAGTAGTCGTGGTGCGGATCCTGCGGTGCCTACGCCGCATACGCTGAAATACAACCACGCAAAGGAACCATTATCAATTGTGACATTTGCAAAACGACTAAGTCACTGTTGTTCTTTTGCTGGTTCAGAAGTAATTTTTTTATTTATTTTTTTGATGGGTGGACGAGCTCACAGCCCTCCAGATGTTAAGTGCTTACTGGAGCCCATATACATCTACAACGTAAACGCGCTACCCACCTTGAGATATAAGTTCTAAGGTCTCAGTATAGTTACAACGGCTGCCTCACCCTTCGAACCGAAACGCATTACTGCTTCACGGCAGAAATAGGCAGGACGGTGGTACCTACCTGTGCGGATTCACAAGAGGTGCTACCACCAGTAGGCTTTGCTATTAAAAATATAATATCTTTGTAGACCAACGAATTCACGGCTTCATCTGACGGTGCATGATCACCGTTATTCGTGCTTGTCAGCAATGCTAGGGGGCAAAACCAAGCCACTGTCTACCGAGCCAAGCTACTGCGAATTCCCCTCTATGGTAATAACTTAGAAAGGATTTTTAAAGCCAACGTATTAAACTTGAATTAGGAAGGCTGATCGAAAAACCTAAATTTACTGGAAATACCAAATTTAATTAAATACTTACACTAGCGTCGGCGGTGCAAATGACCGCGATCACGAGGGCCAACGCAAGAAGACCCTTCATCTTGCCTTTCTGCAACAATGCAAGATCAATCAGTGAGACTCGTATTAAGTAGGGCCAGCGGAAGCTGCTTCGGTGGTCCAGTACTCCCTCCGTACACGTTCCTAATGAACTTTCAACAACAAAATTTGTTCAACTGTACAACAAATGTACTCTGTGCTATAGATACAATTGCCTGCTTCTTTTTTTTTCAACCTATGCTGATAGCCTTGAGAGGCTATTTCAGCTTCTCCTTGACGTGTAGGTGAGCTCACGGGGCTCTAACTGGAGTGTTACTAACACTGGCCCTAGCAAGAGCAATGCTTCGCAGAATCTACCACCGGATCGGAAACGCGACCCACTGAGAAGATCCAACGAGAAACTCAATGGGATGTGTCTGTGGGCTAATTCGCTCGTCGAGCCTTTCGTCGCAAGCGATGGGTTCGACGAGGACGGTGACCGGATTGCCTGCTGAATACTGTAAATAGTTTCAGTATTGAAAACGCAGATAAAATCAGGTACAAAGGTACACAGATCCCGGATTTTGTAAAAGATAAAGCAATCGCAAAGTCTAATTGTGAAATTAAATTAATAAAACCCTTATCATCGACTAGCATAAACAATAAAATATTCATTCGAGACACAGATAGTTGATAAACTGAAAACAATAATCACTAGACTTTACCATAAGAGCGTTATAATTAAACATATTTATGAAATGCGGAGCCTTCTGTTTAATTGTGGACGCTATGATAATTAATCCATATTCATTATTTTTGTTCACAGACGTATTTTAGACAACATCCTGACTACGGCGGCTACTGAGTCGTAAAGTTACATTTTACGAGGCTCCAAACGCACGGAACGTGTGTCCCGATTACACCAGACCTAAATATACGTTCTAAATTGTTAGAGCGGGCGCTTTCGTAAAATAGTGCTCAAAGGAAAATTATGGTTTAACTATAAACTGACTGACTCGGTAGTACAATAGTTAGCGACACTAATTGTTGTGTCGAGGGCCGTAGGTTCGATTCCCACTTCAGCCAAATATTCGTCTGGGTGTTTATTATCTATATAATATGTATGTATGTGTATATGTATGTATATATTTAAACTATATAAGTATGTATGTCAGTCTGGTAGGCCGGATGACTGTGTGTGATTTGTTCTCCTCAGCTACAAATGTTAGTTATAAGTCACATTAATGACTTTAAATGACTGAAATAACTTTTAAACAAGGATTTCACATGATTACGACTTTAGTAGAGGCCAAGAGTAGCCTACTGTGATGATAAGTCGTATAAACTAAATATCTTCGGAACGCTTCAATTTAAGGGATAGGTTTGTTTGAGACCAGCGCTTAGGTACCCGTAATTTCATACTTAACAAGATAATTTTTCACCGAATACCATATGCGCGATTTCTTAGAAATATCGCGGATGAGCCCACACCAACGTACAGACATACATACATCCATTTATTACCCTACACCCACAAGTTAAATTATTATTAAGAAACAAATGAGTAATAGTATTATGCTGATTGTCGTTCGGTGTGTCAATGACACTGGTAAAAGCGCCCTGATAAAGTGCAAAGCTCTTTCGTTTTCCTCATTTATCAATAATTATTTTAACGTTCTACTATCCTTGCTATCTTTGGTTCATTCATAGCTTTGGTGATTTATTCTTTGGATTTGTAAAACGGACAATTTAAACTATTCCGATCACGATTACCGATACTCATCTATTCTAGTCTATCCTCGTCTTTCATAAAAAATACTGCGACTTTTTGGATTCTATGAGAACACAAAAATAATACTTTTGGAAGAAATGTATGATGTTCAAAAAGAAAACAATTTAGCATCCAACGTAAACTGATTACAAATGTTGCGTGAATAGAAAATCAGTGTTAAATACTTTCTTTTTATGAACTTTTTCCAGTGCGTTCCGTAATAGTTGACTTACAAAAAAATAGATATTGAATGAATAAGCTAAGTCATAGCAAATCAGATTACAAACTAAAACATTTGGCAAGCGTTTATACAAGCCCTCTATGATCTCATACAGACATCTGCTGAAGCTCTCTAATTCTGCAAAACTGATCAAATCATACGTATAATTGAAACACAAACGAACATACACATTTCCTAATAACATTAAAAAACACTATATTATTATGAATTAATTCTTGATGTGATGATGATAATCATCTTTAGTGGTGGTAGGACGTCTTGTGAGTCCGCACGGGTTGGTACCACCGTCTTGCCTATTTCCGCCGTGAAGCAGTAATGCGTTTCGGTTTGAAAGGTGCGACAGCCTGTTGTGTTATACTAAGACCTTAGACCTCATATCTCAAGGTGTGTGGCGGCATTTATGTTGTAGATATCTATGGGCTCCGGTAACCAGCTTAACACCAGGTGGACCGTGAGCTTGTCCATTCATCTAAGCAATAAATAAAAGATCAACATTAACTTATGAGTAGGAAAAACGGGATGTTCACGTAAATAGCCCGCCACGCATATTGTCGTATGAGGCGATAAGCGTTTATGTCATCATCGTTTCAGGATATTATTCAATATGACCCGCAATGATACGTCAGACTCAACACGTCCACATTAATTTGTTCTAATCCTTTACCTAATTCCTAAGTTACGAAGGGTGTGGTCTAGCCGCGTGTGTCGGGGTGTTTTGTAGCCACCACCCTGCCTGTTTCTAACGTAAGCGCTCATTATAATTCATGATTTAAGGGTGGGACTGTCATTATACAATGTTATTATCGCTCGAACCTCATGTCTTGAAATAGGGTTGGGTGTGGAATATGATATCCGAGCTCCGGAAACTCTATAACAATGGGTGGCCGTGGTGCTGCCTAGCATATTGAAAACATTAAAAACAACTAATCTGTCTGGGTCAACTGATCTGTGGGCTGATAATGATGATGATAATGATAATGCGTGTTGGCCGATCCATAATGGCGACTTTTTTGATGCGAATAGGAGGTTGCGGTCTTTCAAAGTCTAGTGAAAGAGTGACATAATTTGAGTATCCATTAAGGTCTGCGAAGTGCAGTGGTGCTGTTTAGGAAAAATAGAAAAGTGCCCTTAACATCACAACATAACATCAGTACGTCGATTGTTTCGATGTAAAATATGCGTTCCCTTAAATACCTACCTATAATTGTATAAATAATGCAATAATAATAATAATAATAATAATAATGTTTTTATTTCAAGTATCCATGACTCATATAAATTGTTAATAGTAGTTATATTTACATCACAATGAATTACTGTGGTAACATCCCATGGGAGATGGCACCACAGCGACCCATGTATATACAGTCCAGCCTGCTTGCGATCATGCTCAGGATACTGTTGGAGCTGGCCCTCACTCTGTTTACCAGAGATGCACACCTCTTACGCATGGTAGCGTAAAAACAATCTATGTGCGCGTCTGCAAACATCCCTGATGCGCTACAAAAGCGGGGCAGCACCACCAGCACCCTAAACGCGTTATTGTATTGAACACGGAGAGCATTGTACGATCTTTGAGTATATCCAGCCCACAAGCTGCACGTGTAAAAGTTAGTACAGTAGGCCCTAAAGAGGGTGACCTTGACTTTAAGTGAACACCGTGCAAACCTGCGAGCTATCATGTTTGCTCTAACCGACAACGCTCTCCGCTCTCGTTCAATATCTTCATCATCTTTGAGATCAGGGGTCAACACATGGCCGAGATATTTAAATTTATAAACTCTTGTCAATGGCGTTCCGTTGAGTACTACGGGAGGTATTTTATCATGCGTCCCACCCCTGGTCTCAAAGACCATGATCTCCGACTTTTTACAGTTGTACACCAAACCGTGTGATTTGGCGTATCCCTCACACAAAGAAACAAGTTGCCTTAGGCCACAGATAGACGCGCTCAGCAGCACCATATCGTCTGCGTAGCTGATGTTGTTTACGCACACCCCGTCTATGAAACAACCAATCCTGGTCCTACTGAGCTCGCCGATCAGCTCGTTCATATACAGGTTGAAGAGCGTAGGCGAACTCAACCCGCCTTGTCTCACCCCGCACTCCAACCTATATGGAAGAGACAAAGCCCCAGCCCATCGCACATTGTTGATCTGGTTCCCATACCAAAACTTTAGAATGTTATTTATTTCCGTGGGTAGTTTAATATTTTCCAACTTTTTCCACAAGAGGTCATAGGAAACCAAATCAAACGCCTTGGACAGATCAAGAAAGCAGGCATAAACAGGTGTTCCTCGCCGCGTGTAGTATTTGACAGCATGCTTAAGACTTAAGATTGCACTCTCTGTCGACAAACCTGAACGGAATCCGAATTGGTTATCATGAAGATTTACATATTTATTTAGTTTAAAGTTAAGCATGCTGTCCAACACTTTGGATATAACAGTAGCTAGTGAGATAGGCCTATAGTTACTGCTATCTGCAAGGTCTCCAGTCTTATTTTTAGCTATTGGTACAACTACTGTTCGTATCATTTCCCTTGGCAAATAACTATGACCCACACAAATGTTATACAGCATTGAGAGAACCCTAGAGATGTGCACGCCCGCATAACGCAGGTGCTCAATGCTGAGCCCGTCATGTCCCGGAGACTTACCACGTGACATTGACCTAATTGTCTTTTTAACATCCTTAGACGTAAATGCCACTCCAATTTCCCTGCCGTGCTCAATATCAAGCACCGACCCAGCGAGTCCTAAAGTAGATTTTACAAAGAAGCGTTCCTTGAACATGTTGGCAATTTGTTCTGGTTCACTCACGCCACCGACGCTCACAGGTATTGTCGGCCTATTCTTTAATTTATTTGTGTGTTTCCAAAAGCCACGAAAATCACTTTTAGAATGGTGTGAGGCTAGAATATCCATTTTTGTTTGGTCCTCATGATCTTGGCACCACTTTAGTCTAGACTTGAAAACTTTTCTAGATTCACACATATCATTATACGCATACCCAGAAGTAGGTTTACCGTACCCTACCCACAACAAAAACTTTTGCCTAGCTTCCCTGTGAGCCTCTGCAACATGCTTATTCCAGCCCACTACCACTCTTCTAGCACGTTTTACAGCGCCCTCCCGACCGTCCAATGCAGCTGCACTTAGGGCATTTACAATATCTGTATACAATTTATCTATAACTGCTATGTGATTTACTAAGCTTAATGAAAATGTTTTCAATGTAGATTACATCACCGCTCTCATGACAAAGCTGCGCAATAATTCTTTCAATTCCTACTGACATCTCGTAGAGTAGGTTCAATTACCTATGTATATGGATGAAGAGTACCTACACGTACATTACACGTACTAACACGTACATTTACTTTAGAAGAGTTTCTACATTTATAAGTTATTTTATAGATAAATCTCATCAATAGGTTCTAAAAAAAGTAAATCGATTGACAAACGGATAACAAAATAAATGGACATGTTACTTTTGAAGCGTCTGTGTAATATCCAAAATAATCAGTGATGGGTCATATTCGGGAGACGATGGCCTAACAAGAGTATACAGTGTGAAAAGCGGTAGTTCTATTGCTAAAAGAACTGTAACAAAACTATGTCCTTTACCAATTTCTAATGAGTAAGAATTTATTTTACATAAGCCTATTTGAAAAGGCCTTAGAGGCCTTTTGGCGGGCGGTATGTTCGATTTATTTGTAACGATGATCGGTGCTTGAGGTACCTAAAATCACCGTTAGTGGATCGAGAGGATGCGAAATTACGTGTTTTTGGCGACATCGACTGTTTACAATTCGGTTCGTAGTATCGGAAGACCATCAATGATCATCAACCAATCACTTTGTATCCACAGCCCACAGTCTGATCGCTACATACACGGAAGGAGCCGTAAAACCATCTGCCCATGCACGGCATTTGAAAAATCAGCACAAAAATGTAATACGACAGATGTAAGGAATAACATAACTCAATTTCAGCAAAATATGATTTACAATATTATTGTATGTGTCGATAATGTATGATAATGAAGTCGTCGTGGCCTAAAGGACAAGACGTCCATTGCATTCGTATCTAGTGATGCACCGGTGTTCGAATCCCACCGGCAGGTACCAATTTTTCTAATGAAATACGTACTTGACAAATATTCACGATTGACTTCCACGGTGAAGGAATAATATCGTGTAATAAAAATAAAACCTGTAAAATTATAATTTGCGTAATACTGTTGGACTGTTGTAATTACTATTGGTAGGACCTCTTGTGAGTCCGCACAGGTAGGTACCACTACCCTACCATTTTTGTCGTGAAGCAGTAATGCGTTTCGGTTTGAAGGGTTGTAACTATGCTGAGACCTTAGAACGTATATCTCAAAGTGAGTGGCGCATTTACGTTGCAGATGTTTATGGGCTCCAGTAACCACTTAACACCAGAAGGGCTGTGAGCTCGTCCACACATCTAAATAATAAAAAAATGTAACTCGAATCAAAGATTCCTTTAATGAAAGGTGTCATATATCATCATCTAGGATGAATAGCTTGTTTAGTGAATCATACACAAGTGACCGGAGTATACCATAACCTCAATTATGATACAGTATTATATAGGCCAGGAATAACGTCATCGGTATATTGACCTCGTTTGACAGGTACAATTGGTAAATAAATAATTTTATGCATTATGGCAACACTGCACTGACCTACTTCAGGCGTTCTGGAGAGCAGCTTACACAAATATATAAAGATCTTTGTAGTCTGTATATACTGTTTGAGATCGTTTAACATGGTATATAGTTTAGAAGATGTCGGAATCTATTTTATATGTATAAGTTTGCAGTTATGCTCGTTAAAAAAGTCTTCCAATTGTACTGACTGCAATAAAGTAGTATGACCTACAGTGTAGTTTGAGTAGGGTCTGAATCTGCTCATTTTATCAAATATAAGAAATTGTTAGTTAAATATGATTTCAGAAAACTACGGATTAACGTAAAAAAGAATGTAAATTTTCTGAAGATGAAGATGAAATGACATGAAATGTAGATGAGATTTGAACAAACTAACATTTAGGTATAACCTAAATAACTAAAATAATGTCTACTACTTTCAAAAGGTTTATACGCGAGAAGTATTGAATACTATTTTAATGAATTCGACATGGATGTGTGTTTTAAGATACGTTGACAGTGCTATAAAAATCAAGCAAATTGGATGTGTTTTGATCTTGATTAGTTAAATTAACGAATGTGTTTGCATTAATTTCTATTGACCTAATTCGTAGAAGTGTACACGAGATTCTTTTATCAATTGATTATGTTACACATCGTTGTACAAATTGTGCTAAAACAAATTCTAAATATAACTATTAATAGTTAATAGTATTATATTTATTTCAAGAATATACGGGTATTCAATTTGGGCTGAGTTACTACTCATATTTTATACAGTTAATTGTCCCATTTCCCTACTTCCATAAGGGTCCTATCTTGTAATTAAGCGGAGGACATGGAAGGGCTGAAGGCAATCTCGCTTTGAGCTCTGCTTTTAGCCAGATTATCTAGTCTATCAACATAAACTTTGAGCTCGTGTAAGCGATACATTATGCGGTATCAAATCCATGGACATAAGTGAGCTCACCACCCTACCTAAGCTAGCAAATGATACACGCATACGTAATTATTTTAAGAGGCCATCGAACAGATACCCGAATTCATTATCGAAGTAGCCCAATTTATTTCTTAACCCCGTCTCAAGATTATGGAATATTTAAACAACAAAAAAAAACTGTAATTTTGAACTTTTATTATCTATCAAATAGCGATAACCGACTGGGTAGGGTTAACTAAAAATGTTGCCAGAATTAAAGAATTTGATTGAAACTGTGACAATGTTTTTGACATTATTCTATTATCATTCCGAGCAATCCAAGATTTTGATATTAATGAAGTGGCACTGCAGCTTACAGAGACATTTTATTAATTATTAATTTGTAGACACGGTTTTGTTCACTTTAGTCCAGAAAAAAAAATCGATCCCTAATGTTTTTTTTTTTCGATGACGATTTCGCATGGATATTAAAGTTTTTATACTGGGATGGAACAAATTAAAATAAACTAATACATGTGCGAATGTAATAGGAATATTGAAGAGTTTTAATACACTTACACACATCCAATGTGAAGGATGTTTAATCGTAGATAGATATATGACTAAAGGTTACATGACGAATGGCTTCATGTGTAACTAAAAAAATTTTAAAAATAACTTTATTCAATGGTCGCATTAAGCTCTGTATTTTTTTTTGTAATCAACAAGGGGTCGAGCAGTTATCTGCGGATGACGATAGCGCGGTTTCCGTCCACGCGAATCGTTCTCATCGAAACAAAAGAGCGAATCGCAGAATCATGACCCATTTTAATTTTACGACGCCAATTATTTTTGTGTATTTTAGTTTTAAAGATAAAACTACTTATTTGATTTTTTTAAATGCTACTTAACAATATTATAAAGCTGGGTTTGGTAATTTGTATTACGTTGGGTTTTATTATTATTTTTATTGCCTTTGTAGGCAGACGAACATACGGCCCACCTGATGGTAAGTGGACACCGTCGCTCATGGACGTCAGCAATGCCAGGGGCAGAGCCAAGCCGCTGCCTAACATTAAGTACTCTCTGCAATCCTCGTTTGAAAAAGGATATGTCATAGCGCTCGGAAAACACCGTGGAGGGGAGTTCATTCCAAAGCCGGATGGTACGTGGCAAAAAAATCTTTGGAAACGTACTATCGATGAACGCAGCGGTTCCAGATAATATGGATAAACTCTGCTCCGATGGCGGGAGATGCGATGATAAAAAGGAGATGAGGGGATCATCTCGAATAATTCCTCAGAGCATTCCCCATAGACCTTACGGTATAAAACAGAGAGAACCGAAGTCCCTCTGTAGACCCAGACGTTCCAATGAGAGGTGCAAGAGAGGTTATTACATAAGATTTATTCAACGAGTTAAGGAAAACTAAAAAAGCACAGTAAAATTTTGTTTAAATTTAAATGAGATAACACAAGAAGTACCTACCAGCACAAAATCCGTTCACATAGAAAGAAGTTCAGACGTGACTTCAACATATAAAAACAGTCGAATCGATAACCTTTCGCTTTTTTTAAATCATTCAAATAGGTTAACTATGACTCAGCACTATCATGCATGTAATAGTAATTGTTGTATGTTTCGGGAATGAGCACGTACCTATGTTCACGAGTGGTATAATTTTTCACACTTAATCAGACCCCACAGTATATACATACATACATACATATAATTAAGATTGTTCCAAGAAGTACGCGCTAGGAACTTGTTTCAAAGCTATAAAATTACAAAGCCATAACATTATCCATATAATCTATAAATAAATAGTACTATATATAAAACTACACTCTGTACTCTAATATACATAAAACTAACAAAGAATCGTCTATATTTTTGATTTTTATAAATACCTCCATATTTTAACAGTTTAGATCGAAAACCCAATACTTTATAATTGACTTAGTATAGGTACATGCGAAAGTGAGTTTTCATGCCTTAAAAACTCAAACGATCATCATGAAACTTTGGATATTCGTCAGGAATATAGGACATAGGGTGAAAGAGAGGTGTGGGTACCACAACTAACCTCCCTTACCTAGATTGGTTATTGTTTCTAACGCTAAGATGATTAAACGCTTGGATTACGAGGGATATTATGAATTTAAATGACGAAAACCTAATCGAAATTAATTTATGGGTCAATCCACTTTATTGTACTGAGGAATTACGAATGGCTCGGCGGCCCTTTTTCACCAGTGTGCTTAGTGCGAGTTTTTTAACGTTCTCGATAGCGTAAAAGTTAACACAATCTTGTGCAACAAGAGCAGTGCTTCGCAGAATCTACCACCGGATCGGAAACGCGACCCACTGAGAAGATCCGGCGAGAAACTCAGTGGGCTGTGGGTTAAGACTTACTTTTTTTGTAAAACCTTGCCAGAATATAGTTTTATAAATTTATCTAATAAATAAATAAGATCGCTCTTTTCAAAAGTCGTCCAAATTATTACTGTGATATTACAAAACGTTATGAAAATTTCTGAGAAATCAACTCGATACAATTGTTATGCTGAATAGATATCCGATACGTGTTTATGTCGACTCCGCATTGTTTATGCATTTTTATAATGGTGATGCCACAGTATTGTCAATGATTGAATAACTAATTTAATTATCCTTTAATTCCTTTACTGATACTTTCAACTGTTACTTCGTTTACTCTGTGATGACCATGGGCTCTGGTAGACACTTAATATCACATGGATATATTCGAATCTTCATGAAACAAAACAGAAAAATTATTTTTCTCACAAGTTAATTTTATGATTATTTTTGGTAAGACCGGGTGATCTCATTTTATGTCAATGGTATCGCAAACATTTAAGCCAGTGTTACAATGGGAATGCCGAAAGGCATATATCAGGTCAGATGTGGGCTTTGATCAAGGATAATACACAGTATCTGTTTAGCTGTTCCCGTACATACTAGGTTTTTTTTTTGCATAGGTGTGTGGACGAGCTCACATCTCACATGGTGTTAACTAGTTACCGAAGCCCATAGATATCTACAACGTAAATGCCGCCACCCACCTTGAGATATGAGTTCTAAAGTCTCAGTACAGTTACGTACTTAGCTTCCCCTAATTTCTATAAAACATTCTGATGGTATAGTGTTCTGGTTCAATAAATACGATAGCAGCTACTCCAATCCAATGCAATGTCTCAAGGTGGGTTACCAGTAGCATTAACCTTATGTACTCTATAAGCTTCGACAACCATATATTACCAGGCGGGCTGAAAGTTTGTTTGCTAGTTTACGCTATTTAAAACAGAATATTAATTTACCTATTAGGTAAAAAAAATTACACGTGCGTAAAGTTCTTGTAAATATAAAATATAAAACTAAACATAAAAAAAATAGAAAGATCAGAAAGAAAAACATGGCGGTCACATTCCTAAATCCCTTTAAACCAGTTTTGTTCTTCAGTTTTGTAAATATTTCGCTCATTTAGTTCGCTAACACATCGACCCTTTGTCTCTCCTCGTACACCCATGAATTTATAAATAGACATTTGAAACATTATGACTTAAACAGTGAAAACAAATGATAAAATACACAAACAAAATCATCTTTAGTTAAATACACATTACAATTTTAATTTCATTATGTTGTAATGTCTGAAGTTTTCGAACTATGTAGTTCCAATTATATTCAATACTAGCGACCCGCCCTCGCTTCGCTTCGGAAACATTAAAACAAACATGAAACCAAAAAAAAAAAAAAAAGTAGCCTATGTTCATAAGGGACAATGTCGGCTTCTAATGGAAAAAGAATTTTTCAAATCGGTCCAGTAGTTTCGGAGCCTATTCGAAACAAACAAACAAACAAATCTTTCCTCTTTATAATATTATATATAGTATAGACCAAGCCATTACAAACTAAGCACAATAAAAAAAAATACATTTTATTATCGACCTACGCTTATCGTTCAAGCTTTAGTGAAAAGCTTTTTTTTGTTTCAAAAAGCCGTTTGATTATTTCCGTTATTGCATAAGTTTTTCAGGCTACAATTTCCAGACCAAGTTCATATATGTACATATTTATTGAATGATATTAGAGCTAAGTTAAATTATAATTTTATTTATCATAGATAATATATTGAATTAATTTTGATAACTTTGTTACCTACGTTGAATGATAGTCTGTAACACTGTTTAATACGGTAAAGTTTCAATGAATGAAAATGAATTTATCAAAAAATTGACAATGAAATCTACGACTTATTCTGAAAGTCTGAAATTGTAAAATATTTAAGATATAGGATTATTTTGGACAAGTTTGTCACTCAGAAATTTTTGAATATAATCTACTTACCGATGATGCGTTTCTATGTGAAGCAGGCGGCAGTCGCGTCGAAAGCCGGCGGTCGACTGAGCTTGCTGCCTTGCCTCACAAATCACAATCCTCCTTCAGTCTACTGTCAGAACTATAAACTCGCCTTAACTAAAAGTTATTTCTCTACTAAAGCTTTCTTAAATGCACATTGCTGACTCTTTATTACTGCATCGTAAGTATTTGATTTGTAGCCTCTTTTGTAAGCGGTTATCGAAGCGAGAAGTAAGAAATAAAGTCGAAACGCATGTTGAATTAAGAAAAAATAATAAGAGTAGAAGGCTCTTGTTATTTTTAGAATGCATAGTAGCTGAGATACTTAGTACTGGTTAATGTTAAAATGTTTATTATTACTATTTTTTATATTTGTTGGATTACTGGTGGCCCGAAAGCCTTTCCAGTTTCAATAGGATAGGTGGGCGAGCAAGGGCTCAGTCAGGAATTTATTATATACCTAGTAGAAATATTATTTGTGGGCTCGTATCAGCAACGTTACCGTGACATTGTGATTAAGAAAATTACGAAACGATATTTACTAAGAAGGATGTAATCTGAATTTATTAGAAAATCTAAATATTAGAACGAAAAGTACACGTCTAGTAGTAATATTATAAGTACATACTCTTGTTTTGAAACAGGAACATTTCCGAAAACAATTATTAAAAGTCGTGTAATTAAAAATAATACAAAACTTAATAAAGAAAACCGACTTCAACAAAATCAAATGAGAATATCATCTTTTTTATTTTTTATTGCTTGGGTGGACGAGCTCACAACCCACTTGTTACTGGAGGCCATAGACATCTACAACGTAAGTACGCCACCCACCTTGAGATATAAGTTCTAAGGTCTTAGTATAGTTACAACGGCTAGTATCCCACCCTTCAAACCGAAACGCATTACTGCTTCACGGCAGAAATAGACGGGGTGGTTGTGTCTACCCGTGCGGACTTACAAGAGGTCCTACCATCAGTAATTACGCAAATTATAATTTTGCAGGTTTGATTTTTATTACATTGATGATTTTTATTGTCAAAGTGCATATTTAAAAACGCATTATTGAGGATAACACAAAAGCGACTGACGAGATATTTATAAAATTTTATTGGAACAACGTGAAACGCACTAGTTTAAAAATAAAAAATTAAGATTGGTTCACCTAGAAAAAAAATCCGAGCATATTACACAAAAAAATATAGTCCAATCGATAATCTCCTTTTTTGAGTCGGTTAAAAATACGTGGGATTGAAATAAATTGTAGCAAACCATATTATTATTATATTTGATAAAAATAAATATGATTATATACATATAAGTACATACCACGATTATTTTGGAAAGAGTAACAGATGCGATAACCCTGCTGTAATTAAAATAATCAAGTTATACGTTTGTATTGTTTTTTTTAAATCTTAATAAAGTGATACTTCTGTTAATATCTATCGCTCGGTGTTCGTGTTGAGAAGATATCTGTCATCATCCAGTCTATTACTGTCGCGGTGCAATTGTATGTTCCAGTTCATAGAATACTAAACGTGCCTTATACAAATACTAGCGACCCGCCCCTGGTTCGCTTCGAAAACTGTAATTTATTATTGATTTCTCCACTATTTAATGGATGTTATTATGCATAAAAACCTTCCTCTTCAATCACTCTATCTATTAAAAAAATCCGCCTCCAAATCCGTTGCGTAGTGAAGATTTAATATATTATGCCGTTACTTACAACATTTTCGTTTAGTATAGAGAACGTTAAAGTATTTTTTTATTTCCATTAATCAAAATATGCACCCGTGGTATTGCAGCATCTCTGCCAGCGTACCTATTGGTAATTTGTCAATGCTCTTCTTGAAGAAACTAGGCGTACCGGGAGCCAACAAACTCTTCAAAGGGATTTTGTACTGCCTCTCGAGTATTAGATTTTTATCCCTGACTAGCTGACCCGGCAGACTTCGTAGTGCCTCAATTGATAAATAAAAGACCTAAACTTTTGTATAAAGTAAACTTAAAACAAACAAAAGGAATCCGTCCGACGGACGACACATCAAAGGAAAAACAAAATTATTATTTTTATTTGATTCCGAGCTTTTTCATATTTATCTACCTTTTAAACCTTCTCTGGACTTCCACAAATCATTCAAGACCAAAATTAGCCAAATCGGTCCAGCCGTTCTCGAGTAGCGAGACTAACGAACAGCAATTCATTTTTATATATATATAGATAGAAGACTAGCTGTCCAAACTTAGGAAAAAGTAGAAGTATTTCGGCGCAAGGTCTGCTGAGTACCTCCGGTGGATGACGCCAAACTACCAACTCTAGCTCTTGTAGCTTAGAGACCATCTGTGGTGCCGTCTGAGGTCGATTGTTGTCGTTTAGGAGCAGCGGGGACGAGCGATTAACCAAGGCTGGCCGGACATTAGCGACCTTCCCCATCATTGTGTCCAGTTCCTCACAGTACACATCCTCAGTAATGCTGAAGTCATTTAGTAAGAAGCTGTAATAGATTATACGGCACTAATCTACCAAACAGTGACCTAGACTTTTTTTAGGGGTAAGTTTCAATTTGGGGCCTTGCCTGAGTTCTGAACCAGGGTCTAACCAACATGATGACCGCTTAAGATTATCAAAAAGAATCCGTTTTTTCATTGCAAATAACAAAGCGGCTCAAAAGCCCTTTGTTTCATCGCGCTGGCGTTCGTTCATTTCGTGATGCACCCACTTATTTATCTAACTCTTTTACCTAGGCAGTTTGACGCAAATGGACCACTATTGTTTTGAGCGTTCAAACCAATAACGTCTAGTTCGTTTATAGTGTTCACCCCGTAACGTGCGTCATTCATGTTGTGAGCTGTTTGTGCGGCATTGCTACCGCGACATTATTCGTAGTAACATCCATCATTATTCGCATTTTTATCGTGTCCATATTGATGAAAAAGATAAAAATGTAGAGAATATACAACAATAATCAATGAACAAATGATTTAAAAGTGAATTCTAAACCTTTAAAAAAAAATCTTTTTAATTTAAAATTAATCGCCAGTCCATACATAATAGGAGTGGGTAATATCGGTTTTGCCGCGTATCGAATCGTATCTATATTTCGAGTATCAATATCGGATATTGAATCTATATATTTTCTGAATCTATATATTGATGGATGCTAGTAGATTTTCTCGATTCATGATATTTGAGATTTGAAACGATACGCTGATATAATATCGTAGTAGATATAGATTTAAGTCAACGTTATACGGTTGGTTTTCTGATATCAATTTATAATATGATTTTAAAGTAATAAAAAGAACATGAAAATAAAAATAGCAAAAAAACTTTCCTTCATGCTTTTATCAGGCTTAGGACTGGCTACATTATTTTCAGTTTTTAGTATTTTGTGTCTTAATTTAAAATTACAAAATATACCAAAAGAGTGTAGATTTCAAAAGTTTAATACAAACACAAGAAATAAACTCAATTATTTGGATTCAACTAAAAATAGAAAAATGTGTACTTTAAAAATCAAACACAAAAAACCTTTAAGTATTTATAAACACTTGTCCAAAAATTCTAGTTCAAGGTCAAAGCGCGTGAAATTAAATTCAACGATGCAAATAGGCTATACTGCATTCAAGTTAGGGTCGAAAATTGAAACTTCTTTCCTAAATTGTATCCTGCTGATACGACGCTAAGAATAATCTACAGACATATGGACTTAATATTGCCGATACACGAATCGGTACGATATGCCGATGCGCATCACATCGAGCAATATCGTGTATCGGCTGATATCGATACATAGATTTCGATTCACGAATCGGTACGATATGCCGATGCGCATCACATCGAGCAATATCGTGTATCGGCCGATATCGATATATAGATTTCGTGTGGGGCGATATCGGATTCAACGATATTGCTGCGATATATAGATATTGAATCTAGATACGATTTATATCACCCACTCCTAATACATAAATCACGTTTCAGATGACCGATATTTGAAAACGGAAATTTCATAGACCTATTATAATTATGGTTCTAAGGTTTTAGTTTTATAGTACAACGGCTGCCGTACCCTTCAAACTGAAACGCATTACTGCTTCATGGCAGAAATAGGCAGGGTGGTGGTAGGTACCTACCCGTGCGGGATCACAAGATATGCTACCATAAGTGTTTTTTGGCTTTTTATAAGAATCTTAAATTTATAAGTAACTAGCTGTGTCCGTCCGCTTCGCCGGGCATTTAAAATTAACATTTTTATTTCTCACCCCCACAAAGATTCTCATCATTAACGCCCCCGCAACTGGTGTAGGGAGTCCAACACTCATATTAGCCTATTCATTAAGTACGTGTATTTTCTACTTGGATACCAAATTTCAAAACAATCGGATGCATGGTTCAGTAGTTATAGCGGAACATCCGTAAAAACCACTGTAGACATATATTAGTATAGATTATCCATACAACCGCATGGGTGGCTTAGGATTCGTCTTGGAATGGGCAGCAGCGCCCTCTAAGTATTGTTCCAGCTTAATTCCAGAACATCTATTACGATAATTAGATAAACAGAACTAGTTTTACTTTTCATGCTGGTTTCGTGTAGGTTTAAAGAGGTTCTTTAAAAATCCATGTTACTAATTTCTGGACACCCTCTATTCTTCTCGAGTACGATTACTAGGGTATCTATGCCTGCTCTTAATATTAGTTTTATTTTATTGTCTTTGTATGCAAACGAGAACACGGCCCACCTGATGGTAAGTGGTTACCGTCGCTCATGGATGCCAGCAATGCCAGGGGCAGAGCGAAGCCGCTGCCTACCATAGACAACACACACTGCAGGAGTCTGATCGTTGTGTTATTGTGGAAAATCATAAGGTGTTTTTAAATCATATATGTACTTATCTTTCAGTCTTTGTAAATCGAATGAAATTCTACGTAATTGCATTATAATAAAACTTTGTTAGAGTAGTTATTCAGGACAGAAAGATAACGGAATTGTGTCATAAACAATCCTCACTTTTTTATCAAATTCGGCTTTACTGATAAGAGAGTCATAGGTCATTTAGGTCTCATATTTTAACTGAATAGTACAACAAAAATGTGTTTTCCGAGACAAAGAATGAACGCAGAATCTACCAAAAATTTTGTCATTTAACCTTTTTTGTAATGAGCTTATTTACACTAATTTTGCAGAAATTCCTAGCGGATTTTTTAAAACCCTTTAGTCTTATAAAAACTATAACTTATAAAAAAACAAAAATTAATGTTATGTTCACAGCAAAATAATTTTAAATGTTTGTTTATTCTGAACTTATTAAAAATTATAAAAATGCGCAGGCTAATAAGACACGTCCGTACAGGTCGATACCTAACATTTACGATCAAACTACGCTAATAGTCGGTATTACGGCGCTCCCCACTTTAGATCTTAATAGAGAATCGATCTATCGACGATTGGCGTTCAAAGGATTAATATATCATTTTTTTATTCACCAGAATCTTTAAAGAATATTCCTTAACTCAATAATTCGATGTCCGTACAAGGAAAATTAAAATGCAAATATGCGTCTCGGTCAGAAGTATGGGAGTATGATTACACAATACACAAGATTCCCAGTCACGTGCGGCAGTATTAGCGTGGTGATGTCTATGGGCCCCAGTAGCCTAAACTTATCTGAACTTCTAGAACAATGAAATGCTTTCTGTTAAATCAGTCAAGACATTTGATGTATCCAGTCATAAACTAGAAATAAAACACAGTGAATGTTCGATAATTTTATTGTTATAAAAATAACGAACTACATACCAAACACAAGTACTTTCACATGTCTACAGAGGCGCGAGACGGGACCACCTTTGTTAGATTCAAATTTTTAATGCGTTCAGTTTATCTCACTTTCAAACATTTCATCGATTTTGAAAGAGGATTTTTATTGATTTTCAAAAATTATTTCTGAATCGATGTTTAAAAAAAAACAATTCTATCTTTACAGTAAAACAATTTGCAATATTGTCCTTTTGGTGACGTGACTAATACGAATACTATAGATACTAAGGAAGATGAGTTAAACATCAAAAATAATAAGCTTTTGAGATCACCCAGTTTTATTAAATTCCTGTTTAATGTGTCGAGAAAAGTTATCGTCCCTTATCGGCCACAACTAGCCGCTAAAAACTAACTCGTTACGTTACAGAGACGCGAAGACAATCGTATAAAAAAAAAAAAAAAACATCGACATAATGTAGTCCTTCCCTATTTTTAAACAAACAAAAAACGTTTATAACGAACCGAAAACTATCTGTCTCTCTCACGAGCGTTCAGTTAATGTTAAGCGAGAAAGAGAACACCAATTCAATTGATAAAATTATAGCTTTTATGAGGACGAAAATAACATAACGCTTTTTCCTTCTTTTCGTGAAAGCTGTAATGCCACAGATGACTTAACGTCTAAAATAAACAAAATAGAAATTAATGCAGTTACTGAGAAACTTATCGCATCACATGGCGGTGCTAGTCACCTCGTATAGTAATCAAATATTACACAGATTTCCGATCACTTACATTGTCCAACAAACAGCCAATAACCGAAACATAGCAAATATCCAAAAAGGCTATACCTGCTGTTGTTACAGGCAAATTCTTTCCATCCAAAAAGGCTATACCGTTAAGACATATCTATTTTTTTAATTTGCATCGTATACAGTCAGTTTGGGAATTAATTTTAGTTACAATTTTCGTCCTCAAATAGCACAGCACAAGTTCAATGTGGCAAGCAGTTTTATCGATAAGGTTAAAATTAAAACATCGACATATTTTACAAGCTTTGAAATAGTTGTTACTATTCCTACTATACGTAAATATTGAGGATTAATGCTATTCAATAAATTGCTCTGTAAAGCGTAAACTCCATAAATGAAACTGAAATAAGATAACATTACCATGTTCCTTTTGATTGTATAAAAGAGAATGAAAATTATAACATTTAAATTGAATAATAAGAATCGAATTGATAGAATAATTTTGACAGAAATTATCTAAACATGATGATTTTTCAAATAAGTCCCACGAAAATATCATTTATGTGACAATTTGTTTGTGGCTTATTATCAAACAACTAAAATGACAATAGCATTAATTCTCATCATTTATATGTAAAATATAAACTCTAATGACGCTAGACAGTAGTTGTAAGACTAATTTAAGTTTGATTTGAGATACATAGATAAAAGCACTTGACCGTGTCATCGTTAGTGGGCGTTTTTAATTTATTTAACATAATGTATGAGGCCGTCAGCGCAAAAGTGGCTTGAGCTTACCATAGTTAGTGTGGAGATAACGAGGTTTGAATTTACTTTTACACTGCTTCGCACGCAAAAATAATGTTTAAAAGCCATTTATTATCTGTGGTTGAAACTAGGTATAGGGCAGTTTTGCATAAAAATTTATGATGTTTTATATAATACATAGGCATGAATATGAAAAATTGTAGGTTAGGCCACTTTTGCGCTGACAGCCTCATACTGCGATAGTTTCGAAGGCAAGTTGTGAACAGCTCTGTGCGTCTCGCTCGCACATACTGTGAGTGCGAGCGAGACAGCACTATGCACGTTTAGAATTCTCGCCTGATCAAACTCACAGATGATATGTCCCCATCTAACCTTCTTATACAAATTACTGCTTTAATATTTACTGCCTTTTTGAAAATGTTTCGTGTATCGAGATGCGTATCCAGAGTCAATTTACGGCAAACGAATAAATACATAAAAGATACATATGAACTTATCATCAGATTTAAAACCGCGGTAGAGCGAATATTTGTTTTAAAATCACATTATTATGCATGGCTTGGTGGTAAACGCGAACCGTCGATAGTCAGACATGAGGTTTGGAATATCGAGAGGGCTGGACAACACTACCTCACCCCCGACACTAGGGCCGGCGGTGGGATGCGGCAGTAATGGTTAGTTGTGGACGCACTGCAAACTACGTACGATCTCGGTGCTCATGCTGACTTGAATCTTGACCCTTGTAGTTTATTCGAATCGCAAACATATAGACGAAATATGCACATACAAAAGTTACAAGTATTTTGAGGGTATTTGTGTTCGGGGCGAGAAAACAATTTATCATTTCAACAAAAAAATTACAAAGAATGTCGACATCTCAGCTACCGTACAGCCTTTACAACATTGTTCTCGCTAAGAACGATGGGTTGTTTTGAATACATATATAGATTTTTTTTGTTATATATATTATCGACGGTTTAATTGGTAACATTGGCCACGACACGTTTGGACACTGGAAGAATATTCTCGAACTTCATGTCGCACTCGCCACGGAGCCCCGGACGCCAGGGAGCGCCCCGGGCACTGCGCGGTGCTCGAGGATTTACCAGACAAACGATATCACAAATCCCAACTACGAATCAAACTAGAGTGATATGAACAAACTATATTTGTTTCTTTTTAATTACAACCAACCGTCCTTGTTAGGCTTGGAAATTAGAAATTGATAAGTGCGAATTGTCGTTGGTGTGACCAGTTCACGAAATTTCGTAAATCATAAATGTGTACATTTTCAAAACGTTTTGTTAACGACTAAATCATATCAGTAAATCGTTGTACCCACAGTAGAAACGTTTAGAAATTTAATCGGCTTCTATAATGTTTTTTTTTTTTTTTTGCAAATTGGTCACACCACCGGAATTCTGTTACTATTAATTAATTATTAAAATAAGAAATTAATTTACTATCTAACTACTTAAACGAAATATTCATGTTAAGCGAATTGCGAAGCGTTGTTAATGTAAAAATAAAAATGTATTAGAAATTAAGTACCGCTGCGGACATTACAATTTGTGAAAATGACCTGGTCTTCTGTACGTACTGCGGCGTGGCTCCCCGGCCGGCAGTCTTTTAATATTGACTACGCTAATGCCATTGTCAGATTGCCGTACTAACGAAAAGCTAATTCATCTGTTGCAGAAAGGAAATTGTATTGTGGCACCAACTGTATGTGTGACTGGATTACAATTCATTTCGTGTGGAATGCAAAAGCTGAACTCCTTTATCTATCTTTAATGAACAGTTCAGTCCAACAGTTCAGCGCGGCGAGGCGAGCGGTCCTCGTACAGTTAAACAATTAACTATGGTCTGCAGTCAAAATAGTCAATCTGAGATCTTTTTTATCTCATAATTTTAAACTACAAATGAATAAATTTGTGAATTTAATGCGATCCGTGTTACTGGTGGCGAGTATTACATAGAACTTCGTCACCGTGAACAGGGATACAATTTTTAACATTACTTTCAACCGAGAGGAATGTAATTAATTTTCGTAATGATTTTTAACTAAAATAGAACTGCGGCAGATGTATAATAGTTTATGTGAGTGAGGGAGGCAAGTTATATAAGTAACATACAGGAGTGTACACCGGGCGCGTCCGCAGCGGGTGGCGGGGGCTGGCGGGGCCTAGCGCCGGTAGGCGGGGCGGGGGGCGCGGGCCGAGGAGGGCGGGCGGCGCGCGCGGGGCGGGGGCTCGCGGCCGCGCGCCTTCTTCTCCTCCACGTTGAGCTTGACGGCGTCGGCGCTGTCCGGCGGGAAGTAGAGCGGCGCCGCGCTCAGGCACTCGCTGGCGGCCTGCGAGCTCTCGTACGTGATGAAGCCGTAGTTGGGCAGGCGCGGCTGGCCGGGCGGCGCGCTCTTGGCGTGCACGCGCAGCTCGGCGACGGGACCGAACTGTGCGAATAGCGCTCGCAGCTCGTCCTCGCTGGCGCCGGGCGGCAGGTTGCCCAGGAACAGCTGCTGCGCGTCCGAGTAGCGCCGCGCCGCCTCCGGGGCGGGGGGCAGGCCGGGGGGCGGCGCGGGCCGGGGGGCGCGGGGCGGCGCGCTGCTCGGCACCACCGCCGGCATGGCGCGCTGAGCCTGACTCGACCCCGACTTCAGGAGGTTCGCGTAGGTCTTCGGTTCCGGAGGGACAGTTGCTAACAGTAAATAATTATTTGTTACTACGGATGTCAAACTTCTGTTGACGCGATAAGTTATCGCATTCAATTCACATATACAACATGTAACATATTTAACGCACACCCTCAAACACCCCAATTAGACTTTAATAGTATAAACGCTATGCATACACCAAATATTATTTATATGTGCGTTAACACTGATTATTTGTGAAATTAGTTATTCCCATTTCGTGGAAATAAAATGGTCACCGATTCACACTCCGCTGCGCACGCACACACAGACACATGTACCTACTCGCCGCGCCCCTTGTTCAATGCACTTTAATGACCGTTTTCTTATTTGTTGTTTTATTTTAGATAATACTGCAATGTCACTTTTCACTTTATCAAAGGCGGTTATTATCTTATTCTTTAGTTCTTCGGCACTTATTGTCTGTGTGTTATAAACTAGCGATTTAATTCGCCCCCACAAAAAAAAGTCGAGAGGCGTCAAATCAGCTGATCTAGGAGGCCACTGATCGAAAAGACATAGCAAAATACGGGAGATATTTTATTTGCACTATCACTTGACCTCTTATCGATAAGGTGGACGCGGCGTGACTGACTTGTCAAAAATATTTTGTTGACTTCGTTGTTTAGATTTTTCTTTGATCACCGCCGACGCAACCCCGTCGCCGCGAACATCGGGATTAGCCTGCCGTTTATTGTAAGAATATTAAGCCGACGAAAGAAAGGGATAGTAATTATTTATGTATTACGTGGTTTTCTTTTATGTATTGTAGTGTTGCTGTGTGCCGGCGGTCGCTGTTGGTGTTGTGTGCGTAGGTATTTTATTTTGTAATAGACTATTAGCCTTGAAATAAGTATCAGATTTCTTTAATTAAATAATATTTTTTTTTACTAATTAGATATTTCATTTTAAAAAGTCTTAATACCCTGACTTACGTTCCATTTTCGTTTCTATGAACTGTTTAGCTAGCTGTGCAGGGTGACAGTAATTTACTTAGTTTTAACTAAATTTTAGAAAAAAAAAATGGTACATAAAAAAAATCAAAATCGATCCAGATTCCGATTCTGAACAAATTACTTTCAGGGTGTGCGTTAATTATGTTACATGTTGTATACATATTTTTTTGTTAAGCGCTCCTGTTCGGTTGTTTAACATTGGTACCACTTCAAGTACAGTATACGCACCTGGTTGTGGCGGTGGAGTGGGTTCGCGCTCGGGCTCCGGCTCGGGCGCGGCGTCGAGCGGCGCGGGGGCGGGGGGCGGCGTGGCGCTCCGCTCGGGCTCCGGCTCGCTGGGCGCGGTCGTGGCTGGAACCAACGGGACATGCCTCAGGTGTGCAGCACGAGAAGCTCGAGCAACACACAGTCGACACAACACGTCTTACCCAACGAGGCACGCTGTGACGTATTTTATTTTAAATTTAAAGATTGACTGAGCTGTTGTCTACTTTAAGTTAGCACGAGACCGGAGATGAGCCATTTATATGTCTCAGCAATGCAGCTGATGCATAAGAACAGGTGAAAATTTTCAGACCGTGATCATAATTTTGTTTTTTATAATATTATTGTAGGATTGGTAAGAACGAAACATATGAAAATGAGTGTGGCACGGAGCGTTAACATGTGAGTGAGAGAATACGGTAAGAAAAAGAAATGAGAATGACAGAGTAAGACAAGATGGTGATGACGATTAAATTAGCAAGACTTAAAAAATATGTTAGTTAATCTTTAATTATGTAGCGTGCAACACTCGGTCGCACTCGAGCGTCATCGGGTGCGATCGGAGTTCCCGAACGCGCAGGCGTCCCGTGACGTCACGCTACGAGATTTGCGCGCTTCGATTCAATTAGAATGTAAGAACGTAATTTTAGTTTTAATTTGTATCTTCTACGTTGTTTACTTTACATTTTAATATTGTACACATTATAGATATTGTTCAAATGGTGTGTTTCCGTACGTCGAAAGCTATGTTACCTTGTAGAGCGGCAACGAGGTGCCGGGAGACGTCGTCGTGCTGCTGCGGGTGTCCGTTGAGGTGGTGCGCGGGCTGCTGCGGCGCCGGGGGGGCGGGCGCGGGCGGCGGGGGAGACACGAGGGGGGCGTGCGGCGGCTGCGGGAAGGGCGCAGACGGGAACGCGTTGGGCGGGGGAGGGAAATAGGCCCCCGCGTTGGCGGCGCTCTCCTCCTCTTCGCCTTCAGAGCGACCAGATCCTTCGCCTTCTTCGTCCGAAAACACTATGTCCTGGAATTCATTCATTTTATGAATGTTTTAACTGGTTAGATCGTGAGAATCAAACCCCTGCGACAACAAGTTCAGTGGCATTGAAAAATAATCATAGTGCTATAGTGCTAATTCAAAGTATATTTAGATTAAAATCCTGAAATGAAGAAAAACACTCTAGAGCTTTCTGTTATTTCTATTATTTAAATTATGATTAAATGAAAAAAATATGAATAAATTATGAGTTTCCTGCATATTCCTATCAGATTTGAAACTGCATTCGGAATTAAGATTAAAAAATTTTGACTGATAAAGACTTTCATTTTGAAAGCCGGTTTATAAAAGTCTGGGGTTAATATGTTGCTATTCAGCAATGGATCCCCTAGAAATGTTCTTACTGTGGCGGGTAGCCATCATACAACGCAAGATATTTGACAGATGCCTGAATCTCGCTTACGACGTTTTCAAGACAAGCTTACATATATACAAGTTATTGCATATATCCGAACAACAACATTGGGACCGTCGCTCTACCGAGCAAATATCATCCGCTCGGTGAAAGATCTTCCCTTTGTCATATACCTACACTTACTTTTACTGGATTGTGGCCGAACGAATAATCCATTTAATATCAAGTGTTTACTGGAACTCCTAGACCACACAGCGCGGTTCAAACCAATAGGAATAAATAGCACAGTTGCACCAAATCGAACGGGCTCATAATATGCTTGAATACAATCATACAAAAACCATAAGAAGTTTGGTAAGAGCTTCTAAGTGTGAAGAGTTACCTGATAACGGAAGATGTCGTTGTGAACGTAATACTTCTTCGGAGACTGCGCGGCCAGTACGAAGGTCTGCGTGAAGCGGCGCATCGGAGCCCCGCCGTTGGACAGCTCGCCCGTCACTTGGACCACGACGCCGTTGCCGAGGGTCGCTTGAGCGTCCACCTTTCAAGAAAAATTGCGAATTGACTCTAGTGTGTCCTGATCGCCACTTTCGTTACGTGGTTTGTGCCAAAACACTATAAATAGATTACTAACTAAGAAATTTCAAAACAATTTATGTGACTAAGGCAAAGTTGTTGGACTTTCCCACATATTGCCAATTTTTTTATTGGTTAGATAGCTGGACGAGCTCACGGCTCACCTGTTTTTAAGTGGTTACCGGAGCCCAGACATCTAGAACGTAAATGGTCTTACTTTTAACAGTACAACGGCTGCCCCACCCTTCAAATCGAAACGCATTACTGCTTCACGGCTGAAATAGGCAGGGCGGTGGTACCTACCCGTGCGGACTCACAAGACGTCTTACCACCAGTAATTACGCAAAATGTAATTTTGCGGGCTGAATTTGCAACATATCACCTTTTTTTGAAAGATTAGTTAGCTTCAACTTTTTTAACGACTTTAGCTTCAATCAAATCGAAAAACACCATCTGTATGCTTCATTACCTGACTGATCTTGGCATGGCAGTCGCGGAAGTTGAGCTGCTGAATGCGATTGTGGATCTGCTTCTGTCCGACCACGGGAAGCGTCTCGCGGTTGGGGGCGTCGAGACCGCCGTGGATGAACGACGAGTAATTGTTATAGAATCTGAAGAAAAACGACATATCAACATTTTTATTTTCTCATTTATTTATAATTCATATTGTATCGTATTGTGGTTGTTTGAGTTCTGTGCTTTCGAGCGTCCTTTGTTCGATAAATAAAAAAAAAAAAGGAATTTTTTGTTGATATTTCAGGGAGCATTTCTGACATAATACCATTAGCATACAATCAGTGGCCAACAAGTCATTGTATCGATTTTTGTTTTTGTTATCGTTAGATAGGCTTTCACGTATTATTGATGATTTACTATTGAATTCCGGTCATCGTCCTCGTAGAACCCGGACCGTGGCCGGATCTTCTCAGTGGATCGCGTTTCCGATCCGGTGGTAGATTCTGCGAAGCGCTACTCTTGCTAGGGTTATTGTTAGCAACGTCGTCAGGTTTGAGCTACGTGAGCTCACCTACTTGTTAGGGCTACGCTGAAATGGCCTCTCAAGGTCAGCTTAGGTAGAAAAACGAAAAAGTTGAATTTTAAACAAGGTCCTATTGGCTGCGGTCCAGTTAGCAACAGATTTCAAAAATTGCTATAATTTCAGCATTTACTGGCCTAATTTTTTGGATACCCATGGTCCGAATATTACATTGTGTTATGATTTCTAATTTATTATACACTAGCGACCCGCTATCGCTTCGCTTCGGAAACATTAAATTTTATTATTGATAGGCGAGTCCCGCCATGTTGCGCGCGGTACAACAATAACTGCGAGGCGAAGCTAGTCTAAAAAAAGTAGCCTAAGTTACTCCTTATATCATTAGCTACTTATTAGTGAAAGTCTCATCAAAATCGGTCCAGCCGTTCCAAAGATTAGCCGGAACAAACAAAACAAACAGACAAAAATTTAAAAAAATGTTACTTTGGTGTATGTACCGTATATACATACCGCTGTGAGCTCGTCCACCCATCTAAGCAATAAAAAAATAAATTCATATGGATGTAGTAAAAAGCGGTTATTTCAATATTACAAACAGACACTAATTTTATTTATATGTATAGATTATAGATATATAAGAGATCGAGTCAATACATGATTAATTTAAATAATTTACCTAAAAAATACAGTTTACGTAAAAACAACCTCAATAAAATTCGTGATTCGACCTTATTTTTCCAATGTTGAATTCTAGTTCCCACTTAACTTAACTACCCACTTAAATCATTTTGGTGTTTGCTAACTAAAAAACAGATTTGTGTGAATAAAAAACAAGAATACAAAGGATAGGCGGCCAGGTGACCCACACTCAGTCAATAACGTAATTTCTCGTGACGTCTCGTCATTAAGCTAACAGTAGCTAGATCACTTATGATTTATAAACCCGTGTATGAATTTTACGGAATTCGTTATAAAATTTATAAGACTATTTATTTAGACTATTTGAGTCGACTATTATCAAAGGCGGCAATCTGACTTTTGGACAATGATTGGTAAATCAGAAAAACGAATTATTAACTTTGTATTCCATTGGCAGTCACAAAACTCTTCGGAACGACATCTTAGATAAATAACAGGTTAACTATTAACCTTTATTTAATGCAGGTTTTGAACCGTATTCTTTGAAGGAGACGATTATATTCAAATAAATCTGTATTGACATATCAATAAAAATGTTTTGTCCAAATGCACAGATTGCCACCTTTGATAATAGACGACTCATTTATAACTAACAAAATCTATATATTAATACGCGAAGCAAAAATTTTGTACCCCTTTTTACGAAAATTGCGCGGATGGAGGAGTATGAAATTTCCCACACTTATAGAGAATATAGAGAAGAAGTGCAGAATGCTAAAAAAATTTTTTAATTATGCCCTAAAAATACGTTAAATCAATAAATAAAACATTACACATACTATCATCTATTTGGCACATACACACATATATGTATACATATAGTCTTTGTTTATTGTTAAACTTTTGTTATTGCTTAAAGTCTGTAGTCAAATTGAGAATAGGTTAATATTCTTTATCTTTAATATTACGAGTATTTGTCTATAGTGTAGTCTTGGCGAAATCTGTCACTATAGAAATATAATAGTTTTTGAATATAGAACCATAATAATGTCCAAACTTATAATTTTAATTAAGTATAGTCGAATTTCGACTACGGCGGGAACACTAGTATTTGAAAATTGCCCAATTCCCGTTATACATTATTTTTCCAGCTATTTTTTATTGCCCGAACAGGCAGACGAGCATACGGTCCACCTGATGGTAGTGGTCACCGTCACTCATGGACGTCAGCAATGCCAGGGCACAGCCAAGCCGCTGCCTACCGTTTAATACTCTCCACAAGCCTCATTTGAAGAAGGTCATGTCATAGCGCTCGCTATTTTACCGATCACGCCACATTGAGTACTTTAAAGTTGAATTATTTAGAACAATGTCTGGACTGAAATGCGAGAGGACATACATCTACAGCTATTTCCAATAAAATCTGTTTGGATATAGCAAATTCTCTCAGTTTGAGTCCGTGAGCTCACCAACCCGTCCAGTGAATCGGTAGGAAAAAATTAATTGGATAATGTCGTGAACAACTTAAGCCGAAGTACTGTTAAGGGGTCCGGAAGGTATTTTTAATAAAGAAAACTGTGACTGACCCTGAGTTTATTTGAAATACAAATATAAAAGAAATTGTACACATTATATCGTGGGATAAAAGGTTATTGGCTTTAAGCGATATTGCGATTAACACGAGACTTTTATCTTTGTAATTAAAGGTCCGTTTTATTTGGTATCAATAATTCGATGTGTTTTAATTGAACTTCAATTATGTTTACCCCATTTAAATAGCTGAAGTGAAGGAGTGTTTATGTTATGATATTTTTTCCAAATTTTAAACTTTTAAATTGCTCTCCTGTAAAGTTGCAAAAATGTAGCTTAAGCCAAATAACCTTTCACCGCTCGATATGTGTTTCTACTACTAAAGCCAAATCTGCTCTGTTACGTTTTCAATAATAAATTGTTTTATTTAAAGACAATGCATCCGGGAATGCTTTAGTCTGCATTTTTATTTACACTAGATGATGACCGATTCTTTTTTGATAACGCCATCTTGTTGTGTCTTTAAAGCGGTTAGTTGCCCTCAATTAAGAAAAATAGTATTATTATTGGCCAATAGATGTCAGGAAGAGTTGATTATTGTAAACACGAATAAAACAACTTTTCTGAAAATAAATCGTAGCTAGATCGATTTATCGCCCCCGAAATCCCCTGTATACTAAATTTTATGAAAATCGTTGGAGCCGTTTCCGAGATACAGATTATATATATACAAGAATTGCTCGTTTAAATCTATAAGATTGTGTTGGTATTGATGGCCATGTGTACAAGTACACCTCTTTTGTTCCATCAAATCCCGGTCCCAATATTATTTGAGATTGGTTTAGGCAGATCTCTTCTGTCTGCATAAGTAAAAATATTAACTATAGGGGAGTTATGACCTCATTGTGTTGTCTCAAGGGGCTAGCGAAATTCACGTTGTTTTGTTCGTTTTCTACTTCATATCGGATGGCTCATTAACTAGTCTTTCATCCATCTTATTGTGAGCTGTTTATTTATTTTGGTTACTAGGTTCGTACTTAAAATCGTCGCTGACGTCAAACAACTGATAACGGATAGGACAGTGTAAGATCACGTCGCCTACAGCACGTTCAAACAATAATAAATGAAGACGAAATTGCTTATCGATAAACGAGCATGACTCACATGGAGACTGTTGAGACAGAAAGTGTTTTATTTATTTGATACTTTTACTGATTAACAACTTAATTGCTATCTAAATACAGGTACTAAAATCATATTTATCGTATTGTTATTATTTATATGTATATATAAATAATAATATATATGTATATATGTATATATACATATATATTATTATTTAAATTAATATTATTAATTTATTAATAATATTAATTATAATAATTATTAATAATATTAATTATTAATAATAATTATTAATAATATTAAATAATATATAAATAATATTATTTAAATTTTATATATACATATATTTATATGTATATATAAAATTTAAATGTATATCGTATTTAAAACGTCTTTTTTTGTTTTTTTTTATTGCTTAGATAGGTGAACGAACTCACACCCACCTGGTATTAAGTGGTTACTGGAGCCCATAGACATCTAAAACGTAAATGCGCCACCCACCTTGAGATATAATTTCTAAGGTCTCAAGTATAGTTACAACGGCTTCCTACACCCTTTAAGCCGAATTGAAAACAGCTTCCAAATCCGTGCAGTCATTATAGCGTGAACAAATCAGATTTACTAGTGGTAGGACCTCTTGTGGGTCCGCACGTGTAGGTACTACCACCCTGCCTATTTCTGCCGTGGAGCAGTAATGCGTTTCGGTTTGAAGGGTGGGGCAGCCGTTGTAACTATACTGAGATCTTAGAACTTATATCTCAAGATGGGTGGCGCATGTACGTTGTAGATGTCCATGGGCTCCAGTAACCACTTAACACCAGGTGGGCTGTGAGCTCGCCCACCCATCTAAGCAATAAAAAATAAATAAATAAAAAGATAGGGAAAAAAAATAAGCGATGTAAAAAAGATTTGCTACCAAGCTGTGATAAGTACAAGAGGGCAAGAAAAGGCGTCTCTTAATCACATCGACCCTAAATAGCTGTGCAAAAGATATGGTTTATTTTATTGGTTAATGCTTATACGAGACACAAGAAAGCAGCATAAACCCAATTGTAGTCTATGACATTACCAATGTTAAAACATAAATAATTAACTGCAAGCTGTGTGCACTAGTGGAGAATACACTTCACCGTGTGTACCATGCGAGCCTCAGAAACTTAAAAACATAAGCGAAGGATGTAAGTGGTCAAAATCCCGCGACCGTGCTTAATAGCTATGGTGCACAAGTACCATTTAATGGAAGGAAGGACAAATAGAATATCAAAGGACTAGCTTTTGCCCGCGACTTCGTCCGCGTGGAATAGTTCACATTTATTTTAGAACAAATTTGGTTAGCATAAAAAACGTTATAGTCAGCCAACCTTAACATATAGACATATGCTTTCGCGGACTTTTTTTTAGAGATTTTAAAGGGGAACAATTCTGTCATACATTATTTTAGCGAAACTTTAACCGTTTCTGCAGCGCACGCAGCGGAAGCTCTCAAAAGGGAAAAAAAACGATTTTGAAACATTCTTTATTGTTGCTCTTATCTTAGCGTGATGTTCTTCCTCAATAAATGGGCTATCTAACACTGAAAGAATTTTTCAAATCGCACCAGTAGTTCCTGAGATTAGCGCGTTCAAACAAACAAACTCTTCAGCTTTATAATATTAGTATAGATTACCTATGGAGATGGGCGGGCGCCTTGTTCAGGAGCGTGTAGTACTGGCGGACGAATTCGCGGCCGACGCTCTGCGGAGATGGGGACGCCTCCATGACCATCGCTGTTGTTGACACTGAGCGATACAGCCTTCTGCTATACGCTGCCCTGAAGACACAATCAAATGAGTGCTCATCCATTCTTTTTTTTTAAGAATTTGGCTCCGAGGCCTTTGACATTGATTTTGCCAATTTCAAAGTATTTACAAAAATGACAGGTGCTTAGAGAGGAAAAAAAATACTAAATCTAAATACAAATAAATTTGGTCAGTTTTTCCATACGCGAATCTGTGGTTTTAAGAGCAGCACAAACAAATATATGTTAGACTAACTACTTTAGACATAAATATTATTAGCAGATAAAAATTTACACACAATATTTACATGTTTAGAATAGACTAAAGTTAATAAACAATTAATATGAATAGGCCAGGGAATGTCATTTGGAAGGATATCATAAAGACGGGATACAATATTGGGGCAGTCGAAGAAAGGATGAGCTTTTGAAAAATCAAGTCATACATGCAATTGTGCAACAAAGTCATCCTTAGAATGCTTTTATCCTTCCAGATCAAGGCCGTCCAAACAAAGGCTTGTTTTTATGCTGATTGTGATGTTTTAATCAGAAAATAGTTTGTATAATAGAATTCTTTGTCATAACATATAATCAAAATTTGGTATCATTTATCTTTATTCTTTTAACATTCCAAGCCCAGGAGGACATCATTTAAAAGTGAAACTATATTTTAATATTATTGGGGGAATTCCCAGAAAGTGCTTATCACTCTGTATTGAAAATACTATTTTCTGCGGCCCTCCAGCTTTTGTAGTAAATTTAATTAGCACGTAAATGTATGTACTTTGGACAGCCCTGTTCCAAATAATTCTGCAAATAAAATAATTATCCTTGTCATAACACCAAAATGCAAATAAACATACACACACGCAAATAAACATAATATATAAACTGGATTTTAATTTTTCTAAAAAGACATCTGTTATATATTTGTAATAATAACATACTAACTTACATCAGGCTTTGTTATTTAAATGTATTATACAAAGATTGAATGATACTAAGAAATTTATTTATGTTGGAGCTCAGTTTTGTAATTGCTCATTACTCATCTATTCTAATAAAATTACTAATATTGTACTGTTTCACAAATTAAACAAATAAAAATATTTTTCAGGCAATGTACTTAATTCTCATTATTAGATGACTTATCTAATTAAAATTTTTATGTTCACTTCTTTATTTACATCTTGACAATTCGTATTGAAGTAAGTTATGCATTAAACTAAAAAATTTCAAACTGTAGAGATTATTAATTAGCTTGAGAGAAAAACCAACGCTTTCTCAGTAGTTTTGGGACAATTATGATGGATTATAATGAAGATAAGACAGTAACAATGCCATTGTCACTTAACATTAATTACAGTATTAAAGTGCCTGGTTAGAAATAATCCTAGTTCAGAGGATACTATTCTGTAATGTATTGATAAAGTAATTTGAAAGAAAAAAAGAAATTCATTCATAAATAACAACTATCCAAAATTAGCAAATAAATGAAAATAACAAGAACATAAGAAAATTTAATGCACATTTTAAGAATTTTTTAGATCATGCCATCCACTATTTTTTCCATCACTCTACTTCTCTAACTTCTACCATCCTTCCATATTGTTCCTTGCATACTATGACATGTCCTTCTTCAAACAACCTTCAAAAAGTCTCAAGTGCGGTAAGCAAAAGCTTGACTGTGCCCCAGGTATTGATGTCTGCAGGCAATTGTGACCACTAGCCAACAATTGGGCTGTACAAAATACATCTCACATATATTCTGTTTGTTTAATGAATACTATTCAGTCTGTGCAGTAGCAACTTAGTTTCATAAATCTGGTTGCCTGCCTATAGATTATTAATAAATATGTCATATTATAATATTGATAAAGACGCTTATTACATTTGTTTTTGTTTTGCACAACAATTGTTCCAATCTCACTTATTATTACTGACAAAATAAATACTGCTTTACTCAAACAGCTTATCATTAATTACTATGTACTTTGTTAATATACTTTAAATTTCCATTGTGTTAAAACATTTACATTATTGAGCAAAATAAATAATTCTGAGGGTTGGGTTGTGATTTGGGTGTGTTGTTTTCGAGAATTAATCTACATTGTTCTTATCGTCGGTTTAAAATTAACTTTAAGATATGGAAAAAAAAAATTGTTAATGGATCAAAAGTGGTGCTAAATATATTGTTTTTATAAAGAGGTATATGCATAACGTCGCCAACTTTTGTGACGGCACGCATGGCGATTCCTGTGATCACCAATAAGGAAATCATCAAATACTGAAATCGAAATTCTATGTACTCTACTAGCAAAACGCTTATAACTAATATTTTTTGACTACACTAGTAGTGTAAATAACATTTTACAACAGTACATAATGAAGAATTTAGAAGATTAACCTTTTGTGAAAAATCATTGCCGATAATCAAAAAATATGAGTTGTGCATAATTTCATGTGTTCATAAAGTTGCTTACCTTAATACAATTTAGGCATTAAACTTGTGTACACTGAAATAAACAACCACTAAATACGCGCAAGTTTTTCAATAAACTTTCTGAAAACAGAAAAGAGCCTACCTCACCGTTTAGGGTGGTTCGGTACGGGCCAGTCAGTGCTGCCAGCCTTGTCGAAAATCTTTTACAGAACTACATAATTAAAGGCTTGAACTGCCCACAACAGTGACGACAAAAGATAGTTCTGCAATACCTAAAGAAATAAAAAAGTGAATAAATCAAACAAAGTCTTCTTCAAAAATTATGTTTATTTCAAAAACGAATTTTCCAAATGATTGGCGGGTTTTTATATTTTGTAGGTATACGGAATATGATATATGCATTGTCAATTCAATTGGTATAAAATATGATTGACTATGTTTTAATAGTCGTGTATTAAGTTTTAACAATGTCACCACAAAGTGTTGGAGTTTGAATATGTAAGTAATGGCAGGCAACACTTGACACATGTAAGGTTACAGTTTTCGAATATTGGAATGCTTATTTAAATGTTTAAAACAGATGATTGTCTTCTCCTCAGTGAAGACAATAACTTCTCATCTAGACAGTGCAACATCTTAGTTTTTACATAGCCCATCACCTCCAGAATCCAATACCCTTATATTTAACCGTCCAACACAAAGCTTAATAACTTGTGTACACAAGGACCTTGTCCGGAGTTACACTTTGTAATTAATCAAAACCATAAAGAATTCGCAGTATCTGCAAAAAAGATTTGTCTGGGAATTAATTTGTAGACGAAAAGCTTACAATAAAAATCATAACACTATTTGTAAAATGAAAGAGGTCATATGAAGTCTCTTATGAATTAAATTTTAAACTAATCAAATGTAATTTAATCTTTCCACATTTTTCTTTTGTATTCAATGGGTTCTGATTTAATTCTAGGTTAGATTCTTTATTACAGTTGAAAGACACAATCAAAGGTTTTGGAGAACGTTTCACATTTTTTAAGTAGCTAATATAATTTAGGCAAAAAGTGCTTTTACATAATTTTTATTTGGTATCTACATCGATATATTCCCACTAGATCCCGCGTAAAGGCGTCAAAAGTAACCAAACAAAACAGTGCTTAGATTCATATTAAGCACTGTTTTGCCGCCAGTGTCACGCCGACCGTCGAGTGGAACGATCCTAAAATGCGCTGTAAAAAGATGTAAAAAACACGCTTATAAAGAGAAATAATAATCGATGTATAATATCGATTGATAATAATAGAGTAATATATCGATGGGTATCTAAATAAAAATTCTGTGAAATGGAAGCACTTGTAAATACAGTATTTAATATATGGAATGGAGTATAGGATCTATCTATTTCTTAGGTTTATGGCGATAGATAGATCCTATACTCCATAATCAGTCAAAAGACTTTTTGGCGGGAACGCGAGGAGTGAAGTTGTGTGATTTGTTTTATTTTTTCAATTTAGTGTTTCTTCGGGTTTCAATGTGTAATAACGGTGATTTATTAACTGTTTAATATCTGTGAAAGTGCACAATTTTTTTTATTATTATTGCCCTTGTAAATGTGGGAAAATGAAACAAAGCCACTGGACGTAGCCTCTCGGGATCCTCCAAAAAGTCCACTGAAAAAAATCTCAGTAAATGACCACCATTTTACTGAGATTATATTATATTTCATCCCATTTCATCTCATCGCATCTCATTTAATTTCATCCCAGTTGATTAATGTCACAAATTAATTGTCTTTGTTTCATTTAATTTCACTCCATATTATCATTTTTATAAAAATAAGAACATAATAAATTAAAATAAGAAATGACTTAAAAGTCTTAGTTACCAGGTCATAAAATCTCTTTAAAAAAAGATAATGAGTCAAAGGACTTTTTGGCGGGAACGCGCTGTTTAATATCTGTGAAAGTGCACAAATGTGGGAAAATGAAACAAAGTCGCTGGATGTAACTTCTCGGGATGCTACAAAAAATATCAGTAAATGACCACCATTTTATTGAGATTAGATTTCATCCCATATCATCTCATCTCATTTAATTTAATTTCATAATAGTTGATTAATGTCTCAAATTATTCATCTTCATTTCATTTCATTTCACTCCATATTATCACTTTTCATAAAAATAAGATTATAAATTAAAATAAGACATGACTTAAAGGTCTTAGTTACCAGGTCATAAAAACTTTAAAAAAATGAAGCAATCAAAAATAAATGTGTATTTAAATTTAATAATTTAAGTTTTTTTACTACAGTAGGTACAGGTACCTACCTACCTACTCCAAAACACGAATGCCGCAAGCCTCGAAACATAAGGCCGAAGTCTTAACACTCAATTGTGGTCAGAATGGCGCTTTCGTAGGTGTTGTCAAAATGGTGGCCATTTTAGATGAAGTGAAGTCAGCTGAGTCTTTCAGCTTCTTCATTTCATGTCTTTATTTTTTTGTGGAATGAAGCTTTTTATATTGGAAAAATGTAATTACTTCGCGATTATTCAATACCACTGCTAGACTATTGTAGCGAAAAAAAACGGTGCGCGTGCAACTTGAAGTGAAACTTCTTTTTCGATGTGTAGTATTGTGTTTTCTTCATTTTTCACCCTTAAATCTGATTGCTCTAGTAATAGTGTATAGTGTTCAACACTTATATTATATATTTTTTTAATTATAGATAGAAAAATAAATATATATACATACATATATGATGTAATATACCTAATATCATTTTTTAAATACCGTAAAATGGGGCGATTAGGGACAAATTCCAACTTTATGAGCAATTTTAAGGTAGTTGTTGATGTATATAATGCTATATCAGGATCAAAATGATTGAGTCTTGGGGGCATCTTTGTTGTCTAATTTAAAATTATGCAAGTAGCATTCCAGTTTAAGCAAAAAATGCAAAAATAGGTGTAATCCCTATTTACCCGAAAATTGCGGTTAATTGGGACGAAATGAGAAATTTGCTAGGGTTGGCACTAATTTTATTTTTATATATAGTTTTAATTTATTTATGTATTTAGTTGCACCAACAAAGTGATCATCAATAAAAAAA